>BMAC01000007.1:3645800-3694520 GCA_014905375.1 Phtheirospermum japonicum | reverse complement strand
ATGGCATCAACAATAATTAGATCATTAAGTTCTACCATCAGCGAAAGAAAATGAACTTGCATAGGACAATTCATGTTGATGAGCACAAATAATCTCCAACTCAAGCATGCACTAGTTTTCGTTCAGTAAATAATCTCCAACTAATATTGATTRTTAATTATTGGAGTTCATTTTAGTAAATGACTATGTTTGCGAAAATACTATTTTGARGAATTGCTGTCAGAGAGTTCACAAACGAAAATACTAAATAGTTGAGCATTCATAAACGAAAATTAAAAACCAAATAATATAGTCCGTCGACAATACATTTCAATATAAGTAGAATGCAATAAACATGCTTGAAAAGATATGAACTAATCTCATCTTCAAATATAAAWCTAAAAATACTTGGGAAAAATTATTTTTAGCATTTCTGCTATCCCCTTTCGAATCTCCCGCTCAAGCTTGGTATCTTCCTGTAGCTCGATGTCGTCGATAGAAAATTTATTAAAATCGAAATCGTGTTTGACGTTGCCATTAGCCTCAAAGTTTTGTGAAATATTTTCTTGTATAAAAGTGGTGTGGAGAGGTTCCATTTTTTTTTTTCCAAAAAGAATTATTGTAACTGTGGCGTAAACTACTCCATATAAATAGCTCATTGATCTCATGCAAAAGTTAATGGAGCAGCCTGCAGCCGACTTTTCATGTGCTCGTTGGAACTCAAAAGAGTTTAATCACAGCTTTTAGTGGGAAAATAAAAATAATTAATGTGACCAACTTAATTAAGGGCAAACTTGGAACTTCAAATCTAAAATCTACAAAACGTCTTATATTTTGCAGAATTTATATCCAACTTAAACGTCTAATATATTGAATAGGAGGGAGTATCAATTTCCTTAATTTGACAAAAACATTATTAATTCCCAATATTGTCTACATACATTTCCCACATTATCAATTTTCAGTTTTTGATAATAATATTTGGATCCAGAATTTGTCAATTCTCAATATACATGTCAAAAATGTTGGGAATTGTCAAGTTTTGGGAATTGACATTTCCCAATATATATTTTTATCTAATTACCCGAACTCGTCGATTCCAGGAGTTACAAAAAATAAATAAATAAATAAAAATAAAGACCACCATATCGGGATGTCAAAATTTTTTAGAAAACTCATTTTACAGACTAAAAACAGAAGTATTATTTGACAAATATAAAAACTATTTCAAATAGGCACATTTTGAGAAATAACCCATCAATTTTCACAACTTTTTTTTTTTTTTTTCTGTGTGTTTCAATTTCTTCTCCTTCATCTAAAAATAATACTTGAAAAATTGAGAATAGCCAGATAGAAAAGGAATATGCGAATACAAGAAAACATGACAATTAGTGATTTATAGTTGAAGAGACATAATAAAAATGTGAAAAGCTACAGCATAAATTAAAATGGTCAGTGAGGTATTGATAATTTTAAATTGGATGATAATTTGGTATTTTCATAAACTTTATATATAAAAAAGAGGTTTTTCTTTTAAGGAGATAGTAAAGGAAATAGTTTTTCTTTGGTCAAAATGTACTCTTGTGCATTTTCTCATTTCCTAAAATTACCTCGATTAATGAGGAAATATGAATGGACATTAATTAAGTCCATGATTACTATTCTACTTTAATTGGAGGTATATTATGCATTTTAACTCTCTCCTTTTATTATTATTATTTTTTATAATTTAAACGCCCTTATTTTGTATAAGAGAGTATATTAATGAAATTAGTATTCAATGAAAAACATGCACTATGTGCGTTTTCCCCCCCTTTCTAGTCACCTTGATTATCAATTTCCTTAACTTTGAGTGCTTTTTTTTTTTTTTTTAATAATTTATTTTAGACAACCACAATTAACTCCCACCCTACCTCAATGGTAGTTTGACTAAGTTTAGTTGGAATTCTAAATCTTGGTTTCGAATCTTGAGTATTCAAATGTCAAATCATGTCTAAAAATTGGATAATAATGTATTATTATATTATTTAATAATATTGTATTTTATTTTTAAATATAATAATGATGTAATAAAAGAAATTAGTATGAAATTAGATATAAAAAATTGTTTGAGTCGTAGAACAGACCATAATTAAAATTTAAAATCTCAATTCTATTATTCGCAATATTAGATTAAATAAGGCTTCACTTCTTAAAATTCGACCACCTTGATCTACAAAACCAACCTCCATATTCAACCGATGAATAATTTCTTATGCTCCTTCGTAGAAAATGGAACACTTAGCCATAACAAAATCCCAAGGCGTCGACCCCACGCCCTAAAGTCCCCACCAAAATCCCCAAAAAAGACACCCACCAAGAAAACAATAACTTCTTTCCTTTGAGTAAACTTCAACATTCTCTCCGTTTCTCCGCCTCCAATTCTCTCCAATTCTTTTCGTCCAAATAAAACCAATAAAACCAATCTTGTAATCATCTTTATATGCACATGAAAAGCCTAAATCATTACAGTTTCGTGCTATTCCTATCAGCCATCATCGTCTCCGGCTTAGTCTACTTCACCTTGTGCTTTTTAGCTGAATTCAAGAAATCAGAGGTATCAAATTTATTTCTGTGAATTTATTTGTAATATTTTTCCCCCAAAAAAACACAAAAATCCTGGTAATTAATTTTTATTTAATTTTTCAGAAAAATGATTTGAGATTAGATGGAAACCTGTGTTATCTGCCCAGAAGCTCAGCTTTTGGATTGGGATTTGGTGCCTTAATCTGTCTTTGTATTGCTCAAGTCATTGGAAATTTATTTATCTGCAAAAACTTCAAACCAAGACAGCAAAACAGAGGTTGTAAAGCTAGAAAGCCATCACTTTCATGCATTTTGCTGGTGTTTTCTTGGTAAGTATACAAAGATTGTTATTAAAAAGTCCATAGGTTATAGGTTAAATACAAAAACTACCTCAGACTTTTGCCTAATTACAAAAAACCCAGATATCTTTCAAAATTGCAAATAACCTTTGTATTTGTTAGGTAGACAAATTATATCGTATCGGGCCATTTGTAGTTTTGAAGAGTATTATATATGTTTAAAAAAAAAAAAAAACTAAATTTCAAGGGCAGTTATTTTAATAATACTTTAATTATATAACAACCTTCCTTTCTTTTTACCTCTGTTTGCTGTTAACACATTAATCATGACAATTGACAAACACCCAAAATAGCCAAACTAATCCTCTTACCTAATCCCCATTCATGATTAAAAAATATCTTTGTTGTTGTTTTATACTAATAGAACTCAACAAAAACTACCAAATTCCTAGGAGAAAAGAACCTTCTAACATGGACAGCTATACATATCCCACTAGCATCATCATTTTCTTTTTCTAGGATTCAAATTTCAAACAGACAAGATGTAATAATACTCACAATTTTTTAATAGAGATAATTACCACAACTCTCTTTGAGGTCTAGACTAATTATGATTTTTTCTAACTATCTTTGAAAATTCCAAATGAGGACCCGATATTTATTTTGTGTTACAAAAGTGTAAACATCAAGAAGAGGCGAAGTGGTGGGCCAGGCAAATTGACCCAAGTTTTCTTGGGCCGCTAAATAAGTCGATCAACCTAGCCCATTTACTAACACCCTATAAAATATGAGTTCGGTCCGGCCCTATCCTTGGGCAGACCAAGGCCTCAACAGATTATTTGTATATTCAAAAGATGAACGATTTTTTTTTTTTTTGTGTGTGTTTTTGTAATTAACCCTTTTTAATATACATTAATGATGTTTGCAGGATAAGCTTTGGGGTAACTTTGATTTTAATCAGCGTAGCTACCAGCATGAGCCGAAGCCAAGGCTTTGGAGAGGGATGGCTAGAAGGAGAGTGCTACTTAGTGAGAGATGGAGTCTATATCGGCTCGGGTTTTCTCGGCTTGTTGGCTCTGGGCTTGACCCTCGGCTCGGGAGCCATTAACCTAAGGCAAATGCAAGCCGAAGAAAAAAGGAAGGTTCATGCACAAGTCGATCAGTGACACAAATTTAATTCATCAGTGACACACGGCATTACACAAAAATGTCCAGATTTTTAATTTTTTTTCGACAATCAGATTTTACGGCTTTGGTTGAATAGATACACATTTTTTGTTGACAATTGTTTTTCCCATATATATGATTTGTGCTATATATACACACTCTTTGCTCCAGTTTTTCAAGAATGGAACAAGAAAGCTAAATTAAGAGCAAAAGGAGGAGAAATTACCGGACAATTTCTTTTGGTCCACTATTTTCATAACGCGGTCCGGCCCATGGCCTGGAAAGCAGTACAAAAATGGCTCCAACTTATCGAGCCAAAAAACCCCGGAACTTTAGGGCCTAGGAACACTCGGTTCAAGCTGTCCAAATATTAAGTCGGGCCAAATACTAAGCCTGTCCAAATACAGTTGACTGGCCGGGCTTGGGCTAGAGTTTCTGAGGCAAAAAAATTAAAGGGATCAGTATAAAACTACCCAATTGTTTTTTTTTTTGGAAAGTAAATATTTTTTTACCTTATTATCCAAAATATATTGAAAAATCTCATTTTTCTTCAAACATACATAACTTTTAAAAAAAGTACGTATGTTTATCTATTGTTTCCAACTTGTTCGTATATGATATTCATTGGGAAAGTAAATCCGATTGTTTTATATTATTACAATTTGTTTCTAACAAATTGTTTATACCATAATATTATTTTTATACCATAATAGTTGGGAAAGTGAACTATATTGTTTGTATATTGTTTTCAATTTATTTCTATCCGCTAATAACTGAAAAGTGAACTCTGTTGTTTTTTATTAACTAGTGTAGACACCCGCGATTACACGGACATTGATAAGAAAACCATAAAAATATAATATTTTTTTTAAAAAATAAGTTCAAAATATAGACATTAAATACAAAGTGAAAAAATAATGTTCACTTTAAATTTTGAAAACTTACTTTATACACGATATTATTAATATGTAGATATCTAGAAATAATTTATCAAGTTCAAAAGTTAAATTATTATTCACTTTAAACTTTGAGAAAAACTCATTGTATACCACATTTACTATTTTATTTTATATTTTACATTGAAACAAATAATCTTGAACCATTTACGTCTCTTCATTCTCAATATGTTCAAATGGGCTCAATTAGACAAAATTTGTTCATGTCTATACACCAAATCAACATGTTTATTGAAATGAAAAATGACTCTATTTTTAAATAAAGAGAAACAAATAATTTAGACAAAGTATTGTAAACTCAAATATTACCATGTTTTAACTGTAGTTAAGGAAATTTGAATAAAGATCTTTTAAATAAAATGAAAAATCTAAACCAAATGGTAATAACATAATATGAATTGATTGGATATAATCATTTGTAGTATAAATAATTCATAAATTACGGAAAGCTGACTTTATATAGTCAGTGTAAACACAATTAGGGGATAACATAATTAAGAATTTTGATTGATTATTATAATAAAATCTTAATTTTTATTAGGAAGACTTTAATTATTAAGATTTGAGAAATAACTCGGTTAATCTTAACACTCATAGTTGACTATCTATTTTAAATTATTGATTTATAAAATTACTATAGGATTTTTTTTAAAATCAAAATAATCAATATTAAATCTCATTAGGAAAGGTATAATCATTTACATTATAAAAATATATTCCTTAATTGTAGTGAAAGTTGAATTTAATTGTCATTTGAAAAAATAAATAAATTATGAAAGTCCATAATTACATCGATTTTTAACAAATTTAAGTTATTGTTGTGAATCTAGTTTCGAAATTATTTTATATTTAAATTTATATGGAAAATATAAATCGTGAAGTAATGGAAAAGTTAATCTTTAAACATATTATTGTAGTTAATACAATGATTAATCTTGTAATAACTGATTAATTATAATACTAATAATAATTGATTAACTAACTAATTAATGTAATTTCACTTAATTCCCCTAAATTATAGTTATATAATTCCAATTACTGATTATCATCCCACTAAATAGACTAATATTATTGGAACAAATGTATAGAAATAAAATACCGAAAATACAGTTGTATATTTAAACTACCTTAAATACTGTATATTGACTGTATTTATTGATACTGTCAATAAATATATTTATTGATATCGTAATAAATTTATTAATATTTACTGATATTTGCACAATAATTCATGTATCTCAGGCATATTATAACATGCTGGCAATACAATTCATCTCAAGTTGATTCCGCGTTAATCTTTTACATATTTACTTTAATTTTTGCAAATTATAAACACTAAAATATGAGATTTTTGTTGATTTCAATTTTATAACAAACAGCTTGATATACTTGATTTTATAACTAATTTATGAAATTAGTTTTAATGAAATTAAGAAAAGACTTTTGATTGAAATAAAAACCACACTAAAATCAAGGAAGATATATATTGTATATATACCCACCATAAATATATTGAAATATCTCGATATTGGATAACGTAATTTGGAAAACTAAAAATACTATAATTAATTATAATACTATTAATAACAATTGATTAACTAACTGATTAATGTAATTTTTTTAAATTATTGTTATATAATTCCAATTACTGATTATCAACCTACTAAATAAACTAATATTATTGAAACAAATATATAAAAATAAAATATCGTAAATACTGCTGTATATTTAAACTATCTTAAATATCGTGTATTGATGGTATTTATTGATACCGTCAATAAATATATATATGGAATAACACCATATATAAGAATCCTTATTATTGTTATTTTCATATAATTCCTTATTTCATATAAGAATCCATTTTTGCATATTTTTCATCATAGCTTCTGAGTCCTTTATAAAAGAAATAAGTCTCCTTAATGAGAATTTCCTTCTTTCGGAGGATAATACCAACCTCCGGGAAAAATACTCCCAACTGCGCAAACTTTTAGAGAGGAAAAGGCAGAAAAAATGCCATTATAAACGCGAGTGGCTCGAGTTTCGCCAGTTGAACTGGCAACTTCGAGAAGAGCGTGGAGATTTGGTCAGGTCTATGCAGCGCTTATTTTCTGCCACGAACCACGCTCGATTCGAGTCGGCGCGTGCTGACAAGTATCGTCTCAAATTTCATATGACGAAGTAGGAGCTGTGAGGTATTCGCCTAGTTTTAGCTGCAGATAGAAGGGTTTCATCATCTAACCCTTAAACTTTACTAAGCAATCTATCAGCTTATGGTGTTTTGTTTTGGGAGGGCCTTTGAATAATTTGTGTATCTGGGTTTGGTGCTAGGATTATTGTTTGTTTATTTCCATCCTTATGGTTTTTTTTTATCTTGTGCTAGCTTTATCTAAAAATTTGGTTAATAATTCTGGAATACCTTTGGATTGTTTCTCATAATGTGTTTTGCCTTGGTAAATTATGATATTTCTGCCTATCAAGGCGTGCTCGGGTCAGCCATGTGTGGGCCCTAACTGGACATTACTATCTTGCTAGGTCGATCGTGGCTGAGCTCTGTCTGATTAGAGCTTTTATACTAACTTATTAGTTATGCTATCGGGCCAGCTAGGCCTCGATCTTTAGATTACTGTGGGATTTGTGTTTTCAATTTTTGTTTTAAGGTATTCACCTTTAATTGCTCACTTGGGTCATCTTAGAGCATTCACCTTTTACTGACCTATCATATTAGGCTTATCTAGGGTATTCACCCTTTACTTGGCCAATCAGACCATTCTAGGGCGTCTGCCCTTTACTGACCGATCAGGTCAGGTTTGTCTAGGGTATTTACCCTTTGCTTGGTCAATCGGATCATTCTGGGGCTTCGGCCTTTTTCTAAACTATCGGGTCAGGTTGGAGTTTGATATAGAATCGTATATATGGTTTTTTTCATAAATAGTCCTTGCGCAGTAAACTCAAACGTGATACATCCGTAAATTTGTTATATTACATGCTCGCAGTAACTTAGTGCCATCTATCTGCTCCAGCTCGTATGCTCCCCTAGCTAATATCTTGACCACTTTGTATGGACCTTTTCATGCTGCATCCAATTTTCCTCGAGTTTTGCCCATACCAGCTCTTCGGAGTACCAGGTTTCCCACATAAAATTGTTGTTTAACCACGGTTTTGTTATAAGCTGCTCTAATTTGTCCCTGCATATGTTCCAGCTTCAGGAAAGCCAACTCCCATTTTTCATTTATCATATCTAACGCATCCTGCCTTAGTAACTCATTATGTTTGTTTCACCCAAAAACTTGACTATGCCTGAAACCCAAAATTTTCACCTATCGTAAACTTGACCTGCACCCACAAATACGTCAGAAAAGGACCACCAGAGGTTTTTCGGTGGAAACCTCTCCGATGCTTAAGTTAGATAAGTGTATGGAGTATTTCAGTGAGCTAGGAAAGGAATGCACAAGAAAGACATACCTCTCTCAGCCTTGAGGCTGATGTGTTTATAGTTTTCCCAGCAGGGACCCCATACGGGATCTAGGAAGCAAAGGCCACGAATCTCGGGCCGTTGCACAACCAATCGTGATAAGTGATACCACTTGTCCCCTTAAGGGAGAACAAAGTGCCCGATGTGCTCTAATCCTCTCCTTCCTACAAATATCTCAAAGAGAATCTATGCCAGACCAGGCTTATCCTGGGCTGGGGGTAATTCCTTTCTTATCTCCATATACTTCTATGACTTTCTCTGGGAGAGCCAGCTCAGGTCTTCTCTAGGAAAGAGCTGATCGGCTTAGATCCTGGATCAAATCATCCCCTGATTTCTTGCTAAAGTCCTGATCTATTCTTCTTGAAGACCAGTTCCAGATCGGGAATCCGGGTCAGGTCAGGTTGACATGAAGGTGAGATCCCTCACCTTAAACCTTTCTTCCCTCCTGAGTCGCACCAGGGGAATGTCTGTCACGTAGTTAAATGAGGCCAGGAGAGGGTTGCCAGATCTGACTATTATTATCTTTTTAGACGTGGAGAGACAGCTCGGATCATCCCAACCAGGTCTTCCTTAAGGTCAGGTCTATTTAGGCCGGACCAGCTAGTCCCCCACAAAGTGGTTGGGATGAATCATGGGGCCTAGAATTTCGCACTGGTCGGTTAAAATTTCACGCCTTTTCGAATTCCAGATTGTCAGGCACGGATCCCGCTAAATCCGTTTTCCACAATCAGGTCGTATCCTTTAAGGATGACCTATGACGTCCTTTACTTATCTCTTGGCGATTGGGAATCCCAACATGCCTTTTCGAGTACTGTACGATTTGATGTGCATTGAATGCGTGTCATCTCATTCCCTTTTTTTATTATTATTTCAAAAGTTTATCTCCTATTTTCCCGATTCATTCCTCACTTTTGTGTTTTCTTTATCAAAAAGCTCTCTCTCTCTAGCTACTTCATTTCTCGCCATCTTCCTCTCCCTACAAGGTTTCTGGTCAGCTTCAAAAACACACCAGGTACTATTCCGATCTTTACCCTTAAGATTATGGCTACTCCATCTTCCTATTTTTTCTTCCTTTGACCTAAGTTCCACTCCCAATTCACCGGTGGCGGCCTTCTCATCCCCCAACACCTCCGCCAAATGGGCTCTGACTATTCCTGGTCATCCTGACAACATAGTTTCCATTGTCAATGACCGGCTGGTGGAGGAATTGATATCCGGATTCCATATCCCTGGGGAATTTTTGCTAATCTCTCCCGGCATGGGGGAAAGGGCCTATTCGCCCCGTACCTGTCACTTGACATTCTTCATAGATTAATTTTAGGCGGGGTTACGGCTGCCCATTCACCCTTTTATCCTAGAGATTGCCGGTATGTACAGAGTTCCGTTACACCAACTAGTTCCCAATTATTTTAGGATAATTATAGGTTATAATCTAGCGAATTTCTTTTTGTATACTTTCCCCGGTTCCGTTGCTATCGCGGGCTTTACGTAATTGATTGGATTAGATACATATCCCTTTAACACAATATAGGTCATCGAAAGGATCTCGGAGACCCACCAAAGTACGAAAGCCAGGATCTTTCAGAAAACGGATTCCTATTCGAAGAGTACATAAATGCATGGATAAGCTTACACTAACCCGTCAATTTGGGATCACTCACCCCCACCGCGGCGACGTTTTACTCATTATTCCAAGTCATAAACGCTCCTTCCAGCTATTTCTATTTATGCGCTCGCCCTGGCATCCGCTTCTTAACCGGAGGCCCTTCTTCTCATAAGGCCTGGCGAAAGAAATTTTTTTCCGTGCACTGTTCCGGCGACTGGGGGTTTCCCTTGATCAACTTCCTACCCAGGCCTTTTTGTCTGTGGGGGACAGGTCTCCCGAGTTGAAGAAAATTATTAACACCCTGAACCAGAACGTCCTTAATCTTACCAAGCTCCTTACCCTTTCTACCCTAGGAGTTCTTCTATTCCCGAGAGGAAATGGGTCCCTTAACCCCTAAGATGGGTTCATGTTTAAGAAGGCATTTGTTTTGTTCTTACCTCTTGTCCTTTATGTGAGCATAATCTCTAACCCTATAGTTTTTATGCAGAAAACATGATGCGCAAGTTTCTTAAGTCTCAACAGGTTGCCCAAATCCCCAAGAAGAAATCCCAGGGAGATCAGCCTGGCGGGTAGTCCGGGACCCGACCCGACCCGAACGTCGTGAGATTTCCCCTGCACCTGATGTTGATCTGACAGTGCACTCTGGGTCAGGGGAGGATCAAGAGCGCCTCTCTAGGAAGCGTGCCAGATCTGGCAAGGGACCAGCTCAGCCCGAAGACAAAGTAGTGAATCCCAACAATATCTTGTTCTCTAGCACCTCCATTCTTGATTGTCCTGGATCTGTAGCTATCCAATTCATCCAGGGCCAATGCCCCGCTTCGGACCGGAAGACCTTGGAGAAATGGACTGATCCGGAGCTGATCGAGTCACTATGCCAAGATGAAGCCAGGGTGATTACCTCCCTACTCTCTTCGATGCTTTTTTCCCCTTGCTTTCATATTTACCCATTGTGATAAAGAAGTGATCTCTTTTCAAATTAGGCCACAGCAAAGAGGTCCATCTTGGTGGCTTGCGCGTGGGGTGCCCTCATGAATGCTGATTTGGCAAAAGAGCATAGTCAGCTTCAAGGAAAGTACAAGAAGATGAAAGCTCTGTGCAGAGAGAGGGAGACTGAGCTGAAAAATGTCCGATCTGAACTAAAAACAGCCGAGGAAGGGGAGGAGAATGCTCGGGCAAAAGCATTGGCCGCTCGGGAAAAGGAGGAGGAAGCAAGAGCTGAAGTAGCCAGCCAGATAGAGGCAGCTCTGGCAAAAGGTCGAGAAGAATGGAGGACTGAATTATTGAACTCGGAAGATGGACTGCAGCTCAACCAGGTCACCAGAGAGGCGACTAAGCGAGCTTTTCTCGAGTCTATGGAAATATACCGGCTGTTGGTTCCAGAAGCCTTGGTGTACTACAATCTAGGTCTGGATGCTTACGAACAGTGGCTCAAGGAGAACCCCTCCATGACCTATGACAGGACCAGACCTATCCAAGGAAATCCTGAGCCCACCAGCTTCTCCTATTCAGCCGAAGGAGACCGGCTTCATCAACTCGGAACTCATGAGTTCGCCGAGCATGTTCTCTAGCTTCCGTGGTCTCCCACTCCCGAGTCTTCTTCTCACCCAGACTAGAGCATTACTCTAGCGTTTCTTGCTTCTATCCAAGGACCAGACCTATCCAAGGAAATCCCAAGACCACCAGCTTCTCCTATTCATCCGAAGGAGACCGACTTCATCAACTCGGAACTCATGAGTTCGCCGAGCATGTTCTCCAACTTCTACGGTCTCCCACTCACGAGTCCTCTTCTCACCCAGACCAGAGCATTACTCTAGCGTTGCCTGCTTCTACTCCCTAGCAGTTATCCAAATTCTTTTGACCAGTGAGAATAAATGGTCCATTCTTGGCGAAGTGACGCGATTTTGATGATTTGGTTAGGGAGTTTAGATTTTCGCTCGGATTTAGTGTACTTAGGTAATTTGACTTGTTGGGAACTTCGTTCGGCTTTAGCTTCGTGCTATCCTTGAGCTCATATAGAACTAGTGCCTCAACTAACCTCGTCGTCGAACACTCTCTATAGGATTTTATTTTGTATTTTGGAGTCGTCAATTGCTCCATGTGCTCGATCAAAAACATTGTAAGTTGCTAGTAGCAACGAGTGGTCGGAGCCGTTGATTTCTCTTTGTATATATCTTTTATTTAAGTACCTTATTTCCTTGGGTACCAAAAAAAAAAAAAAAGAAAATAAAAAAAAAATCCGAAAAAAGAAGAAAAAAAATGATGATGAATATAACAAGGATAAGTTATAAATCCTTGTAGTTATTAAGTAATAAAACGTGCAACTCTTGCACGTTTTCTCTTTCTCCTTCTTTTTAGATTTTATTTGTTAAAGAGAGTTGTAGACGATTGGAGCTAGTAGGGAGCCGATTAACGGCTCGACCGTGGATAGACCTTAGCCGGGGCAAGGACAAGGGGACCGACTTGGAGGGTTACCTAGTACTTTTAGGTTTCGGGAGTCGGTCTAAACTTTCTTTGTCAAGACATCTTTGTCGTCCTTTTAGCTGAGCTAACGAGCATTTTAGCATACAATGCCTCAAATTAGTTTTTGTGCATTAGATTAGGATCACCCGGGGATAGTTTTGTAAATTCTAGATTAGTATTGCTTGAGCACAAGCAATCATTCTAAGTGTGGGGTGGTTGATTTGTACTGTTTTGCACACTTTTTTGTTACCTTTTTGTGTCGCATTCCCGTGTGTTTTGCTTGCATTTACGGGTTTTAGGAGTCGTTTTGGCCTATTTTATTAGTTTTAGGTTTTTATAACTTTTGTGCGGCCTTTAGTAGTTTTTCGTACATTTTTACCCTTTTTTGTATTTTTGGCCGTAGGATGACCAAGCGGGTCCCGCGCACGTTTGGAGGCATCCCACTCGACTCAGATTAGAACGGACAAGCAAGGGAACACAACACGAATGAGGAGCGGCAGCCGACGTACGTTTAGAGCGGAAATGAGAAAATCGAGCCGGAGCAGCTGTACCAGTCGATTGACTGGCTTTCAGTCAATCGACTGACAATCCAGTCGATCGACTGGACCTCTCCAGATCGACTGCTCGGCAGTGAGTTTGGCAATTTTGGGCAAAGTAGTCGATCGACTGACCCTTAGTCGATCGACTGCTCCTCAGTCGATCGACTGAGACGCAGTCCAGCTCGTGATTTTGGTCCATTTTGACGATTTTGCCCCTGCATTTTTGTATTAATAAGACCAGCTCTCTCCAACCTTATCCAACCCTTCCTTGGTGTAATTTGGGGCTTGCTCCATTTCCTACAAGCCTTTACCATTCCTTGCCATGTAAACCCTAGTTTAAATTCTTAGCTTATGTAATTTAGCTAGCTTAGTAGTTAGTCTAGTTTAACTTAGTTAGTTAATTGTTAGTTAGTATTTAGTTAGTTGTTTTTAAGCAAGTGATGGAGTGAGTGACACCTCCTTCATTTGTGGTGCTTGTTATTTGAAGACTTGAACCTTTTGTTGGAATGCAATTTGGTAGTGTTCTTTCCCTTTATTATTATGCTTTGTTCTTGATTAATTGCTTGTTGTGGTGTTGGATATTAGATTTAGTTTGTGTGGTTGTTCATTGCATTTCAATTCCTCCTTTCAATTTTCTAGCTTGTAGTTCTTCATTCCTTGCAAAACTCCATGGATGCTTTCATTTTCAAGCTCTTTACCTCTTTTAGTTAGACAAACTTTTGGCTCTTGAAAGATTTATGAACTTTTCCTCTTTGGTAATTTGTCTTGTCCTATTTCAAAACCTTTGACTTTTCTCAATTTCAAATGATTTGATTTTCCCTTCATGAATACTCTTTTAATTGTAAGCTTTATTTGATGCAATTAGTTTAGTAATTACGGGTTTAGGGTTTAGGCTCGTTTAGAATCGGAGCTTGTCGAGAAGTGGAATTGACGACCCCTACACTTGGTCGACAATTTGGGATTGACAACCTCGAATCGTGGATTAAGTGCTCGGCAAAAACCGATTAATCGTGGAGACGAACCGAACACCCTAAACCCTCATTTTCATTATTCTCATTTAAATCATTTTTAAAAAAGTCTCCTTTTAAATTCAAGTTTTAGCGTAAAACTTAAAATCCAAACCAATAATTAATGCTTTCGTAGATTAGATTAGTAATTAGTGTAATTTAGCTTAACAAGAGAATAACTAAAACCACCGACCGTCGATTATATCTATCCTCGAGAGACATGACTCGGGAAAACTTACCTCTCTACAATCGACTCCGTACTATTGCGGAGAAGATTTCTTAGAGTGTTAAGATTTCCTCGATCATGTAGCATATTTCACCCGCGGCGAAGCGCGGGTCGATCCCTTGTATATAGGATGTTGTTCAAGTGAGAATCAAGTTTTTGTGTGAGAACTCTGCGATCGCCATAGCACAATTACATTACGTTATATATAATGATACTTTTAGCAATCTATACTTCTACACTATTTTATGCAAAAAAAAAGAAAAAGAAAGAAAGAAAAGAAAAGAAAGAAAGAAAGAAAGAAAGAAAGAAGGGGACTATTTGTGCTGCTATTTTCAGTTATACACAATGTTAATTATAAAGTTATTATTTTTTCAAAAAAAAAAAAAGTGTAATAGTATATAATGTTGAAAGTAACAAACATAGAATGTAATATGGCAGTGCATGGGGCATCATGTTTTATGACTGCTTCAGGAAGTTGAATCTTAGTATGGAATTGGAGGAAGTCACGACCTCGCTAGTGGGTTTTGCAGGAGGAGCATTGCAACCTCTTGTCGCGGTTAGCCTCCTGGTCACATTGGGTGAAGAACCATTTAGACAGACCAGGTCGGTACAATTCTTGGTGGTGGATGTAGCTTCTTCTTAAAACGTTATGTTGGGACGACCATCCCTGAGCAAATTCTAGGCCGTGATTTCAGTCTATTACATGAAGTTAAAATTCCCAGCTCAGGATGGGGTGTGTGAAGTTCGAGGAGACCAGCATACGTCGCGCCAGACGTACGTGGAAAGCATCCGACGAAATGATTAAGAAAGACAGATCAAGAAGGCAAGAACAGAGGAAGATAGACCTGAGCTGGTTCAGAGGGATGACAACCTGATGTTGGTGGAAGTAACTCCGGGGGACAATAGTCGAGTTCTGCGGGTAGAAATGACCTTGAGCCCGGAGGTCTTGGTAGAGCTGGTCGCGCTTTTGAGAGATAGCGCAGATATTTTTGCCTGGTCTCCCCAAGACCTAGTGGGAATTGACCCGGCAGTGGTAGAGCATCGTCTTAATATAAGCTCTGCAGCAAAGCCCGTAAAACAGAGAAAGCGGAACTTCGGACCTGAGAAGGAGGCCATCATTGAGGCATAAGTAGATAAGCTATTACGTGCCAAACACATCAAGGAGATACAATTTCCAGAGTGGTTTTCCAATGCTATACTAGTCCTAAAAACAGAAGAGGACTGACGAGTGTGTATCGACTTTAGAGACCTCAACCGCACTTGTCGTAAGGATCACTATCCGTTGCCGAGGATAGACCAGCTGGTGGATTCCACGTCTGGATGTGAATTGTTGAGTATGATGGATGCCTCGCAGGGCTATCATCAAATCAAATTGACAGAGGAAGATTGGAAGCGGGTTAGCTTCATAACGCCAAAAGGAACATATTGTTATGTGGTAATGCCATTTGGTCTCAAAAATGTAGGAGCTACGTATCAAAGACTGGTGGACAAAATGTTTAAGAACCAGCTCAGGAGGAACATGGAAGTCTACGTAGATGACATGTTGGTTAAGAGTGCTAAGGCGACATCCCATGTAGAAGATTTGAGGGAAACCTACAACACCCTCAAAAGATATAGGATGAGGTTAAACCTGAAGAAGTGTGCATTTGGAGTAAGAGCAGGAAAATTCCTAGGGTACATGGTTACGGAAAGAGGGATAGAGGCCAACCCGGAAAAGGTCAGGGCTATCATAGATATGCCACCCCCCAAAAATGTCAAAGAAGTCCAGTGTCTGGCAGGTCAAATCAATGCCCTGAGCAGGTTTGTCTCGAGGTCGGCGGAGAAGAGCTTACTGTTCTTCAGAGCATTACGAAAGAAAACTCGATTCCACTGGGATGAGGAATGTCAGGAGGCGTTTCAAAAGCTGAAAGAACACTTGGCAGAAATGTCTTTGCTAACTAAGCCGATCATAGGGGAACCGTTGATTTTGTACATATCCGTGGGGAAGTTAGCGGTGAGCACAGTCTTAATTCGGGAGGAGGGAAAGTCGCAGAAACCAGTATACTATTGGAGCAAGGTCTTGCATGAGGCTAAACTCCGATATGTAGAGATAGAAAGAGCCATGGTAGCTCCGGTTGGAACTGCTCAGAAACTCCGACCTTATTTCCTCTCCCATGAGATTATAGTTCGCACTAATTTACCTTTGAAATCCATAATGAGCAAGCCAGAAGTTTCGGGGAGATTGGTCAAGTGGATAATTGAGTTGAGCGAACTCGACATAAATTTTGAGGCCAGATTGGCAATCAACGCTCAGGCATTAGCTAATTTTGTGCAAGAGATGGCCAGCTCTGCCGAAGAAAAGAAAGAATTGACAATTTTCATGGATGGCTCAGTGGGAAACTCGGGGTGTGGTGCAGGAATAGTCTTGGTCGACCCGGAGGGAGTAGTCACAGAGTACTTAGTACGAATGAACTATCCTCTGTCTAATAATGGAGCGGAGTATGAGGTACTTCTGAGGGGAGTTCAGATGGACAAAGCGTTGGGAGCAGAGCGGATACGGGCAAATGTGGATTCACAGCTCGTTTGTAAGTAGATAAGAGGGGAATTCGAAACGAGAGAAGGGAAAATGCAGAAATACCTAACTCGATTCCGTGAATTGGCTAATACTTTGGATGCCCTGGATGTTCACCAAATCCCAAGAGAGGAAAACAGCCGAGCTGACTACCTGGCTAAAGTAGCCATCTCAGCAGTAGATTGTCAGGAAAGGGTAATCACTTTACTGATGGCCCACAGGGAGTATGGGGAGGAGGAAGTCAATGCATTAGAGGATGGCGAGGAGGATTGGATCTCTCCTCTTAAAGCATACTTGGAGAAGGGAGAGTTGTCGGACAATAGAAGAGAGGCAAGCAAGCTACGGATCAGGTCGGCCAGATTTTGCACCATAAAGGGAGAGCTGTTCAGGCTGGGATTTGGACAGCCTCTCCTACGTTGTGTAAGCCGGCAAGAGGGCGCCCACCTTCTTAAAGAAATCCATGAGGGCTGCTGCGATAATCACATGGGGGCAAGGACCCTAGCCAGCAAAATAATGAGAGCCAGCTATTTTTGGCCATTGCTGCGGAAAGAGGCTGAGGACTTTGTTAAAAGGTGTGAAAAGTGACAAAAGATGTCTCCCTTAACCCACCGACCAGCAGAAGAGCTCATGACGATGAGCTCTCCTTGCCCTTTAGCGAAATGGGGAATATAACTGGTTAGGCCATTTCCCACGGCCCCAGGCCAGAAGAAATTCCTGATTGTGGCCATCGATTACTTCAGTAAATGGGTAGAAGCTGAAGCTTTGTTAAAAATTACAGAGGATGCGATGATGGGCTTCATTTGGAAAAACATCGTATGCCGGTTTGGCATTCCCAGGGTCCTGGTTTCAGATAACGACACCCAGTTCATGGGGGCCAGGATCAGAGCTTGGTGTACGAAAATGAATATTGATCAACACTTCACATCTGTTTACCATCCGCAAGCAAATGGTCAAGTTGAAGTCACCAACCGCATTCTCGTACAAGGAATTAAAACACGCTTGGAAAGATTAGGAGGGAAGTGGGTAGAGGAGCTCAGTTCGATCCTTTGGGATTATCGTACTAATCCTAAGGAGAGCACGGGCGAAACCCCCTTTAGCCTGGTGTATGGCATCTATGTCGTTATTCTTGCAGAGGTCAGCCTAGAAACTCACCGAATACAGAGCTTTGACGAAGGTCAAAACAATGCATTAGTGCAGGAAGCACTGGATTTGATCGAAGAAAAAAGAGATGGGGCTGTAATTAGGATAGAGCACATAAGAGGACGGGTTCGGACAACATATAACAAGACAGTCCTGAAGAGATATTTCCAAGTAGGAGACCTGGTCATACGTAAGGCTGATCTGGGAAAGACTAAGGGAAAGTTGGATGCCACGTGGAAGGGACCATTCCGAGTCACAAAAGTTCTGGCGGGCGGTGCTTACGAATTGGAACAAATGGATGGATTTGAGATACCCCGAGTATGGAATATATCAAATTCACGAAAATTTTACGTGTAAGGATATTTTGGAAGGCTTATTTATAAAGATAATTTGACTTTATTCACATTCTTATTAAAAATTGACCAAGACTCTCAAAGCCCGGATGGCTAAGGGCTGATGCCCCATTTTTCCTGACCTGGTTGTCAGAAAAGCCAGGATTGGCTAAGGGCGGATGCCCCATTTTTCCTGACCTGATTGTCAGAAAAAGCCAGGATTGGCTAAGGGCGAATGCCCCATTTTTTCTGACCTGATTGTCAGAAAAGCCAGGATTGACTAAGGGCGGATGCCCCATTTTTACTGACCTGATTGTCAGAAAAGCCAGGACTGGCTAAGGGCAGATGCCCCATTTTTCCTGACCTGATTGTCAGAAAAATCCAGGATTGACTAAGGGCGGATGCCCCATTTCTCCTGACCTGATTGTCAGAAAAATCTAGGATTAACTATGGGCGGATGCCCTATTTTTCTTGACCTGAATGTCAGAAAACCAGGATTGGCCAAGGCTTACCTGGTGAAGCCAGATCTAACTATCAACAAGGGTTTTTGCCCAGGAAAGATCGTTCAATACACAAAATCTAGAATTAAATGAAGATACTTATGCCACTTTCTACCAACAAAACTTGGCGAGTTTAATTAAAAGTGTAGGAAAGCAGAAAACGAAATGCTCATGAAAAAACAACATAAATCTAGGAAATACATTAAGAACAGATATAAAGTCAGCCGTGGGAAGACGGAGCCCTCTTGTCAGAGGACAGAATCCGGCGGATATGCCACAGCTCGCGCTCAGTCTCATGGAGACGCTGACAATACCGATCAGCTCGCCCGGAAGTAGCATGGGCCTCGCTAGCAACGGTGGACAGTCGACCTACCGACTCGACCAAGTCGGCCTTTTCTTCCTCCAGTTGGCGGAGTTCAACCCATTCACGTTTATAGAAGCATTTTTTCTGCCTCTTCCTTTCCAGAAGCCGAAACACTTGGGGAATTTTCTCTCGAAGAACAGAGAGTTTGTCAGCAAGCTTGAAGTTCTCAGCGAAGAGAGAGAGATTTTTTCTCTTTACAATATCAATTTCTTCAAGCAAAGAGGAGGAAGCCATAACGAGAATGAAATGCGTAGAAGGAAAAACATGTATATAAAGGAAAAGGAAAGCACGTGATCAAGAGAAAGATAGTACTAGGGTTTCCTTAAAATCAGGAAACCCTAAAAGTTTATTAGAAAAACGAAAAAAAGTCTTTTGGTTACAACCAAGAAGCATGCAGGAGATAGATCAGCCACACAGGCAAAACAAGCAAAGATCTATCTCAAAACAGAATAGGAGATGAATGAAAATAGACTAGCCTAAGACTAAATCCCCGCATCTAACTCCTCGTCAAGCTGATCTACCGCATCTTCCGCCAAGGCTCCAGGGCAGGCCCCTCCAGGTAGCTCGCCCAGACCGACAAAGGTTGGGGAGGGAGTAGATGTGGTCAGGACAAGATCTAGGCCTTGGTCTGGTTGAGCCGCCTCTGGAATAGTTGAAGGAGCACTGAAGGATGTAAGAATGTTCCCGGTGAACTCATGGGCCTCAAGCTTGTGCAGGCGGTTCTTCTGTGGTGAATAGCAGAAGGAGGTAGGCTCGGTTGGCTGCTTTGGGGGCTCCTTGTGGTCAAAGGGAAGTGTAGGCTGATCCTGGGCCCATTTGGCCTGAGCATCTAAGCCAAGGTGGTAATATACCTAGGCCTCTGGGCAAGCAGTTGGTAGAGCTCCTCAGATCCCAGGAAAGCCTGGCGGGTGACATCCCAAGTAAATTGGATAAGCTTTAGCCCCTCCTCGGAGTTAAGAAACTCCGTTCTTCCCTCCATACGTGCCTTGGCCATGGCCTCGTCTGCTAGACTACAGGCTTCAGCCAAGGCCTCAACACGCGCCTCGGCCCTGGCTACTTCCAGCACCTTCTTCTCCACTTCCTCACCTCAGCCAATTCCTGCTCAATCTTCTTCAGCCTGGCTCCCTTCTCCTTACACAAATTGTACAATCTCCTTTCCTTCTCCTTCATCTTTTTGTGTTCTTTCGCCAGGTCCGCATTCATCAGGTCTCCCCTAGCCCTGGCCACCAAGATAGACCTCTTGGCCGCTGACTAAAAGGGAAGAAGAGACTTAGCAAAATAAAAGGAAAAATGAGAAGAGGAAGAGAGGGAAAGGAATTTACCCTAGCCTCATCCTGGCACAGGGACTCGATGAGGTCAGGGTCGGACCACTTCTCCAAGATAGCCCTGTCCGTGCTTGGACACTGTCCTTGGATGAATCGAACTGCTAGTGAACCGAGGTAGTCCAGGACAGAGGCGTTGGTGACCCAGGTGTTGTTTAGGGTGGAGACCTTAACCCTTGAGGCAGACGCCCCCTCCGTGCCAGCACGTGTCCTCTTCGCTGGCCGTTCGATCCTCTCCCCCGCATTCGAGGGGAAAATTACCTCTACATCCGGGACAGGAAGGTCCTGGGAAGTACTCGAACCTCTTGCCACGGCTTGGGAAGGCTCCGCCACTGGGGCCCACTGTTTTGACCCTACTTCTGCCCTCTTTTGATGAGCAGCCATTATCCTGTGCATCATGTTTGCTAGAAATAAAAGAGAAATGAAATAAACAAGTTAGTCAAAACCATCATAAAATACAAGTCAGGCAAAAAACTAGAAAGGTCAATGCAGTAAATGTTTCTTTACCAATCTCAGGGGTTAAGGGGCTTGTCTCCTCCCGGTCATTGAAAGAATCTATAACAGAAGGGAGAAGAAGCTGGGAGAGATGGAAACATTCTCATTTAAAGTTGAGATTATCTTTTGTATCCAAGGAGATCTGTCCCCTACTTATAGGTGAGGCTGAGCAAGCAACTGCTCAATAGATTGGGGAGGAAAGCCCCAGTCCCCTGAGCAATGCACGAAGAAGAATTTCTTCATCCAGGCCTTGTTGGAGGAAGGGATGCCGGTGAGGAAGAGGACGCCAGCTCTGGCGCACAGGTAGAAGTATCCAGGAGAGGAGCTCTTGACCTGGAAGAGCTGGTAAAAGGTCTGGGCTGTGGGATCCAGACCAGCATATCGCATGGCCAGGTTGTAACCTATAATAATCCTAAAGAAGTTGGGGACAAATTGATGAACCGGGATTTTGTACAACCAGGCTATCTCTAATATCAGCGGGTTTACCGGAAGGCGTAAACCCGCCTGGAACTGGTCAACGAAGAAAGTCAGGTGGTCGGCCGGCACCTGATACGCCATCACACCGCCATGGGGGTTAACAAATTAAAACTCCTCCGACACCTGATATTTATATATCAGATTTTCTACCGTTCTATCATTTAGGATGGAATAGATATATGGTCGGTTGGGAATATAGGGGGGATACTCAAAAGATGACGGTGATGAGGGAGCTGACACCGCCGGTGAAGAATTCACAGAAAGGGAATCGGCAGAAGAAGAAGATGATGGCATTGACATTATTGGAAAACAAGAAGGGGCAGAAAAATACTTGGCGGTGAAGATGATCGGAAAGCAATGAACTTAAAGAAGATACTGAATCGTTATTTTGGAGAGAAAGGCAGAAAGTAGGAGCGTCTGTGAGTTGATAATATGAAAAGTGAGAAAGAAAGAGAAAGCTGCGGGGGTAAAAGGGAAAGAGGATTTTCAAAAAAAAAAAGGAAATAGATGGAAAAGCGAGATCCTGATGGGATTCACGCATTTAGTTTCTGTTAGAGGAACAATACCTGAAGAGACGTGCTGGGAATGGTAACCGTCTCTAACTTGTCAATGGTACAGTACTCGAGGAGACGTATTGGAGTGGTAACCGTTTCTGGGATATGGAGCGTCACAGATAAGTCCAATGATTCGATTGGGTCAAAAGGGCGGATTTTTCGGGATCTGTGCAGATAAGGAACTCGAGAAATCAGGTGAAACCCTAACGGTTCCAAAACAAGCTCTGGAAATATACAGGCCTACTCCAACCATTCTTTTTTGGGGTGGGGGAAGGGGGGGTGGGTGGGTGGGTGTGGAGCACTGGTTGATGTACCTGAGATAATTCCGATACGGTTTCCAGATATGGTTGGATAGACCTGGTTAAAATACGACCTTACTTGAACTAGTGCTACTAAAGGTTGTGCAATTCGGGTCGACCCGATCTGATGCACCTTGAATGTCATCCTGGTCTGACTCCTCCTAGAGTGGAGGGAAAGACCAGGACTTTCCTGATATGGCCTTCCCTGGGTGGAAGGGGGACATTCTAGACTATTGTGAACAACGGCCCGAAATTCGCGAAATTCTGTTTCCGGAATCTCGGAAGGGTCCCACAAAGAGAAACTATAAATACCAAAGAACCTCAGTGTTGAGAGGTAAGCAATCTCAAGCATCATTCTCCTGTTTTATTTTATTCCGACCAAAACACTTAATGACTTAAGCATCGGAGAGGTTTCTATCGAAAAAATCTCGGTGGTCCTTTCTAACGTGTTTTTGTGCGTAGCAGGTCTCGAAATTCTCAGGTTAAGGTGCCATTTCTCCTGTAGGCAAGTTTTCTGGGTGAAACAGTTCTGATGTACTAATAAATTATATTGTGCAACTTCTAATATACCATTATGCATATTTAGTAATATTATTGCGTATTTTTAGTGGTACCATTAGTGTATGTCTCATGAAACTAAAGTTGCAACTTTAAGATATTAATATAATAATTAGTCGTTGTATATTTACATAATCGTGATATCAAAAGATTAAAAAAAATTCACTATTGTGCATGTTCATTTACATTACTTTGATGTCTAATGTTGCAGTAATCATTAGTGCTATTGTGCATTTTTAGTGGTATTATTGTGTATTTTTCAATAACACTAATGTGCATATTCAGTTGGTTGATTATATCATACTTAGTATTATATTTATGCATAATGACACGGAAGTTCATGCACAATAGTGCATGAGAAAATTAACAATATAAATTATCAAAATTTGAATATACAGAAAATATAACAATTAAAAAAACATAAAAAACCATAGATTTATTTTAGATTTTCTTATATTTTTTAATATATATTTATTTTTTTTAAATATTCTTTTTTGATATAATTAAAGCAATAATTATTAATAAATATAAAGGTTTTAAATAAATGTGATGAAATTATTATCCTTAAATCTAGTGGTAAATTAATGTGAAACTAGTTTAATATTCGTGTATTACACAGAACTATCAAAAGAAAAAAATATAAAAAAATTGTGATAATTATTGAGTTATAAATCTAAAATAAAAAATTCAAGATATGTATTCTCAAATAAAAAAATCTTATTTATCAATCATTAAATAATTTTATATTTTAATTTTTAAATTAAATTTATTAATATTTTTATATACATACTTAGAAAAAGTTAAAAGATATTAAGTTCTCAACCCGTATTTAATCTCTGTTAATTAAATATTATTAAATAATTTTATATTTTAATATTTAGATTAAACTCGTTAATCATTCTTAGTTACATTCTTAGAAAGATTCAAAAGACACCATACTATCAAACTGTGTCGTATTGTACTGGTGTCTAATTAATATTTATTAATTATTACATAATTCTATATTTTTTTTGTTTAGATTGAATTCATTCCTAACTTAAACTATTGCAAATAACTCATGATTGACCAATATATAATATTTGGAATCCCAAAAATATAATTTTTTAATTTCTATTATTAATACAACCTATTTAATTATTCTCAGGTAAATTGCTTTATTAATCCATTATATTGTCTCTCTCCGAAAAAAGACAATGTATTATCCAATATCAAAACAACTATACTAAGTTGAGAAAATTATAAAAGAATGTACAAAATTATCCCGATCGGGCTTTTTTACTGACGTGGCATGATTAAAACTTTCTTATCATTTTTCTTTAATTTTAAACATTAATGAAGAAAAAAACCTGAGAAATAAATTCATTTTGATCTATTATATTGGTCACATTCCAGAAAAGGTACGTGACATAGGCAATCATCAAACCACGTCCACTAAGTTGACCACTTGATCAGAAAATGTCCTAAAAAAGTTTGGTCGAGATTTTTACTGACGTGGTGTGGTGCTATATTTTCTTGTAATTATAAAAATTACAAATATGTTTTGTCCTCCCTTTTTTTTGTTTTTCTTTTATTATTCCTTTAATCTAATTAATAAAATTTGAGTTAATAAAGAATTATTAAAAATCAGAGATAAATATAAAAATAAAAAATAATATTAAGAAATTACAAAATAAATATAAAAATTTATATTAGAAAATGATTATTTATAAAAAAAACGAGCTAATACAATTAGATATAAATATAAAACCATAAGATAAATTATAAAGAAATTATAAAATGTATATAAAACATTATATGAATAAAATTAGATTTTTTCATATAAATATCTATATTTTTTGTAATTTCTAAATTTTCATTTGGTGTTTTTATATTTTTTTCTAATTTTGTTAATTTTTTATTAATTGAAGTCTTATTAATAATAAAATAAATTATATTTATTTTATAATTTTGTAAGATCTACTTTATATTTTATATTTATCACTAATTTTCTTTAATTCTTTATTTGATAAAAAACTATTAATCTGATTCAATTTAAATTTTAAAATTAAAGAAAAATGATAAGAAGATATAGAATAACGCCACGTCAAAAAAATGCCCCGATCAATTTTTTTTGGAACCTTCTTTTGATGAATTAGCCAACTTAACCGATGTGGTTTGATGATGGCCAATGTCACGAACCTTTTCTGCAATGTGACCAATATAAATGTATCAAAATGAATTTCTTTCTCAGGTTGTTTTTCTTAAATTAATGTTTAAATTTAGAGAAAAATGATAAGAAAGTATTTAATCACGCCATGCCAGCTAAGAAGTCCGATCGGGGTAATTTTGTATACTTTTTTGATAATTTTATCAGTTTAGTGTAGATGTTTTGATACTGAATAATATCATGGTTCTTTTTTGTAAAATGGACAATATAATGAATTAAATAAGTAAAATTTCCATTATATTCATAATTAATTTTATTATTATTATTACTATTATTATTATTTCATATGTAATTTGTCTTTCAATTAAGATAGCTAATTTTAGATTTTATTTACTAATTACTTATGACTTATTTATATTTTTATAGTAGGAGAATAAAATTAAAACACGAGGTATGTAAAATATAATAAAAGAAAATTACTCAACCAGACAAGATATAATTAAAAAAAATTAAATTAGTTAGATATTAAATACAAAGATTTTGTATTAATATATGTGGGTGATTTTATTTAGTTTGTGTCATAAGTGGTGTTATAATCCGTATATTTTTATAGCTTTATTTGTACAATCACAATTATTGCAATTACTTGTATTATTGTAGAAATTTACCAAGTCGGGTTAAGACTTTATAGCAAATTATCAATATGGTACAATTGTTATTAACATAATCGGATTTGATATTATAATTCCAAAAATCCCCAACAAAACAATCACTAAACAATTAACAATAAGTTACGACAAGTAATTATGAATGAGATGTATGGTGTCGTCTCTAGTATTTAAACTCGATAAACTTGTTGAAAATTTCTCATAACAAAAACAAATATCAGAAAAACATCAATATATATATATATATATAGTTTATATGGAGAAGTTTTCGTTTTCCTTGTTTCTTCTATGCTGCCTTTTGAGTGTTGCGCATTCTAATCAAGTAAGGTGAATTGGTACTTTTTAAATGAGTTGAAATTAGAGTGATCCTTAAAAATTATATGTGTAATCAAGATTTATTAATTTGGAAATGTATTATGCAGTTCAAGGCCAATAGTTGGTGTGTATTACAAGGAAATGTTCCGGATGAAAAATCTCAAGGATATATAAATTATGCATGTGGAGTAGTGGATTGTACAGCCATTCAACCTGGTGGTCCGTGTTATTATCCAAATAGCCCAGCTACTCATGCCAGTTATGCTTTGAATCTCATCTACAAAAAATTCCGGGGTTCATGCGACCGTGATATTGCCTTCGTAACCACAACTGATCCTTGTAATATTACTTTTCATTTGTCAATATATATGTATATGATTGTATAGCCATCATTACTTATGAGATGCATATAACTAATCTTATTATGGTTGTATTTGTGCAGCATATGGAAGTTGCAGATATCCATGAGTGAGAAGGAAACCTGGGATTGCGATTATGAAAGTCAACTTATTTATACTTAAATAATAGTTGAAAAACAATTTTGAAAATGCAGCTGAGCTCCTAATTTGAGGAGTTCTTATGAGGAGGCTATTGAAACAAAATTCAATATTTTCATTCCCAAAACTGTCTAAAAAGCCATTATATAGTCTCTCAAAGATAGTCTTAGAAATCAATTATGAAAATGAACAAAATCCAAAGGGATGTCAACGAGGGAGTAAGACCAGGAACATATTATTCAAAACCGTACATAGATACATGAGTTCTATAAAATTACAGAACGTGATAATACAAAACGTGCTTGCGATATCATGAATTTGACAAAAACGATCCACTAAATATATACAGAACTGATAAAATTAGTACACTAATTAACTTTTTGTCGCACATTTAGTTCAGTATTCACCCACAATTAGAATTATTGCTGAAAAATTGCACGTGACACGCATGTGACTCCAAATTCTAAACTAAATATACGACAAAAATTTATTTGGTGGATTAAATTTGCAAATAATATGTGACAATTCCAATAATAGTTACTTGTATAAATTCCAACAATAGTTTATTATAAATATTTGAAATTTACTTAGTATATAATATTTTATATTTAGATTGTTATTTTTTTGATATTTATATTTTTTTTATTAATTGAACCGACTCCTTAATTATTTTCTTCTTATTTTTTTTTTCTTTCAAATTTATTAAATTGTTATTTTTCTCCCCATATTTATTAAGTATTCATTTGTTCAAATTTATCATAAATTAAATAATTTTGAAGAAGGTATCATTTTTTTGTGCGTCGAATAAGGTACAACAACAATTTGGTTAGACATGATAATACAAAACGTGCGTGGCGTAGTAGTTTCGGTTGCTCCATGACATCCATTAATTTGCCATGTCCCGAGTCAAATTCTGGGGTCATGGTATCAGATTTTATAATGACGATGTCAAATATATAATAATAATTATTATTACTATTATTTTAATATTTAATAAAATATTTTTGAAAAAAATTTAAAAGGGTCTAAGTGCTTGGATTGTTAGTGTGGACGATTTAAAAAATATAATCGGAGGACATGCATGGTTATGTTCCATTTGTATACTTGGTTTTTTTTTTTCAATTTTTTTTGAACTTTTCTTTTTTCATTTTCAATAAGGATTCGATGCACTAATACAATATTTAGCAACTTTTCATATATTATTGTGTATATTCAGTAATATTATTATGTATTTTTAGTGGTACCATTGATGTATGTCTTATGAAACTCAAGTTGCAATAATAGGTGATTAATATCATTATTAGTCATTGTATCTTAACATGATTGTGATATGAAAAACATTAAAAAAATAAATTCACTATTGTACATGTTCATTTACACTACTTTGATGTCTAATGTTTCAAAAATCATTAGTACTATTTTGAATTTTTAGTTGTATTATTGTGCATTTTCAATATACTATTGTTTATTTTTCTATAACTCTAATGTGCATATTCAGTTGGTTGATTATATCATACTCAGTATTATATTTATGCACAATAGTATTATATTTATGTACAATGATACTCAAATTCATGCACAGTGCATGAGAAAATGCAAAATATAAATTATCAAAATTTGAATAGATAAAAAATATAACAATGAAAAAAAATTAAAAAAAATCAAATTTATTTTTGATTTTTATATTTTTTAATATATTTTTATATTTTAAAATATTCTTTTTTGATATAAATAATAAGCAATAATTATTTATAAATATAAAGGTTATAAATAAATATGATGACATTATTCTCTTAAAATCTAGAGAAATCTAGAGGTTAATAATGTGAATCTAGTTTAACACCCGTGCATTACACATGATTATCAAAGGAAAATATAAAAAAAAAATTGTGATAATATAGAGTTAAAAAAAAATCAAAAAAAAATCAAAAGATGTATTCTCAAATAAAAATTCTTATTTATTAATTATCAAATCATTTTATATATCAATATTTAAATTAAACTCGTTAATAATTTTATATACATACTTAGGAAAATTCAGAAGATGTTAAATTCTCAAATCGTATTTATCTATACTAATGAAATATTATTAAATAACTTATATTTTAATATTTAGATCAAATTCGTTAATAATTATTATTTACATTCTTAGAAGAATTCAAAATATACCATACTCTCAATCCGTGTCGTACTATACTTGTGTCTGATCAATATTTATTAATTATTATTATTTAATTTTATATTTTTATGTTTAGATTGAATTCATTGCTAATACTTAGATTATTACAAATAACTCGTAATTGACCTACATATAATATTTGGAATTCCAAAATAATTATTTTTAACTTCTATTATTAATACAATCTATTTAATTATTTTCATAATTAGTTTTTTTTATTAAAATATTTTCATATGTAATTTATCTTTTAACTAAGATAGCTAATTATGATTTTATTACTAATTATTTATGACTTATATTCATATTTTTATAGTAAGAGAATAAAATTAAATATTGAGGGAGGTAAAATATAATAAAAGAAATTATTCAACTAAGCGAGATATTATTAGAAAAAAAAGATTAAATTAGTTCAACATTAAATATAGAAATTTTGCATTAATATATATAGGTGATTTTATTTACTTTGTATCACAAGTGGTGCTATATTCCGTATATTTTTATAGCTTTTGTACAATCGCAATTATTGCAATTACTTGTATTGTTGTACAAACTTACCAAGTCGGATTAAAACTTTATAGAAATTTGCTGAAAATCCGCCTTGTTATACTGATCAATATGGTACAATTATTATTAATGCTAACATAATCGTAATTGATATTATAATTCCATACATTACTGGCAAACAATCACTATACAATTAACAACCTTCCTAAGTTACGACAATTAAGTATGAATGAGATGTATGGTATCGTCTCTAGTATTTAAACTCGATAAACTTATTGAAATTTTCTCATATCAAAAACAAAAAACAGAAGAACATCAATATATAAATAAAGTTTAAATGGAGAAGTTTTCGTTAACGTTTTCCTTGGTCCTTGTATGCTGCCTTTTGAGTGTTGCGCATGCTAATCTAGTTGGTGAAAAACAAGTAAGTTGAATTGTTTCTTAAAAATTACAGAGTAATCAAGATTATTTATTTGGAAAATGTATTATGTTGTTCCAGGCCAATAGTTGGTGTGTATTACAAGGGAATGTTCCTGATGAAAGAGCTCAAGCATTTATAAATTATGCATGTGGGGTAGTGGATTGTACAGCCATTCAACCAGGTGGTCCGTGTTTTTATCCAAATAGCCCAGCTAGTCATGCCAGTTATGCTTTGAATCTTAACTACAAAAAATTCCGGGGTTCATGCAACCGTGATATTGCCTTCGTAACCACAACCGATCCTTGTAATATTTCTTTTCATTTGTCAATATATATTCATATGTTTTATACTTATGAGATGCATATAACTAATCTTATTATGGTTGTATTTGTGCAGCCTATGGAAGTTGCAGATATCCATGAGTGAGAAGGAAACCTGGGATTGCGATTATGAAAGTCAACTTATTTATATTTCAATAATAGTTGAAAACAATTTTGAATTCAACAATATTTGTAATAAAATAATTGTTGAAACCCTATTTTATAATAAGATGCACTACTTTTGACACATTCATTCTCAATTTTTCGTGTGATTTGGCGTTTGACCCAACATTGACCAGTAATTCTGATGAGGGTAATTACTATTAGTATTTTCAAATTCTGAAAGTTAATTTCAGTTAATGAGAAATTAATGTTAAAAGACAAATTATTATCACGATCAAGCAACCCTAATACCATCTCCAACCCTTTACACTATTTGGGGTAGATTTTGCACCAAAACTTCTGCTATTTCAAATTTTGCACAAAAAGAATATTAATTGAATATGACATATTTTACTACAGAAATTGTTTAATTAAAAGGTCAATTTAACAATTAAATATTTACTTCTTAAAATCTCATTCTACTATTATATTTATTATGAAATATATAGTGAATAATTTATTTTAATAATTTCTTTTATTTAATGTTTTTTCTATTTATCTAGATTACTTTTATTTGAATTGTGCAACAGGTCAGTATTTTAATGCAATGTTTTTTATAATCATCTTAACTGTCTTATAATTAAATATTACAATTACAATTTTCTATGAAGTGTGTTAATCATATATCTTCAGGTTTTATACTAATCAATTTTATAAAGCAATATTTCTATTTTTCATAATTATTAATATATAGTTATAGCCTTAAATTTGTGTAATCCAGCAATTATATTTTCTTAATCAATTTTATTTCTAAATAAAAACACCATCAATTAAGTCAAATTATTCAATTAAAATCCAATCAAATGCAATTAATTCTAACTCTTCTTCTCCATTGCCAAATCCCCGCAGCCTTAAATTTTTAGTATTCCAATTTACATCTTCATCCAAATTACACCCAACTTCTAAATCTCCATCTTGCACTAATTTTAAAATTCATTCTCAATCCTTCTACTTCAAATTTGCAGCAAAAAGAATATTATTTACCGTTTAAATCAATAACAATAGTAATAAAAACAATCATTCATTAACTAGTTGCTTAAGAAAAACTTATTTTATTAGTAAAATACAGCGATACTTGACAACCAAATTAGCTTATTTTTAAATCACCTTAATTGTCTTATAATTAAACTAGTTTTTTTTACTCCATGCTGGGGACAGAAAATTAAATATAGAAATGTAGGTAATATTACTTTTATTATTATTTAATTTGTGAAAATGTAAATAAATAGAAAGATAGAGATTGAGAGAAATAACTAAAAAATCCGCACTTGATAAATTAAAGATCGAATCCACATTACGTATATGAACGTTGAGATCATACGTTCGTAAATACTTATTTATACAACACATTATTGGTCATGTTCGATCCTGAATCGTCATCACCACAAACTAATATCTTCAATCACTTTCGATGGGTGAAACGCGACACGGCAACATATAACTGACCATGATTGAACACGAGATTCTTGAGATAAAGGTCGACATTTGAGAGCGATTGGCCATGACTCTTATTTATCGTCATCGCATATGAAATCATGAGCGAAAATTGTCTTCTTTGAAATTTGAAAGGTATCCTAACGTCGGAAGACACATTCACACTACTTGTGACAATCATATAGTTAGAGAACAAATTATAAATATTTAAATAAATAAAATCATAAATTCTGAATAGTAGAAATTTAATAAAAAAATAATAAATCATAAGAAAATAAATAAAAATATAAAAAAAAGTTAATTAAAATTAATAAAAATGAATGAAACTTGAACTTATAATCTTAAATTTATACATTCCCGAATATAAAGTAGAAACTGATTCTCAATATAAAGAAAATAAAATAAAATAATAACCTAACTCTATAGGTTATCTACATATATATGGAAAAGAAAGTCAACAATTAAATAATTAAAAATATTTACATTGAGTTAACACTAACATATTTTTTCAATTAAATATCAAAATATATTAATAGATAATAGATAATCAAATCTTCAAACAAAATTAAATTAATCTACTTGCAATAGAATTCAAAATTAAATATCAAAATATATATATTAACACATAATTAATTTAATTTTGACCAAGACAATGACTAGAATATATTTAAAAACACCACAATATAATCTTAAGATTTTTATAAATAAAATAAAATAAAATAAATTTATAAATAAATATTATGGGCTTTAATTAATAATTCAGTACATTTTAAATGATTAAATCCAAACCAAGAAAATTTTAATTTGAGTCCAAATTTAAATCCACATAAGCCTAATATTTTGATATTATAGTGCAATTAAACTAACATAACATTATAATAAAATATTATTCTAATATCTTTTCTTAGTTCAAAATTAATAAAGTGTATACATAAATACAAATACACATACACCCTTTCTGTATATGCATAAAAAAATAAAAAATTTATTATTCGAATACCTTATTTCAATTTCAAATTATATAAAAAAATCATAAAAAATATCCAAAATTATTATTCTAATATCTTATGTAAATTCAGAATTAATAAATTATATATATACTACACATACACATACAATTCGAAATTAAAAAAAAAATGAAATATATATAATAACGCATAATTCTTTTATTTTAAAATCGACCATTAAAATTTATTAAAAAACATCATAATATAATTTTAAATTTCATATAAATTTAAAATAATTAAAATTAATTTAGAAGTATTTTTTTTAGCTTGAATTAATAATTAAGAATAATCAAATCCAACCCAAAAGAATATTTATTTTGAGTCCAAATAAATTCCCAGAAGCCCAATAATAGTAGGAGTCCAATTAGAATTCGGGTAAGCCCAATATCCAACTCGGATCCGAGCCCATAAACCAACCCACACAATATCGGACGGTCAGGATTTAACACTCTTAATCTAACGGCCATGATCAGACCCGTGCAATTAACCCTAGGTATAAAAGGCCTTAACCCTAAAAACTCGGCCTTCCAGCCTCATTTCTCCCACCACCAAACCCTAACCCTACCCTCGCTCCTCTGCAGAAATGCTCTGCACTCCTCTCCGCCGCTCATCCCAGCTCTCCGCTCTTCCGTCGCACACCAGACATAACCTCCCTAAAACCCTAACCTCTCAAGCCCGACATACCACAGCACCTCCGCCGCCCGGCTGAAACCAAAACCACCGTCAAACTTCGCCGCTACGAAGTTCATCCGCTCACACACAACACAACCTTAGAATCTCTGTCCATCTTCTTTTTTTTTTTCATCAGAAATGCTCAGTCGCTCATCTTCAAAAACACCATTAGACCCACTCCGCCGGTCAACCTGGCGACCTGATTCAACCTATCGATTAAACCCAGAAGCCCTCCAAATAATATAAAAAGGTACTTGAACATTTTTTAATTTCAGAATTATTATACTATTCTTATTTTACCGATCTTGAACAAAATCAGTCTGCTGTTTTTGATATTTTCAAAAAATGTATAGATCCGATCCAAAATAAGCCTGTCGTTTTAGATCTATTCCAAAAATGTGTCGATCTGGTTAAAAATCAGTCTCTAGCAATAGATCTACTGAAAAAGTGTGCCGATCTGGTTCAAATTCAGTCTCTTGTGTCAGATCCATTGAAAAATTACATTGATCTATTCGAAAATATGTCTATTGTGTTATATCCATACTAATCGATTTTCTTTTTCTCCGTATATTAATGTTTATCTCTATGTTTATCTGCATGCGAATTCGTTCGAGTTTCAATTCACCAAAGAAGGGCTTCTGATAATGGATCCGGTAGAACAATCTGTCTATGGAGGGGGCGAATCCAAAAGGAAAAGGAACTATCCAAGATGACTTAAAACATAAAAAGGTAAAAGCTCCAATTTAGTAAAACCGAGTTTCATTCATATGCATAAACATTTACGAAAATCCTAATTGATATACAAACAAAAATGGTTCAAATCGCGCATGCAACATATATTTTAAACATTCCATCTTCTTCATTCATAAATTGATACTGCCAATTAATACTTTTTATTAAATTATTTATTTTCATAATTAAAATAATAATAAATAAGTAGTCAATATTCTGCATGTACAATAATCTAAAGGGTTTCTTTTTACAAATGTGGATTTCTATACTGATAAGCAATAATACATGTAACTTGCATATCTTATGTTTAATAAAATGCTATTCTTTTGTATTTTTATCTGCATGCTGTTTGATCTACATGGAAAGAATTGATTAGTTTAAGCACTGAATAATTAACCTATGAAGCATACTAAAATGTGTTCTGTTTTTAATAACAATATTTGTGCTAAATCCTTCTATGTATTGAAATTATTAATATTTCAGTCTGCCTTTAATATGTTAATTTGTTCAAATTCTGCTATGAGTATGTTAACAATTTGTAATTAAATCTCTTCTTATTACTGTAGTTGCATGTTCAACTTTGTATGATTACTATTGTTTGGTATTTTTTCTTTAATGATTGACTGAGTAAAATACTTATGAGAAGTCTTTTACTTTTAAACATAGATGATTGCTTCTTAAGTTATATGTAGTGTGTTATCTTATAGTATTATGCATGCTGTTTGAACTACATGGCAGGAATTTTTATGTAACCACTGAAAGCCTAATCTGTAATCTGTATTTATATGGGTTGTTTTTATAAAACAATGTATTATATAAAATAATTTATGTTCAGCAAATAGTAATCTTTTTTATTCTGTTTTAGTATGTCTACATATTTAACATTTTGCTCTTGAGTATGTAATGTTCAAAGTTGTAATCTCATTGCTTTTTTATTTACTTAAGTTAGTTCAGTTTAACATAATTCACTTTCACATGGAAAATGCTACTCAAGAAAGGGAGGAGGCAAGCAATAACATTCAACAGAGTACTATAAACAGAAAGAAGATAAGTACACAAATAAACTTTCTGCACACAATACAATTCATGCTTTCACAACTTGATTTTTTTTTTAAAAAGATATGTCAAAGTTTATCGGATGGAAACCTGACATGACCTATCGTAGTATGATAACGCCTCTGAATGGAGTTCAGGGTCTAAGTAGGTATAACAACGCCACGAATGAAGACATATCTTTTAAAAAACTAACATTTGAACATAGCACTATATAATCTACTGTTTTATATTTACAGTGCAATATTAATTTTTATATGTTTAATCTAAAACTTATTACATTAATTATGCAGGTAAGGGAACATAGTACTCTGGATAAGAAACACAGCAGGAAAAAAGATAAGTACCACATTGTCCATCTTAACATTATACAAATAGATTCTATACTTAATAAGATACAATTTAATACTAACTGTGTATTGCTGCATCATAGGTTCAGGAAAACTGGCAAAGACACAATCCCAGGAAACACAACTCATAGGACTGTTGTTAAACAGGTACAAAAACTTTATTCACATGATTCCTTTAAGTTTTTCAAAAAAAACTTAATAACTTATTAATAACAATTTAAATATGTTATTAATTTCTGTAATTTACTAACTACAGATTTAAAGGGTTGACAAAAAAATAGGTACGACAGATTCTTAATGATATAAAACTTAAAGCATAAAAAAAATTTACCTACCATTGTACTGTCTGTTTGTGCCCTTTTTCGTATGGTATCGGTCTTCCTCCCCATAATGTTTACTACCAATGTGCTGCTCCAAATGTATTATTATCCATTATGTATTTTATTTCAGATGTATGTATGTGTGTTTGTTCTTTTAATAATAGTGTAAACCCAATTGAGTTGTCGGCGGCGCGGCAGTAAATTTATGATGTTAGGGTTAACCCAATTGAATTCCAAAGGGGTCATAGATAACCTTCTACGTTAGGCAACCATCTTTTAAACTACCTCAAATATCAGTCCTTTAAAGATACATATCTTTTAAACTACCTCAACCAATTGTGTATTTTTGTATATTAGTTACGTGTGTAATTTATAAGATTGTTCTACTTGATGTATTCTCTAGTTGATAAATAATTCATGTCATAGATAACCCTTCTACGTTAGGCAACCATCTTTTAAACTACCTCAAGTATCAATCATTTAAAGATAAATATTTGTAGCAAAATATGTATAACAGATAAAGCAACATACATTCACTTAAAAGACTATACTATTTGTAATTGTTATCTAAACACAAAAGTTAATAATAATAGAATAATTTTATTAAGTAATTAAAATTCCGAAAAATATCAGATTTTTAAATCACATAAATAATGTCAAATCATATAATGTTTTCTCCTCCAATTTAAAAATAAACCCAAAATATCAAAATCAACTTCCAAAACTAAACCAACTTCATAATAAACCAAAGTTAAAAAAAAACAATAGAATAAATAGTTCAGAAAAGTTTTAATCCTCATCGTCCTACACAACTCCACCAATTCTTGGTTCATCTTCCTCATCAAAAATAAAAAATCAAATCTAATAAAAATCTAAACATCAAAAATCAAAAATAAAAATCTAATAACAACACAAATCAACAACAATTGTACCTCCTCAACCGTATACAAATAATCGACCGGATGGAAGATAACATTGCCGGAGGCAATCTCGTCAACTTCACTACGCGATAACGTTAAACTACTGCGGCTAAAACTCTTTATTGGATTGGACGACCCCTTTGGAATTCTAAATTTAAGAAAATACAAACTTGAAAATACATCAAATAAACAAAAAACACATTTTTATCAAACACTAATTGAATAAACGTTCAAAAAAACATACTTGCTTATAAAGTCTGCAATTTCGGGCACCGAGTCAGAAGTAACGAACTTTGTAAACTCAAATGAATTCGATAGAGTGACGGAATCTATATATATAAAATTACAATTAGTTCAATAGATTTTATAAAATTGAAAATGATCAGATAATTAAGAGAATCTAAAATAACTAAAATAAATAGAATCTGAAAATTAAAAAAAACGCGATGCTGAAAACTATATATAAATACACAAAACCCAAATTCTAAAACCTATTAAAAAAACAGGATTCAAAACCAAAAATAAAAAAATAAAAAAATAAAGTTTTAAAATAGAAGAATAACACATACCAAAATTGAAAAATAGAGTAGTCTAATAATTGGAATAAAAAAAAAATAGATTTTAGATCTAAAATCTATCAAAAAAAAAGATTTTAGAAACATAATTTAAAAACAGAATAAAATGCCGAAATTGAAAAATATATCAAAGTTACAATTCGAATAAAAAAACTGCAATCAGAAAAAAAAAATCATGTTATTACCTCTATAGACCTTTGCACGACACATTTACAAGATCATCATGGGAGGTTCCACGGAGAGCCCAAATGATATAACTCAAGCGACGACTACTATAATACCAAAAAATAACAAAAAATAATTATTGACTCATAAATAAATATAAAACAATCTAAACAATTAACTTATTAAATAATTGATTAAGCAATCTTATAACTAAAAATTATCTCAAGTCTTCGAGAATTATCTCGATCAATCTTGCTCGACGTCCTCCCATCAACTCCTTTTCTTGAGGGTTACGGATTTCCGCCACCTTTCCAATAACATCTACAACAACAAATTCAACTAAATTAGATAAAAGATGTTCGATTTCAATGTGTTTATTACTATTCAAAAAAATTAAAAAACTTACCAAAGAGCATTGTCTCATCAACTTAATTGACGTCGATAAGTGTTGAGAATGGTGGAGGCATTGTTCCAAAAACCCTAGCTGCCTTAAGTTTTGAAAATAGAGAGAAAACAAAGACACATCAGTAAGAGAATGATATTAGTTTTTGCAAATGAAAGAACCCTATATTTATAGAGTGACTTGTTTGAGATTCGCGAAACCCTAAATACCGTGTAGTTGGAATACCGTGTAACTGAGAAAAGATCAGATTTAATATCCCTTAATTATAGACAGTGCATCGATTTTATAATTTTTGTATATTTGTATAGGTGTTTCCGGAATTAAAAACTACTATTTCTAATTATACCCAAATGAAAAGTCCGTAATTAAGCTGGAAAACAGAATTCAATCGGTTATTTTTTCAACAAAAACAATATTAACTTTAATTGCCTAATCAACAAAGATTTTTAAAATCTCCCTTTTTTTTATTTCTTGAAAGAGCCCTTTTCGTGAATGAACTGTACATGATGTGCATTAATAAGTACATTTTCAATATCGATTTTATTTTGTTGCCTAATTCTATTTTTTTTGAACGTTTGTTATTGGTTAATTTTATTTATATATAATCGATACGTCTCAATTAAATAAATTAAGTATCTTAAATTGGCTTCATATAATTCTAATTCTGATGTAATGTATTTACTTTGTTTAGAGTTCTATTTTGAAAGTGAATTGGATAGAATCAACTACCGATTTTTTCAAAGCCCACACGCGTGAAAGATACCAGAAAGTTTAGAGTTTAAATGTAAAGGGTCAACAGATTTAGAGTTTATTCCGATTTGTTTTATTGTATTATTGCTAGATTAGTTATATTTGTGATTTGTAATTTAATTTATTTTCATAGTTTGTTTTTCTTTATTTGGGGACTGTAATTATTTTTATCTTTTTATCTTGCTTTAATCATGCTTGTTTTATTTATTATTTCAATTGAATATCAGATATATATATAGCTAATAATCAGATTTATATTATAATATATATATATATATATATATATATAAAATGTACCATTTATAACGTCATACAGAAATCAAAAGAGATTCTCGAATTAAAAGCATCAACAATTTAGGTAACAAAATAAAAATATTAATCAATAGTATTCTAATTTGTAGGCATAAAATTCGAAATTCAGTCAATCATATTAAACCACAAAAACACCTAAATAAAAGTTTAGCCCGTGTTGAAAAGTCAACAATTGTGGCTGTGATTCAAAAAAAATAAAATTTGAAAAGTTAACAAAAGAAAACAATTGCCTCATATATCAAGTACTGCTATTATATATAAGGGAAATTCCCACTTGATACACAATTGAACAAATATAATTCCATTTAATCACTCAAATTCTTTTATTCCCATTTAAGTCAAATTAGTCCTACTAAGTCATAAATTACCATATAAATTATCTATAATGCCCTAGTCTAATACATAACTTATTTATGTTATTCATGGTAAGTAGTGTCAACTATCCAATTAATCTTACTTAACTTTCATGAATCATCTCAATTTACAAAGTGATAAGTAAAGAAAAAAATCAATAATAATCCCCTCTTTTCTACACAACCCAATATAAATTTTTGTTAGCGTGCAGTATGGAATTTTATTATACTAGAATGTAATTTTTTTTATAATGGAATTTTATTCTACTAGTACGAAACAATTGAGATATAGTATGCTATAGTAGTACAAAATTAAATTAACAATTGATTTTTCAATATAATAAAAATTCCATACTACAATTACAACCATTTTTTATATATAATCCTTGTTGAGAAATAACTAGTATGCAATTATATCTTTATATGTAGTATGTAATTCAATTCAAGAGTAGTATGTATATATATATAGATTTGAGAATTACTATGAATAATTATGACCCCGGAAAGTTCAAGAGAATTATGAGGTATCACAAGATCACTTATTATTCACAACTCTAAAAATCCACCAAAACAGTCCGGAGTAAGATACAAGAAAATAAATCTTTTAACAAAAAGCTCAAAATATGTTTTTTTTTTTTAATTTCGGAATTGATTAATGGAAATATAATAATGGAATATTTTTATAGGTAAGGACTTGAAACAACTATACAAGATGAATCAAAAGCATAAATAAAATATTACATTTTTTAAGTCTAGAATAATTAAAAGGTTATTCTAATAGAGATAAATAAGATAGATTTTGACTAAAGATTAAGTTCTTATCAACTCCCAAGGTACGGGAAAAAATAGGTGAAAACACACCAAAGAGTTGTTCAACCTTTCAAGTTCTTATATGAAGTTACTAAAACTGGGCTTTCCAATGATATTTGAGTAGGTATTTGAAATCCGTTTATGGGTTAGAAAATAAACTCGCAGGACTTTCCAATGATATATGCTTGTACTTTATAACATGACAAATCAAATTAGTTAAATTTTCAAATTTTGCAGATGTGTTGAAAATTTCCGTGTCAAATTAATACTAGTAGTATTCATGATTTTTATTAAGAAAAAAAAAATATAGTAATTGTATTTCTCATAATTTATTAGTTATAAACTGAAATAATACATTCCTTAAAAAATATTTACGAAAATCAAATTTACAACTATGATAACAAATAACATTTTCGAAAACACTATAATTTATGAATATATATATCCTTTAGCAAAACACACAAAAGCAAAAATTAAAAAAAAGGGGGGTGGGGGGTGGGGAAAGAAAAAAGAAAAAAAATATAGTGCAGAGAAAGTACTGCGCTAAAAATGGCGCAACACTGTAATGACATCAATATAGCGCAACAAATATCGCATTGGTTGGAGACATATTTTGTGTCAATTTGGTGTTTGCCACAGCATTTGATGTGCCATTGGAGATGGCCGGTTTAATTAAATAAATAATATATTTTAAATAAGAATTAAAAAAATATTACAGTTTCAAAAAAAATTGATTTTTTGTGGCGGGACGTGCTTGGGAATGGCGTCCCACTCACATTCTAGAAGGTACAAAATATAACCGTTCTAGAAAAAACACCGGGACGCCATTCCTAAAAGCGTCCCGAACCTAAATTAACAATCCTGAGTTTTTGGGGCCGAAATGAAAAAAAAATACTGGGTGATGGGGCACTTTTCGGAATAGCGTCACGAGTTGGTTTTGCCAAAAAAAAAAAAAAAAACGTGGGGGCCGAACACCACTAGGAAAGGCGTCCCGGGTATTTTTTCAAAAAGTAAATAAATGCGTAACCCTAAAACCCACCCAAAATCAACACATTGTACACACTCACCTCCTTCCCAGCAGCAGCGTGAACCTGGAGCAAGGAGGAAGAAGATTTTCAAAGAAGAAAAAAAAAAGGGTAAGTTCTTATTATTCTATTGTTTATTCTTTTTAAGTTGTTAATTCTAGTGTTTATATATTCTATTGTTATTTTTAATTTTAATTAATTGCAGTTAGATTTAGATTTTTTTTTTGTATATATTAAACTTATATATTTTTGAATTTTAGTTATGAATATTTACGAAATTATTTGGTTTGTTTGGGAAATTTTTGTTAATAGTTAATTGTTTAGGGAAATTGTTAATTTTTTTTTGTGAATTGTTCGTGGAAATTGATTATGGGAATTCTTGACCTTCAATTGTTACCTTCTATTTAATTTCTTGTGAATATTTACGAAATTTTAGTTATGAATATTTAAGAGACTTTATTTGGTTTGTTTGTGAATTTTTGTTAATTATTAATTGTTTAGGGAAAATGTTAATTTTTTTGTGAATTGTTCATGGATATTGATTATGAGAATTCTTGACCTTCAATTGTTACCTTCTATTTAATTGCTTGTGATATTTACGAAATTTTAGCTATGAATATTTATAAAATTTTATTTGGTTTGTTTGTGAATTTTTTTGTTAATTGTGAATTGTTTAGGGATATGTTAATTTTTTTTTGAATTGTTACTTTTTTGTGAATTTCTCATGGAAACTAATTATGGAAATTATTGACCTTCAATTGTTACCTTTAATTTTTTTTTTGTTAATTGTTCATGTAAATTGATTTTATTTGCTTGTGAAAAAACTATTAATTATGGAAATATGTGATTTTATTTATTTTGTGAGAAATTATTAATTATGTGAAAAATTGATTTTATTTGTTTTTGATGAAATTTAATTATGTGAGTATTTGGTTTTATTTATTTTCTGAGAAATGATTAATTATGCGAATATTTGAATTTATAAGAAATCATTACTTATGTGAATATATGAATTTATTTACATTTTTAAAAGTAAGCGCACATATGGCGAATATGTCTTCTAGAAATGAATATGACATGTATGCATCAATTCTACGAGACGAGGGTGGATATGCAAATGTTGATTCCACCGAGCATCATCCCCCACCGTCGATCCCGGACTACCCCGCCGATTGCTTCGGACCAGATGAAGGAAGCGATTTTGAAAATGGTTTAGATGAACTAGGTGATGATGGTCATGAAACTGACAAAGAATTCTTTCAGTTGGGGGGTAGAATACCAGATGAAGATCCTTTTGAACCTACCTTGGATGAACTTGACCCTACAACCCATAAACGAGCGGATAGAGGATCGGCACTGTACAAGAACATACCATTTTTCGATCACGTATATTAAATTTATATATTTTTGAATTTTAGTTATGAATATTTACGAAATTATTTGGTTTGTTTGTGAATTTTTTTGTTAATTGTTAATTATTTAGGGAAATTGTTAATTTTTTTGTGAATTGTTAATGGAAATTGATTATGGGAATTCTTAACCTTCAATTGTTACCTTCTATTTAATTCCTTGTGAATATTTACGAAATTTCAGTTATGAATATTACGAGATTTTATTTGGTTTGTTTGTAAAATGTCTTGTTAATTATTAATTATTTAGGGAAAATGTTAATTTTTTGTGAATTGTTCATGGAAATTGATTATGGAAATTCTTGACCTTCAATTGTTACCTTCTATTTAATTGCTTGTGAATATTTACGAAATTTTAGATATGGATATTTACGAAATTTTATTTGGTTTGTTTGTGAATTTTTTTGTTAATTGTGAATTGTTTAGGGAAATGTTAATTTTCTTTTGAATTGTTAACTTTTTTGTGAGTTTCTCATGGAAATTGATTATGGAAATTATTGACCTTCAATTGTTACCTTCAATTTTTTTTTTTGTTAATTGTTCATGGAAATTGATTTTATTTGCTTGTGAAAAAACTGTTAATTATGGGAATATGTGATTTTATTTATTTTGTGAGAAATTATTGATTATGTGAAAAATTGATTTTATTTGTTTTTGATGAAATTATTAATTATGTGAATATTTGGTTTTATTTATTTTTTGAGAAATGATTAATTATGCGAATATTTGAATTTATAAGAAATTATTACTTATGTGAATATATGAATTTATTTACATTTTTAAAAGTAAGCGCACATATGGCGAATATGTCTTCTAGAAATGAATATGACATGTATGCATCAATTCTACGAGACGAGGGTAGATATGTAAATGTAGATTCCACCGAGCATCATCCCCCACCGTCGATCCCGGACTACCCCGACGATTGCTTCGGACCAGATGAAGGAAGCGATTTTGAAAATGGTTTAGATGAACTAGGTTATGATGGTCATGAAACTGACAAGGAATTCTTTCAGTTGGGGGGGGTAGCATACCAGATGAAGATCCTTTTGAACCTACCTTGGATGAACTTGCCCTTACAACCCATAAACGAGCGGATAGAGGATCGGCACTGTACAAGAACATACCATTTTTCGATCACGTATACGAAGACGTTCCTATTGATTCTATTGGTGTGCCTCATATTACAATAAAGACGAAGGAGTGTTGAGAATATGCATGATATTCAGAGATAAAAGACATTTGATGTGGGTTGTCAAAGATTACTCTGTGCGTGTCGCCAAATGTTCGTATAGAGTGGTATTGAGCAATCTTAAGGTTTGGAAAGTTGTTTACTTGTCGAATTCACTTGGTGAGAATCATGTAGATATTAACGAATCATCCGAATGCGGATGATGGCTCCGCGCTAGTTTTCGGAAACGGAAGGGTGCTTGGGTAATCACAAGATTGGGTTCTGAGCACAGATGTCTTGCATCTTTTACACGTGAAGATCACCCCAATTTGTGTAAAAATATGATTGCTATGCTCATTACCAGCCACGTCGAACAAGATCCGTTATATAGAGCAGAAAAATTGCTTTTTTGGTCCATCATGTTGTCAACTTTCCAATTTTGAACCAAGATATTGTCTAGTATCAATACACATACACAAAGTTGGCAAAATAATCAAAAAAGGTCCAAAATTATCATGTTCGGGCCGAATTGCTGACGTGGCAGAATTATTTATTTTCTTATCATTTTTCATTTATTTTTAAATATTAAATGGAGGTAAAAAAGCCATTTTTGCCATTAATAATCTTAAAATTACTATTGTTAAAGGAATTTCATCATTATTTTAATCACATTATTAAATTTAATCACATTATTAAATCATCACTTCTGCCCTCAATTTAATCATCATTTTTGCCCTCAATTTCTCCCTTTTCCCATCTTCCCAGTTTTTCTTCCCTTCCTTGTTTTTGTTTTCAGACCTGTGTGTGGGCACGTTTTGATGACCAGATCTAATCCCTTCCTCTCACCATGTTCTTATTTTCCGATCTGTTCAATGGTGGCGTTGAGAGTGGATGCTTGAAGAGTGATCTGCGTTCTCTCGTTTCTTTAGGTGGAATGGATGGGCTGATCTTGGCAAGGGACAGGGCTGTTGGTTTTGTGGTGTCCTTGTTTTGAGTGGCCAAGTGATGGTCGGAGGGCAGCCGGTGTTGGCGGTGGAGGGTATTTTGGAGAATGAAGAGAGGAGGATTTAGTTGTATATTTAGTTATAGGTTTAGGTCGCTTTTTGTGGTTTTACTTGGTTATTTTCAGTTATTTTTTTGTTTCTTTCTGTGAGATTGTGTCTGTGGTCGCCGATTGAACTCCGAGTGTCGACGAGTGACTGTGGTAGGGAACTCAACACCCAGAATCGGGACAGAAGGGTTCGTTGGAGGTGAGTATCGTGGGCAGAAGGGGATGCTGTTTTTTTTTTTGCCGATTGGGAAGAAAAACGGGGAAGATGGGAAAAGGGAGAAATTGATGGAAAAAATGATGATTAAATTGACGGCAAAAATGATGATTTAATAATGTGATTAAATTTAATAATGTGATTAAAATAATGAAGAAAATCCTTTAACAATAGTAATTTTAAGATTATTTTGGGTAAAAATAACTTTTTACTTCCATTTAATATTTAAAAATAAATGAGAAATGATAAGAAAATAAATAATCTTGCCACGTCAGCAATTCGACCCGAACATGATAATTTTGGACCTTTTTTATTATTTTGCCAACTTCGTGTATGTGTTCTGATACTGGACAATATCTTAGTTCAAAATTGGAAAGTGGACAATATAATGGGCCAAAAAAGTAATTTTCCCTATATAGCGCCTTGCATGTCCAGCAGGCTATCAAACAAGAATATGGTTATCTCGTGCCGTATCACATGGCGTGGCAAGGTTTGTGGCGGGCTCGTGAAAATGTGTACGGGACGTGGGAGCAGTCGGTCCATTATTTACCAAAATATATGGAGGCCTTGTAGATGTACAACTCAGGGACCGTGGTCGAGTGGCTACACAAATCTTTTGGCATACCCGATGTGCACATGTTAAGATTTATATTTTGGGCATTTCGACCATGTATCGAGGATTTTAGACATTGTCGCAAGGTAATCAGTGTTGATGAAACCTTTTTAGTTGGGAAGTACAAGCACACGTTGTTGATGGCAGTTACAGTTGACGCCAACCAACAAGTCGTGCCACTAGCTTAAGCAGTTATTGATTCAGAGAGTTACAGCTCGTGGCATTGGTTCCTTCACATGGTTGCAAAATATATTGATCGCGATATAGAAGGGGTTTGTCTTATATCTGACCGGAATGCTGGACTACTAGTGCACTAGAACAAGTTCCGACATTATCTTCTAACGTTTTTTGTTTGCGACATGTCTCTTCTAACTTCAATACGCATGCCAAATCTGTGAAATTGAAGGATATGTGTTTCAAAGTTGGAGCAGATTGCTCATTTGGTAGATGGGTGAGCAGCGGTATTCCGTGCTCTCATGCAATAAAGATGTGTACCGAATTCAGAGCGGATCCTCGTGTTTACGTCCTAGATCCCTACAACACTGCTGCGTACCTACGTACATACTCTGCTGGGACATTTGAACCATTGCCCGATGCGGAGGATTGGAATGAGACAATTCTTGAATTGGTTCATGATCCACACATGAGGAGGCAGCGAACCGTTGGATGACTCAGGTGTAGTAGAATCCCCAACGAAATGGACCAACCCTAAGTATGCGCAAGACAACAATACCGTGCAAAAGATGTGGCTAGTTCCTCATGAGGCGGTGGACGTTCTGGTTCCAGGCATTGATGTTAGATACGGCGATGATATTTCCATGAGTCCGATGTTGTAATTTGGTAGCACTTTCAGAAGTTGTAATTCGCATTTCTTTTTACATTAATAATTGTTGTTGTATGAATTCCCTAAGTAATATTCGGGTTTGTGTGCGATTAGACTTTATTAGTCTTGTCAATCATTACATAATCTAGATCAAGTCCAATTCACTTTATTTCTTCTTATATTATATGCACTTGCCTTGTTAAGAAGTATATATTTATCTCATTTATATGGAACAACAACAACAACAACAATAATAATAATAACAACAACAAGAAATATATACACACAGACAAACTTACCAAGAAATATAAACTATACTAGCCAATAATAGCTTTGACGAAAACTATCCAGATGTTCTAAAAATAAACAATGGTTACTACAATCCTGCACTCACCCCATGGACCATGGAGATGGAACAACTCGTCTTGGAATATTTCAGCGCTCAGAATGAAAGTGTTCAAAGAGGTGAAAAAAAGGCATATGTTATCTTGAGCGTCCCGCAGGTAAAAAGTCTACTCCAGAGTCGTTTCATGTTTTCACCTACTATTCTAGAAATTTACGACAGGATCGAAGAAATCGAGATGAGTGAAGTTGGAGTTTTCGTGGTGTTGAAATGAATCAACGGGTTCATGGCTCGGTATTATTGGAATTCGATTCGATTATAAGTTTCAATGTGTTTCAAGCTTGGAAAATGAAAAAAAAATGAAAATAAAGCAATTAAAATATTTAATTATCCTAAAAAATGAAAGTGCAAGTTGGTAGAATGCCTCGGTCGTATGCCTTCAATGAAAATGCAAGCAAAATCGAAACTTTAGCAAAAACAAGCAAAGTTTCACCGAGTACAAGCATGCATGCACAAGGTACAACTATGCATAAAAACTCAAATAATGAAAATTAGCAAAAATTGAAATCATGAACGGATAAAGCAATGAAAATAGACGGGAAAGTTTAAAACTTTAAAGAAAATAACAAACAACGAAGTCTAGATCTAGGATTTAAGCTAAAACTATGCATGAAAATAAAAATCAAAATAAAGCATAGGAAAAACTCAAAATCAAGATGATCCAAGAGCCGATCTATGATCTAGATGTGTCACTCATCTAGATTCCATATCCAATTCATAAGTTTCATCATGAATTCAAGGTGCTAAGGCTAAAAGCATGAAATGAAGAAAAATGCATGAAACATATGAAATTACTTGAAATTAAACAAATCAAGGACTTGATCTATGATCTAGATGTCTCACTCAACTAGGATTCATAGCTAATTCACAAGATCAAGCACAAATTCTAATACCTAAGGCAAAAAGCATAAAACAAATGAAGAACAAAGCAAGAAATTAAAAGAAAGCTTACTAGAATTAAAGAGAGAATCCAAAAGCTTGATTGAAATTGCAAGAAATTAAAGATCCAAGGGAGTACTTGAATCCTTCTTGAGCTTACAAACCCAAGGCAAAGCTTGAAAATTAAATCTAGGGAGAGAAATTAAGTCCCAAACCCAAGCTTGGGTTGGGAGAAGGTGAGAGAGGTCCTATTTATACAAGTTAATTGGGTTTAAATGGGCCAAATTAGCCAAAAAGGCTTGAAAATCTCAATTTTGACCAAGTTTGACCCGAATTTGATCAAGTTTGACCCGGTTTGACCAAGTGGCGTCAAGTTTGGCGTGCAGTGGCATTGCTTGGCGTGAAGTTTGGCGAGCCTTGGCTTGCGCTGGCACTGCTTGGCGTGCCCTGGCTAGTATTCCAGAATGTTTGGGCATTTTTGAGCCTCTTTTGGCTTGCCTTGGCTAGTAATTTTAGCTTTCAATGCTTTTACCTATAAAAATAGGAATTTTAAATATAAAAATCCAAAATTGCACCAAACCTCCAATTAACTGAAGCCATTTAACCCAATTAAATCTAAAATTAACAAGAAACACAAAAAACAAGAAAACAAGAAAAACAACCTAAAAGCCTAACGAAAAACGACTCAAAAATACTAAAATCAACCTAAAACTCTAATTAAAAATATGAGAAAAATACCACAATTACATGAAAAACAACTACCCCACACTTATCGGTTTGTTCGTCCTCGAACAATGAAAAGAATCGAGAATGTACATGCAATGAGTATTATGCAAAAAGAAAAATCCTTGGGCTTATCCTTATTATTATGGTGATAATATCAACATAGACTCGCTATCTTCATGCATTGCTCATATACTCTTTCTTAAATGCAAGCCAAATCGATGACTTCCTCTCCAAGGGATTTTCGAAGGTGTACGCTCAATTCACTCAAGTGTATATAGGACGTGTTTATGCTCGAGTCGGTCAATACATGCACCTTGTCAAGATTTCACAAATCGGACGCTCAAAATTGCTCGTAGTACATGACCAAAGAAGAATCGAAAGAGGTCTTTATTATGGGTTGTAATGTTGGCACTTTGGTAAGGTATGGAACATTTGGATATAGTGGCTAACACACGATCAAACGTGAT
>BMAC01000007.1:3595887-3639613 GCA_014905375.1 Phtheirospermum japonicum | reverse complement strand
ACCTCGGGACGCTATCCGAAAAGCGTCCCGCCCCCCCAATATTTTTTTTTCATTTTGGCCCCAAAAACTTTGCATTGTAAATTTAGGTTCAAGACGTTTTTGGGAATAGCATCCGGTGGGCGGGACGCGCCTGGGAATGGCATTCCGCCACAAATATCATTTTTTTTTTGAGACTGTGATATTCTTTTAATTCTTATTTAATAATATATTATTTATTTAATAAAACCGAGATGGCCTAAAAAATATTTCTTCTCTCTTAAAAAACCATAACTTATGTTTTTCACTTTCTTGGGAAGTTGTGTTTTCAAAGTGGTATTTTTGCTATCTTATTAATTGGAGTTTTATAGGTTAGTATTTTCATTTTGTTTCGTATCTAGCGTCAGCCGTTTAGATATCATATATATAGTCTTTCAAGCAATTTAAAACCAAATACGAGATCAATTTTGTTGTTACGAGATTTGTCAAACATTGTTTTATCTAATAGTTATATTCTACATTCATTTTACTTTTATATTTATAATATCGATCAGATGGATTTTATTTATCAAATTGATTTGATTGAATTATTGATAATATCAATCGGTTGATCAATGATATCCACCACTGCTGTAAATAGTGTTAACTATTAACGCTGAGTTGGCAGATGGAGAGCGTTGCGGGGAATAAGTGGACAAATCAGATTTTTCCGAAGCTGAGGTGTCAATTTGTGATTAAAGGGGGTTTATTTTAGGATGAGGCCAAGATTTCGACCAGGTATAAATAACAACTTTATTCTCTATTTTTGTTAATATTCTTTTGTCCAATATTCAATCTCATCTAACATCACACGCCATTTAGAATCATAAGAAAACTTTTCTTCTTTGTTCTTCTATTCAAAGTATATATTAGTTATGTTAATCCCAACTTTTTTAAAAGTTATGTTGACGGATTATATAAATACGCTGGTAAAAATTATAATTTTGTTTGTTCTTCTAAATTCTAAATTCGAGATTTTTTTTTCTTTCAATCTATTCATAAATTTCGATCCGTATTTTGCAGCAAATCTCGAATATATCTCGAAAAAAATAGTCAATTTCCAGATCTGTTATTCAACAACTTATGAATGCAATGTCCAGATCTGTTTATGAATTGAATAACCAATTTCCAGATCTGGAAACTCAATTAAATTCTGGAAATAATTTATGAATTGAATAACATATCTATTTAATTGAATAACGGATCTGTTTTAGCGGCGTTTTTTCATTTGAGGTATTTTTCGACTGTTCTTAATTTCGATTCTGAATTGATTTCTATTTTTTGTTTTCTGTAAATTCTGCAAATTCAGTAATTTTTTCTTTGAATCTATTCGTAAATTTCGATCCGTATTTTACAAGCAAATCTCTACATAAATTATTACAAAAAAAATTCATAGTTATGTATTTAATTTTTTTGGAAAATATAGATCTGTTTTACGGAAGTTGCATTCATAACGCTGTTATTAATTTTCTGGAAATAACAGATCTATATTTTCCAGAAATAATTAATGATACAAAAATTATAGTTTTATTCATATAATTCCAGACCTAAAGTTACAGTCAAAAATTGTAGAGATTTTATATCTTTTTTGCATCTTCAGCAAGATTGTGAAGTCGAATTCAAGCTTCTTCAAATACCGAGATTGGTGTTTCAACTTATTTTTCTTAGAATAATTTGTCATATATATATATATATATATATATATATATATATATATATATATATATATATATATATATATATATATATATATATATATTTGGAATTAAAGATTAGAGAAACTCGGTGATCTCATCTTTGTTATTATTTCCTTTTGTTGAGGCCTTTATCTTGATTTAATACTCTTCCCATACTAAAGTTATTTTGTTATCAATAGATGAACATTGATGACACTCAAGAATGATAATATTGGTTGAACTTAGAGTATATAAACTCTTTGTCATATGTATATCATTTATAATATGCAACTTCTCGAATATCCAGTTTTGGGATTCTTAATCTTCTTCACAGTTAGAATTATTAATGCCAACGTTCATTAACATATCTTTGACAAAAAAACATAAAATACGCTGATTCATTCATTAACTATAAGAATTCAATCAAATATTTGATTTATAAATATATAAATAGCAAAATTTTGTTTGTGTTTGAGAAAGTCGGCGTTTATATAAATCCCCCTCTATATTCTATTATTTTCTTTCTAAAGACTTGAATTCTGTTTTAAAAAACATATATTTGATAAAAAAAAACATAAAATACGTTGATTCATTCATTATCTATAAGAATCCAATCAAATATTTGATTCATAAGTATATAAATAGCAAAGTTTTGTTTGTGTTTGAGAAAGTGAGCGTTCCAATAAATTCCCTTCTATCTTCTATTATTTTCTCTCTAAAGACATGGATGAATCATTATTCTTATTACTATAATCTCGATTATTTTAGATTTAGGAAGATTTTTTATAGCTAATTTTCCTGATTAATTAATGTTAATGAATGAATTCAAGTTATTAATAGAACACCGTTCATAAAAGAATATTTTGACTCCATATTCATTTACTTTACAGAAAATCATGGAATTGACATAAGAAAATATGCGTAAATATAAATTGACATATACCTTGAATTATTTTCTTAGCATAAAATATCTTTAACATGAATCGTAAATTAAGGTTATTTATTAATGTTAATTATCCAATCACAGATTTGATTTATAAAATAAACTCATAGCAAATTTAATTATTTATAAGGAAGTCAACGTGTATATAAAAACAACCGTATAATAAAAATTATATTCTTAAAGGAAAATATCTTTGACGGAATATCGTAAAATACGATGATTCAGTAACTATAATTATCCAATCACATATTTGATTTATAAGCATATAAATAGCAAATTGTATTGTTTTTAAGGAAGTCCATGTATATAATTTTGGTTATTGTTTTTAAGGAAGTCCGTGTAAAGAGATGAAATCATTATTCTTAAAACTATAATCTCGGTTATTTTAGATTTAGGAAGATTTTTTATAACTAAACTTTCATGATTAATTAATGTAAGTTTCGATTAATTCAATTTATTTTTAGAACAACGTTCATAGAATGATATTTTGACTCCATATCCACTTACTTTACAGAAAATCATGGAATTGACATAAAGAAATATGCGTAAATATAAATTCCCATATACCTTGAATTATATTCTTAACATAAAATTTCTTTAACATGAATCGTAAATTAAGGTGATTCATTAATGTTAATTATCCAATCACAGATTTGATTTATGAAATAAATTCATAGCAAATTGAGTTATTTATAAGGAGGTCAACGTGTATATAAACAACCGTATGATAAAAGTTATATTTTTATAGGAAAATATTTTTCACAGAAAATCATAAAATATGATGATTCATTAACTACAATTATCCAATCACAGATTTGATTTATACGTATATAAATAACAAATTGTGTTATTTTTAAGGAAGTCCTATTATTTTCTTTCTATAGAGATGAATGAATCATTATTCTTATTACTATAATCTCGGTTAATTTAGATTTAGGAAGTTCATTTATAATTAATTTTTCTAATTAATTAATGAAAGTTCAAAATAATTCAAATTATTTATAGAACGCCGTTCATAGAAGGATATTCTGACTCCATATTCATTTAATTTATAGAAAATCATTTCTTATATTATTTTTTTATCTATAAATAATAATATTTACTTAAATTACATAAGTTGCAGCTTTATGAAGCTTTCACACGTAAGCATTGGTATAAATAGATTATTTTCTTAAAGATTATCATTATATTAAACCGATAGAATTACTGTTCTAAATATCATGAAATTTCGAATTCAATGCAATTACAAATTATAATATGTTAAGATTCTGATTTGGCTTACGTAGATATTGTGTAATCTAAATCAAAAATATCTATTATACACTCCATATATAACATATTTTAACTTTAAATATGGCATAACAAATAATGATTAATATTGAATATCTTCAACTTCGCCAATATATGATCATCGACAGTACTTATAAAAATGCCATAAAATTTGTTATAAGAACCAAAATTTCATTATAACCATAAGTATACACCTTAAAAAATGTTATAAACATCAGTGATACATGTATAATAATTTTACATTCTGCGTAATTTATACCATCCAAATATAAACTCTCACAGGTTTGTTTTCTCTCCAATTCGATTTTTTCTTCTGTTTAATTGTCAATCTCACATCTCTTCACTATTTTAATCTCTTAACTCAATGTGTAGTATGACCGGTGAAGTTCCAAAAAAAAGTAGAATTATAAGGAAGGACTTACTACCGAGGAAGCGCTCTAATGGTAATTCTTCTATTATAACTATATTTATACTATTTTTTTACACTGACATTTAATTAATTACTCTATTTGTAGATGCAAACGAAAATTATTCTGTGGCGAATTCACCTACATTCGGTATATTTATTGAAAGCTTATTACATACAGTCGACAAATTGTCATTTTATATTGTAATAAAATGTTACTTTATGATATTTTATGGATATGAATTAATTTAATGACCATGGATTTTGCGAACATGTAAAACTGTGTATGTTAGTGATATCTGTCATATAAAATTATTAATATTTCTTGCAAAATTATACACAATCATATAACTTGATCATGTTTAGTTGGTTCAATTTCAAAGGTAATACTTCCGAAATTTCTAATCAAATAAGTCCAAGTTCAAGTGCAAGGAAGACCCAAAAGTCGATAATGGATAACAAAAGAAATGTGAACTCAAAAGGTAACTACAATTGAGTTTTAACTTTGTGATTATTGATTTTATTTGGGTGTTTTCATTGAAATTATATTATTTCATTTTATTAATATTTCATTATAATTTACCAAATTTAAATTTGTTTAGGAGTTACATTATAATTCCAACAGTTAGCTCATATGTAAACCTACGCATAATATAGGATATATATATACAATTTTTTTATATATTATTTTCTTTAATTTCACATAGTGTTTATGTATAATTTCTTAGGTTGTTCCATTAGCACTAATAGAGATATAAATAAATCTCTAATCAGGTTGTATGAATCATCTGTTAATATCGCCTTCTCAACCATTATCCAATACATTAAATTCTGAGTAGTTGAATAAGAATATTATTTCCACGTGTTTATGTTTCTAAGTAATCAAAGTATGGCATTATATATCAATTGGTGTTTATTTCATTGAATGTTTATTTTGTGTATATATGAATAAACTATGATCAATCACCTGGATATTCTCATGGATTAATTTCAGCAAGTTCGGTAACTAATGCTCACTGCAATGACAAATTTGTCTGTAATTTTGTTATTCTTCTTTGTTTGAATAATATTATTTAGTCTTCATTATAGTTCATTTCTCAATTGTGAACAAATTATAGGATTTTTTTAAGAAATGATATAATATTAATTTGCATTACTTAAATATATTTTGTTATGTTGTAGGGAATATTCAATCCCATACACAATTACCGTTGTCTGATATAACTAATGGTGAGCAATTTATAAACCAGATCTCATATTTAAGTAACAAAACCATCGAATCAAATTGGCCAAAGGTGTGCGTTCATATTCACCAATTTATTTTTTTCCGACACACAATGATCAATCAATGTTATTATTTTTTGGTAGTCGGCTCTCCAACGTCTCATGGTGAAAATACCATGCAAACAACAAGTAATGATGTCGATCCTACCAGATGATTGTACAACAGTTTTGAAAACTTACCTGCTAGAAATCAAATGGTTCATACAACGATGTCTAATTCACAAGGTTATTTTCTTTTAATACCAAATGTGTATGTATTATTCAAAATAATATATATTACTTATCTCTATTTTCTTTAATATGTTAAATATAGTTCAAGGGTTTCCTATTTCTGTTGAATATTTTTTGGTTTATTAATATGATAATAATTTGTCAGCTATTGCCGCTAATGCAAGGAATGCTAGAAGAATTATTTTGCAATATAGACATGCAGGTCAATGCACATTTTTTTATTAAAAAAATAAGATATGGAATTTTAGTTTTATTCTTCTGTACGAATATATATTAACGATGTGTTTTTATTATAATAGTTCTATTCTTTATTAATTAATAATACATCGTCTAAGAATAATGGTTCAATGGCAAATATTTCAACAAATCAACCAGCAAATAAGGCCCAAAAATCTTCTGTAGATGATAAAAGTACGTCTAATTATCGTTATTGTATTATTTAATTTAATATGTTTATCGTTTTCATATAAAATATTTTTATCTACCAATTTTTACACAAAGTGAAACATTTTCAAATAATATAGATTACCGACCTTATTGTTTCTATATTCCTTAACAGACCCCAATCGTAGACAAAGGTCGACATTTGTACAAAGACAACGCAGAACTGTGTATGAAAAAATGACAGACTCAACATGTTTGTTTCTCATCTACAGTCCAATAACTAAATGATATGTTAATTTTTAATTCACATCAAGACTTAGGATGAGACTTTTTCAATAACAACTTGATAATAATTGATGATGATATTTAGTATCACTACATTTTTTTATGTAAGTATTATTCAACTTATTATTCATCATTAAATATTTATTTTTCTATAATTTAGTTTTTAACAACTATATTATTATTAGGTAATATTTCTTAAGTTTCTTATTTTTAAAAATGATTAAATATGTTTATAAATTTAAATGATAGATTAATATTTTTCTTTTGATTTCAAGTTTTGAAATTTATTTATTATTGTATTATAATATTTTAAATTTGTCTACAAAAAGTTCTCAATTAATATATTTACCCAAATATCTTTTTTGTGAACATCACTTTTTGTAAACATCTTTTGTGAATGTGTGTGTGTGAAATATTTATTTATAAGTTGATCATAATTTATTATATTCATATCTAATTTAAATATATTTTGATATTTATATTATAATACTTCAATTATATTTTTTATTTTAAAATATAGCAAGTAATTATTCGAAACTTACGAAAACATGACAGACTCAACAGGTTTATTTTACTACTCTATACATAAAAATCATTAAACGAATACAATTAAATTGTCTAATATGTTCTGCACCGTATTATTTTTTGTAAGGGTATGTGGATAAGGGCGATCCATCCTTCAGCTGTAATTTCTGCCATGCCATAATGTGGTACGATGAAAGGGAAGACAAGCTGAGCAAACCAGAGTGTCCAACCTTCACTAGATATTGTGGTGAGGGAAAGATTGAGTTTCCATTCCTAACGGAACCCCTGCGCTTCTTGCAAATTTCATACTTGAGAATGATCGGAGAAGTAATAAATACATGGATAATATACGTGGATACAATAGTATTTTGAGTTTCATGTCAATGGGAGGAAAGATAGACACATCTATCAACAAAGGTCAATGACCTTATGTTTTCAGGTTGAGGAGTGCAAACTATCACAGGATGGGAAGTTTATTGCCAGCAGATGGATCATCCCCTAAATTTTCTCATTTGTACATATATGATACTGAAAATGAAATTCAAAATAGGATGAATGCAATGGGGTAAGAATTAATCTTTTCATTTCTAATCTCCAAATTCTATTACGTGTATTAATTTGTTATCAGCACTGATATAATTATTTATATAATGTAGTAATAGTTCTGAAGCAGTGTCAATCTCCTTTGATCCTACAATCATTGAAGATATTAAGTGCAAAATCCCTTGGTGAAATCATTTCGAAGTGTTAGAGAACGTTTCAAAGCAGACGAACAATCTGGTCTTAAATTGAAGCTTATTTGTGGTAGAGAATCCGATGGTAGAACCTCCAATCTTCCAACTGCAAGTGAAGTAGCAGCTCTTATTCCTGGTGATTATTACAGAAGTGTAGAAAATAATGAACTGTATTTTCTGATTAATATTTACAATATCAACAGAGATATATAATTACAAAGTGTTGACCTATTCTAATTTAGGAAGAGTGTAAAAAGGCACTAATCTAGGAATAAATCAAGACACAATCAAATAATGAATGGAACATATTTATTCCTTAATACGCTCCCTCAAAATAGACGTGCCATCAACGACGGCAATTTTGGAATGGAGACTTTGAAAACGAGCTCGAGAGAGAGGCTTAGTGAGAAGATCTGCAAGTTGATCCAATGTATTACATAGGAGACAGAGAAAACACCTTTAGAAGAGAGGTCCCAAACGAAGTGGAGGTCGATGGCAATGTGCTTCATATGAGAGTGAAGCACTGGGTTAAGAGCAAGACGAGTTGCACCCATGTTGTCGCACAGAATTCTCGGAGGAGCAACCAGTGTGAGACGAAGGTCATCAAAGAGATGACGAAGCCAGCAGACCTCAGAAGCGGCAGAAGCAAGGGACCGATATTCGGCCTCAGTAGAAGAGCGAGCAATGCCTCGTTGCTTACGAGACCTCCAAGAAATAGGTGTAGTACCGAGAAAAACAATGAAGGCAGAGGTAGACTTGCAATCTGAAAGGTCACCCCCAAAGTCAGAATCCGAGTAAGCGGTGAAGGAGAACTGCGAGACCGGTCGGAGTAGCAAACCAGGATGAAGAGTGCCCTTAAGGTAGCGGAACAGACGCTTCACCGCCAACCAATGATCAGCAGTGGGTGCGGACATGAACTGAGCCAAGCGATTAACAGTGAATGCAATATCAAGCCAGGTAGAGGTGAGATACTGTAAGCCACCCAGGGCACTACGATAAGTAGTTGGAGAAACCGAGCTAGAAGCAGGCGCCGACTTCAGAGAAATGGGTGTACCAACTGGTTTGACCCCATCCATCTGAAAACGTCACAAAAGATCAACCGTATACTTGTATTGAGAGAGAAATAAACCCTCTTTTCACGGGGAAGCCTCAACACCAAGAAAGTAAGACAACGGACCAAGATCCTGGACAGCAAAGCAGAATTACAAGTGAGTAGTCAAAGCAGACAGTAAAGACGAATTAGAGCCAGTGAGAACCAAGTCGTCAACATAAGCAAGTACCAGAAGAGTATCCGAGCCCGTAAAAAAGGTGAATAGGGAAGAATCAGCTTTAGAACGGACCATACCAAACTGAACCAGAGCAGCACACAAGGAGTCGTACCAAGCACGAGGGGCTTGACGAAGTACGCATACATGCGTAGGATTAGACGAGTCTTTGAAACCCGGAGGCTGAGACATATAAACAGGCATATCTAGATCGCCATGAAGGAATGCATTACTCACATCTATCTGACGAATAGCCCAACCAGAAGAAACAGCAAGAGTAAGAACAAAACGTATCGTAGCAGGCTTGACAACAGGACTAAAAGTCTCAGTGAAATCAACCCAGGACGTTGGTGAAAACCCTTGGCGACAAGCCTCACTTTGTACTTATCAATCGTGCCATCAGGCTTCCGCTTGAGACGAAAAACCCATTTGCAATCAATAATATTAGCATTGGGAGGGGGAGCAACCAGATCCCACGTACCATGACGTTGTAAGGCGGTGAACTCGTCATCCATAGCAAGGCGCCATTGAGGCGAGGAAAGAGCCTGTTTAACAGTAGAAGGCTCAACATCATCCGGAAGGGGATACTTAGTGGCACTGTGCAAGAACTTGGGCTTAAATATATGATTTTGACTACGCGTACGCATACCATGGGTACGTGGAGGTGAGCCAGAAGAAACAGTTCCAGAGACAGGTGGTAGAGGATTGTCCACATGGGAAGCCACAGTAGAAGGAACAGGATCAGCAGGAGGCAACTGTAAAACAGATAAGGTAGCAGGCTCATCAGGTGATGAAACCAAAGGCGGAGGTGAGAAGCCCGAGAAGGTATCCTCCAAAAATCGAACATGTAGAGATAGAAAGATCTTGCCAGAGGATATCTCCATGCACCGATACGCACTTTGAGAAGTAGAATACCCAACAAAGAGATAACGATGAGAAGGCATCGATAGCTTGTCAGAATCATAGGGCCGAATCCAGGGAAAATAGAGGCACCCAAAAACCCTTAACTTAGAGTATTGAGGAGCCCGCCCAAAAAGCATATGAAAAGGAGTACGATTCTGGAGAACAGGTGTGGGCATACGATTTATCAGATAAACAGCTGTTTTCAAAGCAAATGACCAAAAAGAGCTCAGGAGATTAGCATGTGCAAGTAGGGCACGACGAACCTCGAGAATATGTCTGTTCCGATGCTCGGACATACCATTCTGCTTAGGGGTATTAGGAGCTGTTGTGAGCCAGCTAATACCCAAATGATTGAGAGGTGAACGTAAGGATCGAAATTCCCCACCATTATCAGAGTATTAAATTCTTAATAAGAAATCCAAATTGCTTCTCAACCACAGGTTTAAAACTCAGAAAAATATTTTCAACCTCTGATTTAGCAGACATGGGATACAACCAGCAATAACGAGTAAATAAGTCCAAAAACAGCAGAAAATATTTAGACCCATCACTTGAGGCAGAAGAAGGACCCCACACATCAGTATATAAAAAATGCAACGGATGCTCAGCAGTAAATGAAGTGTCTCCAAATGGGAGTCTGCAAGACTTGCTCAAACGACAAGAAACACAATTATTCCTCAAAACATGGGATTTATTCAAGACAGGTATTTCAAAAGTGTTCAAAATAAATCGTTTAGTCTCCACAGACGAATGACCAAGTCGGGCATGCCGATTGTATGAAGTAGTATGAACACCAACAGAAGCTGACTTCAACAGAGTACTAGATGAAGACAGAGCATAAACACCATCTTGAAAATCACCTTTAAGCAGCGGAGTCCCCGTTGCCCGTTCCTTAACAAGAAAATAGGATGGAAAAAATTCCATCGAAACATAATTATCTTGAGTAAATTTACTAATAGATAACAGATTATGCGGAGCAGTAGGAACACATAATAAATCTGATAATAAGAACTGACTAGACGGAAATTTCAGAAAACCAATACCAGAATGAGAAATAGGAAGACCCGTACCGTCAGCTATGTGCCCCTCGTCGGTGCCATCATACTCCGAGTGAATTGATAGATTGCCAAGTTCGGATGTAAGACTGTGGGAGGCCCCCGAATCCACCAACAAGGAGGACTGAGGTCGCGACCCAACTGGCGAGGAAACAGTGTGTGCCATGGGGGGCGGCACCTGGCGGCATGTAGGCGCTGCATGGCCACGATACCCGCACAATTGGCATATTACAGGAGAAGGCTTCGGACCTTGTGAGTTAGCCGACGAACCAGAGGTAGCCGATGGACCAGACCCCTGCCAATAGGAACCAGACGTGGTCTTCTGGGGCTGGCGACGCCCACTTCCCGAACCACCATGGCAACTTTTGTTCGAACCACCCGAACGACCACCGCCACCGCCACCACCAGTGCGAGCGGTGTTAGCAGTGGCTACAAGCAAAGAAGCAGCCGCCTCCGACGATCGTTGCGAGGACTCATGTGCACACATAAGGTCATGCAATTCCTCGAACAGAAGAGGAGTCTCACGAGCCCTAATCGGGCTAACAATGGAGGCATACTCCGGGCCAAGTCCGTTGATGATAAATAGGGTTAATTAATCGGGTTTGACGGGCTCGTCAATGAGTGAGAGCTCGTCATCCATACCTTTAACATGATGCAAGAATTTAGTGATGGAGCGATCTTTTATTTGCACCCGAAATAGATCACTCTTGAGGTTGTTTACGCGAGAACGCGATTTACTCATACAGAGACGAGTAAGAATACCCCATGCCTCCGCGGCGGTGGAGGCGGATGAAACCAAGGGAAGTATCTCCGCTGTAAGGGAGCCGAAGATAGCAGCGAGAAGAAGCTGGTCTTGTTGAACCCACGCTTCAACGATGGCCAGATTAGAGCCATCGGCGGCCCTGGCCGGACATGGGCGTGACCCATCAATGAATCCTAGCAGGTTATGTCCACGTAACAAGGCAATGAGATGAGCACGCCAAGAGGTGAAGTTCTTGTGCGTTAATTTGATAGGGAGATCGTGGCGTGCAGAGAGGGGAACGATAGAAGGGACGGCGGAGGACTCGTCGGTGGTCGTCGTAACAGAAGACGGTGCCATCGGATCTATGCACGAATGGAATTTGCAGCGGAAGAAACGGGAAGGAGTTAGGACTGTTTCTCTCTTGATACCATATAGAAGTGTAGAAAATAATGAACTGTATTTTCTGATTAATATTTAAAATATTAACAGAGATATAATTACAAGTGTTGACCTATTCTAATTTAGGAAGAGTGTAAAAGGGCACTAATCTAGGAATAAATCAAGATACAATCAAATAATGAATGGAATATATTTATTCCTTAATAATTATGATGATGCTTTTGACACTTGGTATATCATTATAGAAAGTCGGTCCGGCTCATTGAAAAGGATAAGTGAGTTGCATCCTTCGTATCTAGCATTGTAATATCCTTTGTTATTTCCTTATTAAGAAGATTGCTTGAGGCTTGGGATTAAACATACTGATAAATCTTGGACTACTACATCAACTAAAAGGGACAAATTGACTCTGCGAGAATTCTTTGCATTTAGGATACAAGAACGACCATGCGAGTCAAAGACTCTTCTATCTTCTCGAAGGCTCTTTCAGCAATTCTTGGTTGATGGATACACAATGTTCGAGTGTGAAAGGTTAAAGTTTGTTAGGTTTAATCAAGTACTACTGAGAACCGATAAATATAACAATCTCAAAGATGCAGCTATGAGGGGTAAAAAACAAGCCACTTCTGTTGGTCAGAGAATTGTGATGCCAACTTCTTTCACTGGGGGAGCTCGGTATATGATCCAAAATTATCGAGATGCAATGGCTATTTGCAAGTGGTTTGGATATCCAGATTTGTTCGTTACGATCACCTGCAACCCAAAGTGGCTAGAGATAACCAGATATTTAAACTCGAGGGCACTGAGATTCGAAGATAGGCAGGATATTTTATGTCATATCTTCAAAATCAAACTGGATCAAATAATTATGGACATGAAAGAATTGGAAATATTTGGCAAGACTCGAGCAGGTGACAAATCTTATTAAATACTCTATTTTTTAGATAAAATAATTTCATATTATTTAATTCAAATATATTCGGTTATCATTATTGTCATTGCATCTGTAATTAATTTATTTGTTAGTATTCTTTGAAAATATTTCCTTTTTTTTTTAAAAACTGTTTAATAAATTATAAATAATTATTTTCTAATCAACATATGATTAATTAATTTATAATTGTGTTATCATCAATTAATTTTTAATTTGGTTTTTCATGAAGTTATCTACACGGTGGAATTTTAAAAGCGAGGTTTACCGCATGCTCATATCCTTCTTTTCCTAGACCGCGCTAGTAAACTTCTAGAAGCGGAAGATGTTGATCGAATCATTTCGGCAGAGATTCCAAATAAAGAAACTCATCCAAAGTTGTATGAATTGGTGACTCAACACATGATGCATGGTCCCAGCAGTTCTAAAACAGAGAAAGCATGTCTGAAGAAAGGAAAATGCACTAAGGGATTTCCTTAGAAGTACACTGAAAGAACTACTGTTGATGATGATGGTTACTCAATGTACATGAGAAGAGATACGGGAAATGTAGTAGTTAAGAATGGTATCATGCTGGGCAATAGATATGTTGTTTCATACAGCCCTTAACTATTGATCAGATACCAAGCTCACATTAACGTTGAATGGTGCAATCAGTTTAAATCCATCAAATATTTGTTCAAGTACATAAATAAGGGCCATGATCGTGTGACATTGTCTATAACGGAACCTGGAAATGATGCAAATGGAAAAGAAGAGATTGTTGATGAGATTAAAAACTACTACAACTGTAGATATATATGTCCATGTGAGGCTGTCTGGCGTATACTTGCTTTGGATATTCATTATAGAAATCCATCCGTACTAAGTTTCCACCTAATAGATGAGCAACCAGTCTTCTATAATGATGATGACACAATTTATAAAGTTGTTATTGAAGAAGACGGAAGGGAGTCGATGTTTCTTGCTTGGATGGAGTGCAATAAGAAACATACTTATGCTAGAAACTTATCCTATACAGAATTCCCAACAGAATTTGTTTAGAATGGCACACCAAGTGTTTGGACTGTTAGACAACGTGGTATTAAAATTGGTAGGTTAGATTATGTTCCTCCTGGTATTGGAGAGGCATACTATTTGTCACTAATGTTACAGTACATCATTCTCGGGGCGCAACTTCACATGAATATATACGAACTATTAATAACGTTGTGTGCCCTACTTTCAAGGTTGCATGTTATTCTCTAGGATTGTTGGATGATGATAAGGAATACATTGATGGTATTATCGAGGCGAGTTATTGGGTTTACCAACATTCCTTAGGAAACTTTTTGCATCTTTGCTACTGTCAGTAAGAATTTCAAGACCGAAATATGTTTGGGAAAAGACTTGGCAGTTTCTTGCAGACGACATCCTACAAAGATAATGCAAAAATCTTGGGATAGATGGTATTTATTACTTTTAAGTATTTCTTACTATAAATAAATAATACACTTTTGAAAAATTTTAAGTTAATTTTAACATATATTTTAATGATATGATTTTATTAATTGTGTAGGTTTACAATTAACTGATGAGCTATTGAAAATTTTTACCTTGATCCAGTTGGAAATTTTCTTGCAAAGTAATGGGAGATCGCTGAAGAACTTCACTGATATGCCCATTCCTGATGATGCTTTGATTAATGACAGAAATAATAAACTGATCTAGAAAGAACTTAATTTTTATAGATCCCTTTTGGATGTTGAACATCACAAGCTATGCTCATTATTAACTGATGAACAGAAGGGAATCTATTGTGAGATATTAAGTTCTACCTCATCAGCCAAAGGTGGCGTTTATTTTGTCTACGACTATGGTGGCACGGGTAAGACTTTTATTTGGCGAACATTATTAGAAACTTTACGTTCTAAAGGATAAATTGTTCTTAGTGTTGCTTCAAGCGGTGTTGCGGTACTTTTACTTCCTTCCGGTAGAACTGCACATACAAGGTTTGGTATACCTCTGACTATGACGGAAGATTCAATGTGTTCAATTACACTTGGGACTGAATTAGCTGATCTTATAGATCGGGCAAAACTAATCATTTGGGATGAGGCGCCAATGATTAGTAGATTTTATTTAGAAGCTTTGCATAAGAGTTTAATATTTATTGCACCAGAAGAAAGAAAGAACCTACCATTTGGAGGTAAGGTTGTAGTTCTTGGTGGAGACTTCAGATAAATTCTTTTAGTTGTGCCAAAGGGCAATCGAGAAGATATTGTTTATGCAAGTATATGCTCATCTCGATTATGGGAACATTGTAAAATTTTGCAATTAACGAAGAATATGAAGTTAATTGTTGGACAAGCATTGACCGCTTCTGTTGCACAAGACATCAAAGAATTCTCAGAGTGGATACTGAAAACTGGTGATGGAGATATTGATACTGAGGTGGATGGTGAAACTTTGATTAATATACCAGATGATATACTTTTACGAACTACAAGTGATCACGTTGTCGATATTGTGGAGAGCACTTATCCATCTATTTTAGAGAACTTTGACAGTAACTCATTCTTTGAGAAAAGAGCTATTCTTGCACCCACTAATAACATTGTTGAAACTAGGGGTTAGCAAAAAACCGAAATAACCGACCGAACCGAAATTTTCAGTTCGGTTCGGTTTTTCAGTTCGGTTTTATAAATAAATTTCGGTTCAAGTCGATTTTAACCGAAATATAATTAAAAAATTTTTTATTACTTATTATTATTATTTATTAATTCGGTTTTAAACATATATTCAATTTAGTTCAGTTTGTAATTTTATAAATATTTTGGTTTTCAGTTCGTTTTTTTTTTTGGTTTTAGACTTAATTTCGGTTCGGTTTGGTTTGAAATTTTATAAAAATTTTGGTTTCGTTTATTTCGGTTCGGTTTGGTTTTCGGCCGAACCCGACCGAATTCTCACCCCTAGTTGAAAAAGTTAATGATTATGTGATGTAGATACTTACAGGTGATGAAAGAGAATATCTTAGTTCTGATACGATTTACAAAACATATATCAACGGAGTGGCTCAGCATCAAGTGTACTCAACCGACATTCTTAATTCAATGAAATGCTCAGGGATACCTAATCATATTTTAAAGTTGAAAACTGGTGTCCCAGTTATGTTGATTCAAAATATGGACCAAGCTTCAGGTTTATGCAATGGTACGAGGTTGGTTGTTACACAACTTGGAGATCGCATTATTGAAGCAAGGACTCTATCAGGCAACAATGTTGGCACCAAGGCGCATATTCCACGAATGGCATTAAGTCCCTCAGATAGTAGGGTGCCCTTCAAATTTCAAAGAAGGCGATTTCCACTCATTGTTTGTTTTGCAATGACTATAAACAACAGTCAGGGGCAAACTCTCTCCAATGTTGGGTTATATTTGCCACAGCCAGTTTTTAGCCATGGTCAACTTTATATTGCGAATTCTCGAGTTAAGAGTCGTACAGGGTTGAAAATTCTTTGCTGCAATGAATATGACATCATAGTTAATAAGACATGTAATGTACTTTATAAGGAAGTCTTTCAGAGTTTAAAATGAGAAATATATCTTATTTTCCGCATGAATATTTTACTTGCCTATTCTATTAATTATAGATGGATAAATTTTATTATTTTTTTAGCATTGATTTTTTTGGCCCGCGAAAATCGCGGGTTTCACACTAGTGAATTTTATTTTTTGAATCTTATTGTTTTGATTAATAATTTGATATTATCACAGTTGGCTATATTAATAATATTATTGGTGTTTCCTATTTAAAAAACAATATAATTTAATATGCGAAAAAGTGGGTAAATGCGATAAAGGCCACCTTTTATAAAAGGCGAGATTAAATCTAAAACTAGTTTTGATTAGGTCAAGTGGGAGAGCACGAAAAATGTTGGAGAAAATATTTTTTTTCCCATCTCATTTAGGTATAAGAAATGATCAATATATATGAACAAGTTTTATAATTAAAATGCTAAAATAATTACTAATAATTAAAATTCTAAAACCATTATATTGAATTAAAAAAGAAAGTACACATAATTATAGCTAATTTTGCATCTTGCCAATCAGGTAAAATAGACATTAGCCATTTTATGATTATATTAAAAAAAAGGTTTGTGGTTAATTTTACATTTGGAAAAGCTAGTATGCCCTTGAAGTAAATAAAGGGATAACACCCCTAACACAGACCTCACATGTACGGATCGTCATACGATCGAATCCCATTTTTACCACAAAATAAAACCCTCTCAACCCACAAATCCTATAGCAATTTTTACCCCATTTTTCGGCGAGGATTTCAGCGGATTTGCAGCAACAAAAGCCAAATAATTCTTGATAGTGGCCAATGGCGCAGCCAGAATTAAAAATGCACCCGGGCTAAAATATTTTTAACGAAAAGTAAAATAATATGGAATAAAACACACACCAATAGAGATTTACCCTTATCTTGCACAATCACAATAAAAAAAATGATCCAACAAGCTCGATAATTTATCACATTAATCAAAATATATAAGTTTGACAGTTTAACTCCCAACAAAAAAAAAAAAAAAAGAAACTTCAAAGAAACTGAATTTTTTTGTCATGTGGCTATATAACAAGGCTAGTTTTTTTTTTAGTTTTTTTTAATTAAAAGGTAACTATAAAGTAGTGGCTCGATCATAGATCTCGATGACAACTATTGGGCGAAGAAAAGTGAAGAAAAGTGTAAGAAATTAGTGGAACTCAATTTCTTAGCGTATTGTTTTGAATTATACGACTGGTAAGAATTGAGTAGTTAATAAATTTACAATTTAAAATTAAGAAATTGGAATTAGATGGGACTGAAGTCTAAATAGAAAATGCAATTCAAATTGTTAAATTATAATTAAGAAATTAAAAATTATAATTTAGGGTTGAAATATTGAATATTGAATATATGATTTTGAAAGCTTACCATTCAATTATGAATCTTCTTAAACAAGATAGAAATTGGATGGACTTTTTTTTTTTAGACGTCTGCCTTGCCTTCTTCGATTTTTTGTTTTGTCTGCCATCTTTCTCAAAAGTCTCTCGATACTTTTCTAATAATTACTAGGGGCTTAGCTAATTATATGAAATATTAAGAAAATTTTAAAAATCTAATACAACAATACGACAAATAGAAATTGATATTATTACAATTGAATTTTAATTAACTATAATGAGCTTAGTGGGCTTTGCCTATTAATTAAAAGAAAAAAACAAGCTAATTCATTGTTGATCTAAAATTCAAACTAAGTAATTAAACTTGATTTTTTGTGGGCACCCGGCTAAAGCCCATGTATGGCTTAATGTGCCTCCGCCCTTGGTAGTGGCAACATGGGTGACGAACTCTCCCCAGCGACAGCCTACACCCTAGTCTCTCGAGCGGCCACCTGGGGCGGTGAAGTCTACCCAGCTGTGTCGGTGGCATTGTGAAATTCCCGGTGACTTGTCCAATTTTCTAGTCAAGATAACTTTTGAGGTGAGGGAAAAATATTGTTGGATTATTAGTTTCTTGTTCTTTTCATTTTTAAAGAAAATCATTTTTATAAATGGTTTTCATAGAATTGAAAATTATGTAATAACTAATATCTCTAATAATCCGCCCGACTTTAGGAATTTGATACACTTGAAAAGTCTGTAAGAATTCAAGTTAAAAGTATTATTCCTAAGATGATTACTAACTTCAAGAAGCTTCAAGTTCAACTTAAACTTTTTAAAGAAACCATTTTTGTTAAAACATTTTTGTGTTTCTTGCAAGAAGCCATTTCAAACCCAAGAAACACCTCTCAGTTCCATAATACAATTTCGTGGATCTTAGAAACTGTATCTCGATCCCGAAAGATTATTTCTTGAATTTGAGAAACTGTCTTAATTTCTTGTGTCCATTAATGTGTATTGAAAAAAAAATTTCTAAAACGCCCCAACAACTCAAAAAATGGACGGTCAACGATGGTGGGTTTATAGGTTTGTCTGACATGTTCTTATTATATTTTCTAGATGGTGGATGAAAAGTTAGAATTTCTCATGGAGGCTTGTGGGACGAAGATACGTACAAAAATGGACAATCAGAGATGCTTATACATCATTATGGACAATGTTATGAAAAAGGTTCATGAACTTGTTCCTGGCGATTGTCGATTTGTTAACTACATAATTCATTTCATGACACCTATCAAAATGGCTTGATGGAGAAATGTCGGATTCATTGTGAAAATGACCTTCACCATTTAGACAATATGGGTATGATACTTGCCATATGTGTTACATTGGAACCTAACGATCATTTAGCATCAAGAATGTCGCTTCAGGAAAGTAATAATGAAAGCTCGTCATTTCATTATGTCGGGTGAAGCTCTATGTCAGCACGTTTATCTATACTCAGAATATGGAATGAACAATATGCCCAACCCACAATCAATGATGGGAATTATGACATATACTATAGAAAAAGATGTGTTGAGTGATCATGTTCCAACTAGATCTCTAAATCTGGAGCATCATTCGTGTGACAAAGGTGATGAGTTTGAGGATTTGACGTTCTTCTCAATGTAGTGAACCGTGTATCGAATGATGATTTCCGTCAATAATTAGGTGATGTAAGGCACACCACAGAGGATGACGATAACAACGATGATGATGATGACGACAAGGATAATGACGAGGAGGGAGAGAAAGAGGAGGAGAATCAAGACTTTGAAATTGATGATCCTTCGTTTGATTTATTATATGAGTGTTATAGTTGGAAAGAAACAAGATATGTCTTACCTAAAAATCATCACCAGCAAAATAAGATTATCCAATCCTAACATAAACATACACACAACAAAATAAGATTGTTCAATATAACACTACAACATAAATGACCATACGTGATACACATCTTTGTAACACTTTCAATTAATAATATACACGTAATACTTTTTAATGGTTTTTTAATATATAATATTACATGTAACACTTTTAAATAAGTAACTCTTTTTAGATAGCACTTCTATATACGTAACACTTTTTGGTTATCATTTTTATATATAAAATACTTTTTAGGTAATACTTTTATATAAGTAACACTTTTTAGATAACATTTTTATATAAGTAACACTTTTTTAGGTATACTCTTATAAGTGACACTTTTAGGTAATACTTATACATGTAAAACTTATATGTAACTTACATGTTAAATAACTATCACTTTTATGTAATACTTTTAATTAAGTAATAATTTTTAGATAACACCTATAACTATGTAATACTTTATAGGTATCACTCTATTTATAAGTTATTATCTGTTAGTTGATGAATTATATTTCTCTTACTAATAAAATTTGTTTATTTTTTAAATTAGTTATTAATGAATTTAAGATCTAACAATCATTTATGTTTTGTTAATTAACCACCTAAAATAAGGTTATGATGGACTTGGGATGATTTAAATTATATTGTATCACAGGATCTAATAAAATACGTAAAAATTTGTTCGGCCAATGCGTGACAAGAATTCACCTTCTGGTATGTACACCATCCATGAATCATAGTCGCACAGTCGAGTGTTTCGCCCAATGCATCAAGAACCTTACGAAAATTATTCAAGAATTATATTAGACAAAATTATGAATGAATTAGAAAGATACCCTCTAATTTAATGGTGAACAAAAACAGGTGACATTCTATTTTAGAAAATAAAATAAAATGTCCAATTCCAATTGTCACTTTTACACTACCATGAACTCAAGAAGAATTAAATGCTATTTTTCTAAATTCACCCCTCTCTTAATTAATTCATACATTTTAGTTTTTCGAAAAATGGTTTTATGTTAATTTGATATCTACAACAATAACATTAAATATCAATACGATACATAAATGGGACAGGGGTAGTAGCTCTTGATGGTGTTAAGTAATATTTTATCATATAAAAAGATGAAGCAGAAAAATAGCAGCCTACTTATTCTAGAGGGTTCGCCTGCGGACCCCGTGATTGAGAACCTAAGAACAGAGATGGGCCATAGTTGAATGTGTAGCATTTGATCTCAAGGGAATGGGCTGTGCCCCCGGGTACATCGTGGCTTTCAAAAAACCAAAGCGTCTTGATTATATCTAGCTAGAAGTGAGCCACAACATAACCCACTAATGACACTCCCTATGACTATTACATCGGCCTTGGCTTTTCCTGCACATCATTATTCTGCACTTACATTATTAACATTAATGTGCAATTAGAACCAAGAACTCTGAGTGTGATCAAACCTGAGATTTGGGGATTTAAAATCCCTAAATTTGACCATTGATAAATTAATTAATATCTTAAAACAGCATAAACTAACCATACTTGTTCCATCTTAACTAGAATTTCACACAACGAGCTAGCCCCATGGTTTTTCAACATTATTTAAAAAAGTGGTCTACTGTGTGGGCAGGGAGAAAAAAAAAAGAAACACAAAAAATAAAAAAGAGAAGGGACCTGTGAACTTGTGAGTAATAGGCGGAGACGAAGAACCGTTATCTGAGCCATTATTGGGATTTTGAGAGAAAATAGTTAGGGTTCTGTATTTGGATTTGAAAGGAGAAAAGTGTGGGGCGAAATGAGGAAAATTGGGCGTAATATAAATGCCAGGAAAAAAGAAACAAACTTTGCCGCCGCCTCCTCCGATTTGTCGCCGCTCGTGCACGCCATTAGACCCCTATGTACAAAACCCTAACCCCACACACAACAGCTACACACACACACATAGATGAAACCAACGAAAAATGCTACTACTTCTATACAAACTTTGTACGTATGTGTAGCTGCTACTACTTTGCCACGCTCTTCATTCCTTTCCCCATATTCATCCAACCATTGTGGAAAATCGCTGCCCTCAACTCCACTTCGGCCAGATCGATAAATTGATACTCGAGTTTTAATGTCTTGGTAGACCTAGATTGTTGGGATTTGGTGGGGAGGGATGATGTGAGGAAGAGAATTGTGAAAATGAAGGGTGTGAGTGTTAGTGTTCCGATGCTGTTTAAAATTGATTATTGGTGATGATTTGTTATAAAGCGTCACCCGTTCTTATTTATTGGTGGCGCTTTGTTATGAAGCGCCATTAGTGCCGCTTTTGTTATGAATCGCCACCCGTTGCCAATTATTTGAGACGGTCTTGCTATGAAGCGCCTCTTATATAGTTTTTGGTGGCGGTTTACATGTAAAAATCGCAACTTTTATATTTTTAGCAGCGTTTTGCTTTTAAAGCATCACTAATCAGCTTTTTTGTACTAGTGAAACCATAAAAAGCCAAAATCAAATGAATCATATCAAACCAAACAAAGGCGCAAAAAACCAAATGAATCATATCAAACCAACATAACTCAATAGAAACCGACTAACCTATATCAGCCAAATAAACCAAATAATATTAGATCAAATAAATAATATTAATCCAAATTGACCAAATAAACCATGTTAAATATACTATATAACAATATTAATCCAATTAAATCACATTAAAATATATTCATATCTTCTAGAGAGCTTAAGAAATCAAATAATTATCTTCAGTCAAGAATTAAACCACTTAGAATCAATAAACTACACACATATCCTCGTGAAATTAAATCACATAGAATCAAATAAGTCCCCCCAACTAATAATTAAACCACATAAAATTAAATAAATCACGTGCATGTCTCCATAAAATTTAACCACATAGAATCAAATAAGTCCCTTCAGCCAAGAATTAAACCACACGCATGTCTCCATAAAATTAAATCGAATAAAATCAAATAAGTCCCTCCAGCCAAGCATTAAAACACACACATATCCCCATCACCATTGTTACCCATGATTGGCATAACACGCCCAACCTCCAATTTGCATATGTTACATTTTGAAATAAAAGAAAATAAATACTTGTCTTGATTTTTGATCCCTAACTTAAAGTCCTTTAACCAATTGGTTTGGAACTCACATCTATCGCCCAATGACTCGATGTCACTCGTATTCCCATAAACTGTGGTATTTGATGCGACCAAAATGACTCACCAAAAATATAAGTCGCTGAGCTCCGAACTGCCTTCTCCGACCTGAGCGACCTACAAAACAAACCTAAGTCGGCAGCCAGGCCTCCGATACTTAAGTTAGTATCCATATAACAGTGTTAAAAATAAGAGATCGTGAAAATAATCTTAATTATTCCCCCATAAGAATCATATGCCTCATGATCCCATGATAATTGAAGTTATGAAAAAAGGGCTTACATCCTCTATTTATAAGATTATTTAGACTTATCCACCAACTAATAGGATTCCTTCCTAAGATGAGATTAAATCTTCTAATCGTATTCAATCTCCATATTAGTAAATATTCTCATATTAGGATTCTTTCTTTCAATAATTTCATAATAACCATAAAACCTTATTATTACCATATTACTGACCTGCCGAGCCCCATAACCATATATTACCTTATTACCGACATGTTATCATTTTTCGTACTATGCCGACATTTGATGTCGTATCAGCCATCGAAGCCACCCTCCACCTTCAAGCACCAGCCTCTTCTTGAAGTGCTGTCATCGATGTGTTTTCAAAAGTTTCTTTCTTACAGTATTCAATTTCGATTGTTGAGTGAAAATTATGCTCAAGGCTTCAAACAGGCAAGTAAATCGTGGGTTGACTTGGCTTGAAACCTATTCCATGCTTAGAGGACTCTGGGAAGCTAACCTGCAAAATTTCATCAAGCTTCGCCTTACCTTTGTTTAGATTTGAAATGGTTCCTCGAACAGTGGTCAGCTCATTCCTAATCTTTTCAAGCTCGGCATCCTTCTTGGTGAGAGATGTTTCCATCCGGACAATAATTTCGAGCTGATCCTCCTTTTCCATGGTTAGCTTCTCTACTTCTTTTGCGAGATCTTTTGCTTTGAGTACCTGTTTACTCCAACTGACAAACAATTTCTTGTGGTCAATACTCAGCTGCTCGTATTCCTCATAATAGTCAGTGGTCTCGGCATTCAGGCACACGATGTTATCTGCAAGCAAACCAACATGGATATCATCGTCCCAAACAACATGGGTGAATAAGGCTGGGACTGGATCAATTAACTCGGAATCATTGAAGTCTTCAGTAAAGTCAATAGCGACCATGCTTTTGTTTCTAAGTGTGTTGGGACACTCATTCTTGTAATGTCTCCAACCTTTGTATTCGTGGCATTGTATCTCGGTGAGTGGTTTTGTAGAACTTGACACATTGGAAATTGAATTTGTGGACTGAGATTGTGGAAGAGTACGTCCAGTAAACTTTGGAGTGGATGTCTGTGTCCTGTTCCTTGTATTTGAGCTTCCAGAATTGTTCTTCTTCTTCAAGAATTTGTTGAAGCATTGTGTCACAAGGGCCAGTTCATCTTCTTCGAGAGTAGTCGACTCCATCCTTTTAATAATCCCATTAAAGTCGAATTCCTCGTCATCTTCACCATCGACTGCAATTGAATCAGAAGAATAAGCAACATTCTTCTCTTTCGAGCTAGAGGTGACGTATTCCATCCCGTATTGCTTGAGGTTTCCAACTAAGGTGTTGAAATCGATGTTATCAACATCCTTGGATTCTTCTATTGCCACCACCTTCATGCTATAATTCTTCGTAATGGATCTTAGCAATTTTCCTACAAGACGGGAATTAGTTATGGGCTCACCCAGCTCTCTGCACTCCTCTGTTATTTCTGACAATCTCACAGAGTAGTCCATGATTGATTCTTTCTCATTCATTCTCATAGCCTCGAATGTGGACAAGAGCATTCTTAGTCTGGATTTCTTCACGCTTGCTGTTCCTTCACACACCCTTTGGAGTGCGTCCCATGCATCCTTTGCAGACTCGCAATTCTTGACGATTCGATAGTAGCTTGCATCTACATAGCCACACAAGGCGTTGATGCATTTAGAGTTCCAATTTGCAGCAGCTGCTTCATCAGCAGTCCGATCTTCCTCTTTCTTGAGAATGGGATCGCCCTCACCATCCGTGACACGTGGCTTTTCCCATCCAATAAGGATGGTCTTTCAAACACGTTCATCCATGCTCTTCAAGTGCCACCTCATTCTCTGTTTCCAGAGAGAGTAATTCTCACCATTGAGGACTAAAGGCCTCGGGTTGCCTTGAGCATCCATAGCACTTAAAAAATAAGGATCAATACTTAAAAGGTTAAGTAACCCGCTCTAGATGCCAATTGTAAAATTAGAAGGTCTATGGATATAAGAATAATTCTCAGACTCACGATGTTGTTAATCAATGTTACCAACATCAGTTAACAACATCGACCAGAGTAAATTAAATTTATGCAGCGGAAATTAAAATATGAGAACACGATTAAACAAATTCAGTTCACAAGTAAATACTTGTGAACTTGGGTGTACAAACCCGAAAACTATATTACTTTCTATTTAAGTTCAATACAAAATATAAAGTAATATATGAAAACTAAATATCAAGAAACTTGATACTAAATACTTGTTGCAGGAATGGCAAGATCTCCTCCGTCGGTCACGCAACTTCAAAGATCTTGTTTATCACGATCGTTGGCTCCAAGTAATTTTCTTCTTCGTGTTCTTCTTCTTTGCGTCTAACGTCGTCTTGCGTTGTGCGGCCTTCACAAGAAATCCGTGTGCGTCAAAGTTGTCCCAAGTATTAGGAGTTCTTGTGTCTTAAATAGACAACCTAGAATCCTAAACTTGGTAAAATCCTAAAAACAAATCCTAAACACAATCTAGGAATAATTAAAGTCTTGTACATAAACTAGGAAACATAATATTGTCCTAAATCTAGTTTCCTAACTTATTTTGTGCCCAAGAAAGGCAAATAACAAAATAGAATTATAGCCAAGAATAAATTCCTCAACAATCTCTCCCTTTTACCTTTTTGGACAAAACACTAAGACGCAAACACAAATGAAAATAAAAATACTAACTCCCCCTAAACAAAACACCCAATAATGTTAAAACTCAAACCAACATTACAAACCAACATTGTTCAAAATAACCAACACTTCACAAAACAAACAGAGTAAAGGAACTTATTTACTTCGAATCCTCTTTGAACGTCGAGGAGATGTCGAAGTTCCTTCACCACTATTCTTCCTCTTCTTCTTCTCTCTCATTTTCATCATTCTCTTCAAAGCCTTGTTGCGCACTCGAATTCGCTTCCGCCTCTTTTCTTGAGCAAGGCTTGCCAAGGCTTCGGCAGCAACAACATCTTTAGCATCAGTGGCGGCAGCAGCAGTCTCATTCCCGGCAACATCAGCAACATCTTCTCCATCAGCATTGTCTCCCCCTATGTTCGCGTCAACTTCCTCTTCCCCTTTTTGACCAGAAAGGGAAAGGGCTTCCAAAAGGGAGGTGCGAAGAGCATTAAGCTGTTTCATATGCAAATCTATAGAGGCCACATGTGCACGAAGAACCTGGGCAGAAATATTGACCATGTTGGGATTGCTCGTACCAACATCACTAGCAACATCGACTGAAACAGGAGCCTGCCAGGGCAAATCAATAACTCGGGCACCGGTAACATGCTGATTGCGCAGGGCAAACCATTCAGCCTCTCCCGTGAGCACATCCTCGGGACCAAGCTGAAAGCCTTGATTCTCTAACAAGCTAAAAATCAAAGACGAAAAACACAACGATGCCGTAGACTTCGTGGTGGCAAACTTAGTGATAATATCAAAAACATGCTGACCAAAACTAAATGTGATCCCTCTCCCAAGACGAAACAAGAACTGACTCAAACTTCTGTGCACCCCGTTTTTAATAATCAATTTAAAAGCACGTCAGTTTGCTCGCAAGTGTACGAGGTAACTGTAGGGTGATGAGTTTGACTCGAGTCGTATCTCTCGAGGAAACAACTGTTCGGTCCTTTCGATGTTTTTCTCAATTACGATTAACATACATATACATTTGGGGGTTTGAGTAGATTGATTCGATCATTATAAACTAAGACGATAATTAAACTAAAACTAATTAAACTAATTACTTTAAACTAGATTATCAATTACGAACTAAGCAGTAAACTAAAGATGATTAAACTAATTATTCTAATTTATCAACTAAGAGCAATAACTAAATTATCAATTTAACGCTATGAAGGCTAGAACTAATTATAATATCTAAAAGRATGAATTTACGAAACTATCGCTAAGKAAKTTAATCATACGAATCCAAGAACCATTAACTAAGCATAAACTAAATAGCATAAATAAYCTGAATTACCAATATCCAATATCCAAGCATAAGAAACAATTAAACTAATTAAAACTAGAATTAACTAAGAATTTATCTAAACAATTAACTAGAAAATTATCTAAGAGTTCAAAAAACTTATTGAAACTAAGAAAAGCAATGAAAAGCTCCAGCTATTTCGGAGTTTGAACGCTGATCTTGGTTGAAGATTGAGTTCCAAATGTGAAATTGAAGTCTCGGACTTGTCGCTCTTCGATCCATGATCTTCGTCTCCAAATCTTGTTATAAGATGTGGAATTATTGTTGTTGTACGCTAAAATACTCTAGTATATCGTCTCTCTGGTCGCTCTCCTCAAAACCCAAAATAATGAGGGTTTATATAGATATAACAAGTCTTGGCGCGCAAGAAACCCTAATTTCCGAATTCTAGGCCGTCGCGTCGACGGAGCATCGACGTAGCGTCGACTGACGCGTGCTGGCGCTGGCGGGACTCGGCAGTCTTGGTAGGCAGCGCTCGGCAGGTCTGGTCAGCAGGTGCGCGCGTCGGCTGGGCAGGAGCGTCGACGGGGTGCGTCGACATCGACGCTTCAGCAAGTTGCGTTGACGTTGCATCGACATCGGTGCGTCGACATCGACGCTTCAGCAAGTAGCGTCGACGTAGCGTCGACTGACGCGGTCATGACTCGCTGACATAGCTCGCGTCGACGGTGCATCGACGGTCGCATCAGTCGACGCGACTGAGCGTCGGTCTCCGTTCTAGATCGTTTGCTACTCGTTTCACCGGAAAGCTTGTTCTTCTATTCTCGAACATCGAACTTCATCTTTTACGTGCTAAACTCTTCCGGTTACTTAGCTATAAGGTGAAAAACAATGAAACATCACTTAATTGCATCAATTAAGATCGAAATGCGGTAAAATAAGCTGGAATTATAAAATTACGGAATTATGCTTAAATTATCCAACTTATACCAAAAATAAATATAAAAACGAACTAAAAAGCTAATAAAAATAAGGACAAATCTACTCTAATAAAATACATACCTTTGTGATGGAGATAGGAAATGAGATTGTGTTTCTCAAAAAGTTCAATCGGAGCTCATTTCTCGGCAATCATATGACGACTCTAGTAGGCATCAAATAGCTCGGAAGCCTCGGCAGTGATGAATTTCTCCGAAAAGGGCACCATGTCCTCAAGCTCGGGCATAGGAGTAGTCGGTCCTGAAGAGAACCCGGATTGAGCCGAAGCATTAGATGAGGGCGGAGATGGAGCAGGAGAGGTTCTTAGGACAGAAGCAGTGCGGGAGGACGAAATAGACTGCGAGCGACGCGATGTTGGTAAGGGACTACCAACATGACTAGCAACATCCTCCTTGGCAGCAACCTTCTTTTTCTTCTTGTCCTCTTTACATGCAACAAGAATATCTTTCAAGGGCACATCAAATGATGAATCAGGTGAATACTCAAAAAGACCTGTGTCAAATTCAGTCCTAGCAGCATGAAATGGAGACGGCGGGGTATAATCGGCTAGCGGCTTAGCAGTACTTGTAACCTCGCCGGTGATAAAGTCCAGTACCGTGTAAGGAGGCGAAGAGTACTCAGTAGCAGTTGATCCAGGAGAAACTTTGACCTTTGCCTGGCTGGGAGAGACACTGTCTTTCGTCAGGCTGGGTCTCCTGTCGGCTTTACGTACAAAATGCTTCCGGCGAGTAAACCTCTTCTTCTCCGGCAGACTGGGAGCAGAAGCAGACAACGTCAAAGCTCCTGTAATCGGAGCAGTAGGCTCAAAATCATGATCATCAGGGTCTGACTCCACAACAACATCCTCTTGGAGGTTCATGTGTTCAATAGGCACGTGGCGACGCGGACCATCTTTGCTTTTTGGGACCGCGGGCGGCACAACGCCGGGCGGTATGTTGCGCAAGCGCCTAGACCGCTTCAAGGTTGGGTTCCCCACGCGCCCAAAGGTCTCAACCACAAAAGCCAAATCTGGGGGATTATCGACGTCAATTTCGTTCTCGGGCTGTCCAGAGAACACTTGAGCAACCGGCGTAGCGTCGACCGGCGATGGAACAGGCACTGCAGCGAGAGAAACAGGCGCAGGCGATTGTGGTGGCGATGTTGATAGTGGTGGATTTGAAGAACTACCACCACCAATCTCCTCACGAATATCAAGGCCACCAATTTTTGGGAACGGCAGCGGGACCTGGTCGCCGGAGCTGCGAACCTCTTCTGGCAGTTCTGGGACAGACGGCGGTGGAGAGCTAGACATCCTGCAAAATCTCACAGAAACACACAACCAAGAAACAAAAAAAAAACGAGAGAATTTGAGAGGAGTAAGGATTCTGAGAGTTGTAATTCGAAAGGGGTTTGGAATAGTGAGCAAACAGTAAAAGGGAATCAACTTTTTATCCCCTCAAAAAGTGACCGTTGCATATAAGGAGAGAGAGGGTAAATAAAAATAAAAAGAAATTCCTAAAGTATTTCACCAGCCGATTTTATGCACAAAAAATGCGATTTTATTTCCATGTAAAAAGCGCCACTCCTCCTAGAATAAGGCTACGTGATCACAAAACTTATCCCACTATCTCTTTCCATAATCCCTTATTATTTTTTTAAAAAAATTAAAAAAGCACAACTTAATCTACAAAATTGGCCGAAAATGCAATTTTAACTTTCACTCACCAAATTCACCTCATTATTATCTGTCCAGCCGTCCGATTATAACTCCACTGAAACACTTGGTTAGCTCAATTCAAAACAAAATTTAGAGATTTCAAGTAAGACAAAAACACAGGAAATAAAACGCACAGCAAGATGGCATCTTCACAAAGTATGAATGTCCTACGGGATGCCTAAAAATCATGACCTAAAAGATTAAAACAAAACACATTATGATTTCATTGTTTTGATCCAATGTTGCTTTTTATTACTAACAACATTATAAACCAACATTGCCCTAGGTGAAGTCAATGGAAACTTACCCCTTAACCCAAGTTAATGACTACGTCAAAATCTCTCAAGAAGGCGATTTTTAAAGATTGGAGCATTTTGAGTCCAGATTTTCTTCATCCTTGAAGGGATTTAAATCTTTTAATCTTCAGCAATTGCTGTTAAACACCTCTTATTTTTGGATATGGGAGAAAACCAGTTTCAGCGGGCAAGTCCCACAATCACCTAATTTCGAAGAGGTTGGTTCTTTTTGTCATTACTTTCATTGCAACAGAGGACCTTATTGCACTTTCAATCAAACTCAATGTATTAGTATAATGTATGAAAAGAAAGATAAAAATGCATGTGACCGCTCGTCGTTGAAGCGTCAAAAATAATATTTATAAAGTTCCTCGACTTTCCTCTACTAACTTGTAGCAGTGGCAAGCAAGGGTCGATCCCACGAGGAGTGTGGATTAATTTGTGATTTTCTTGTATTTTAATAAACTAAGAAAACGGGGGTAAAGAATATTAATTAATCTAAGAAAACTAAATAACTAAAGAAAATAATTAAAATCAAATAACGAAACAAATAAGAAAATAACAAATAATAATATATAACTTTTCAGTCCTTGTTCAGTTTCCACCCTCGTTTAATTCATCTAACCAATTGCAATATTAAATCCACTCATCATATAAAACTAAAAACCCTAAGTTACAATAAGCTCTGCTACTCGAATTTGCCCTTTACCGTGTATTTAATTAAAACAAGCTCTTTAATTAACTCTAATTAATGAACAACCTAGAATAAGCTCTCTAGATTTAATCCACCAACAACATTAAGAATTAGGCAAATAGGTTAATCTAAGCAATAAACTCATAAGCTCGGTTTATTTAACTTATGTTGTGTTACCCCTAATGATACGAGACCATTAGTTGCTTCATAGAAATCGAAACTACGATAATTACACGGGAAGCAGTTCTCTTTCTAGCAATTGATAACCAAATCCCTAATCTAGMTGGCCAATCCAAATCAAGAATTAAGCAATCATGTCATGAATTTAGCAATCATGATATGTAAACAAGATAACACAAGKAATCTCATATGAAYAACGAAATAAATACGCATAAATTAATTAAAARATAATCTCACGAGGGTTTCAACATCCCTAGGACTAGATAAAACAATCACTCTCTAATGGAGTTCATAGAATAWTAAAGAAGAAAAATAAATAAGAAGACATATTATAGATAAGAAAGGGATAAGAGAGCTTAGATCTTGAATCTTGAGTCTTCAATCTTCAAGCTCTTGATGGATGGTTGAATTGGGTGTTTTGGACTCCTTTTGGTGTCTTGGAACCCTATGATTAATGTACAAGTCTGTTTTTGATGAGTTTGGGTCGAGTTTATATAGAATTCCTATTTCTTGCCGCCCAAGATTCTTCCTAAAATAATTCTGTCGAGTCGGCGTCGACGGAGCGTCGACTGACGCGAACCAGCCCTCGGCATTGATGCGCATCATCCGCCTGCGTCGTCCTGCATGGGCGACGACTGACGCGCTCCCAGTCGACGCTTCAGAACATGAGCGTCGACATTGCGTCGACTGACGGATCTTCTCTCGATGCTTCAGCAGCTTCCCGTCGACATGGCATCGACCCAGCGTCGATCGACGCGCGCACAGTCAGCGCAGCACCGCACATCGCATCGACTGACGCGAGCCATCCTCGGCATCGACGCGAGACATCGACGCTGCATCCTGATTCTTGATTTTTCTCTCGTCGATTCGTCAATCCTTGTCTCTCAACTTCTTTTAAAACCTCATTCACTTATTATAGCACCAAATACTGCAAAATAGAGAAGAAGTATACAATTGGTACTCCTCCATTCGTAATAGTAAATACGCGAGAAATAAACATATATGAGAATATTAAGCACATAAAAACATAGAGAATAAACCATTGATTAAAGCACAATTTCTCGCCTATCAAATCCCCCAAACTTAAACCTTGCTTGTCCTCAAGCAACATTAGATTAAAGCACAGGACAAACATACAATTAGTAACTCACTCAAATTGGCTAAATGAACTTATCCGGACTCTAGTCACCAACATATTTCTAGAAATCGCAAGCGTTTCATATATTGACCTAAGTAATCCCAGCAGTTAGGCAATCCCTTTTTATATACGTCACATCAATGTACTATGGTGCCCCCTCGCTATTCGATGGTTTGACTCTATCCATCGTTAGTTACGATCAAATATCTCGTCCTCTCCCATTTATTTATTTTTTTATTTTTTTTAATTGAGGCCCGCAGCTCCGCACTACCGTCCTTGAATTCATAATGATGATAAGGCGCTGGATAGGAGGATCGTCTTGATTTGGTATTTGATTTGTTTAGTTCACCTCCGCCATGTTTGAGAACTTGATAGTGTGATGCGCCTTTTGAGCACGTGCATGAATTGTTTAGCTACTAGTATCTTCGTTGGACTTCGCTCTTTGAAATTTTTAAGCAAATGCACTTGATAAATACGGATAGGCAGCTGTTTCGGCACCTCAATTCTTTTTGATTTTTCAATTTTCTACTTTCACCATGCCGGTATACCCCAACCGGACTTTATTTGACTTCTGTTTCTACTAACGAGATATCATCACGCAATCGCCAACTTCAAGGCCCCACACAAACTCATATTAAGTACGGCAACCACAAGTACATATCAACAACGCAATAATCTAGAATTGACGCCCCACAAATGAATCACAAAAGCACTAACATGCGTACCCTTGACCTCTAAATCAAATGACGACTAAAGACTTTAACCGAAATATAATTCATCAAAGCAATTCAAGCAAGTAATTTTTAACATTCTTAATTCAATTCCCCGGAAATATCACAAAATTTTCAAAATTAATCAATTTTTTAGCACAAATATCCTCAATAATAACCCACTCCCCCAAACTTAAACTTTAGCTTGTCCTCAAGCGAACATAAAACAAGAACAAGAAAATAAATCAAACAAAAAGGGTAAGGGAAAAGAAATCACCGGGGTAAATGTCGAGGGGGTCTCGGTGCCAATGACGATCTTTTTTTGGAAAATATGCCCAATCATCCAAATCAACCAAGCTTTGTATCCCTTCAACTGCAAAAATAAAAATCAAAATAGAAATAATGTAAACATTGGGTTTCCTCCCAACAAGCGCCTTTTCTTAACGTCGTCGGCACGACGTTGGTACCCCTTCAACTCCATGGGGGTTTCGGTGGAGGTCTCAAAGTGCATGGAGTGCCAACGACCTCATCCTCCATAATTCGCATCCGTTTCAACGTTGGATGCTTAACTGGATCTTTCAGACTTTGTGGTGGCTTCACATAGATTTCCGCGAAGATGGTTCCGTCTATCACCACATACGGAAGATCATTGGTCTCCTCAAAAACATCATCTCGCACGCAAGCCTCTGCATCCTTCATCACTTGGTGCACGGTCCATGTTGGCATCGGCTTCGGCTCAGCTTTGACCTCGATAGGAGAAATGATAGAATAAGAAACATCATTTGTAAGCTCAGGCAGACTATGATCAGCACGTGTCCGCCTCATTTCTTCTTCCTCCATCTCATATTCGTCTTCCAGTTCAAATGTCGGGTCCTCCGCATCATCGATTTTTCCCACATCTTGCAGCATGATGGCATTCACATTCTCCACGCGTTCCTCAGTTTCAGAAAACAATCGTTTATCCAATTGGATTATGTGATCCGCCATTTGACTCAATTGAGCTTCGAGCCTCTTGGTGTTCGTCATCATGGCCTCCATCATCTTTATGAGGGCTGGGGACGGTTCTTGTGCTTGGGGATGGTCATCATATTGTCTCGAAAAATTTTGTCCCCTTTGAAAATTTGGAGGGTCCCCCCACCTTAGCTCGTAAGGATCGTAGTTCTCCTCTTGACATCTTCTAGGCCTCACTCCATAGGCGTTCGTTTCACGAATGGCTCGTAGCGTTGGGAAATCATCGGTGACATGATCAAATGTATGACAAAATATACATGGTCGAACCGTAGCCCTCTTAACGATAGTGGACCTTAACTCATCTAACTGAGCTTGCAACGAACCAGTGTCTACTTCATTTACCGACCTCAATGAATTATCACAGTAGCCGAATTGCTGAGAATTGGCCGCCATGTTCGAGATCAACTCCCTTGCCGTCGTCGGTGTTCTATCCATGAGTGAGCCTCCGCTTGCTGCATCGATCATGTCTCTATCAGTGAGATAGAGACCTTCATAAAAGTATTGTATTAATAACTCCTCGCCCATTTGATGCTGAGGGCAACTAGCGATGAGTCTCTTGAAACGCTCCCAATACTCATGCAATGTCTCTTCTTGCGCTTGTCTTGCTGCACAAATATCTTTACGCAAGCTCGTCACTCGTGAAGCGGGAAAATATCTCTGCAAAAACACCCTCTCTAACGCCATCCACGTGGTGATGGATCCAGGAGGTAAGTAATAAAGCCAATCTTTGGCTAGACCCTTCAATGAGAATGGAAACGCCCGCAGTTTAATTTGTTCGTCAGTCACTCCGACGGGCTTCATGCTCGTGCTTATAACATGAAATTCCTTCAAATGCTTGTACGGGTCTTCACCATCCAATCCATGGAAGGCCGACAAATGATAGATTAATCCGGATCTCAATTCGAATTTAGCATCCTCCAAGGTTGGGAACGTGATGCATAGTTGTTGTTGCGGAAGATCCGGATTTGCTAGCTCCTTCAACGTGCGTTCTCTCGCTCCTGCCATAGTCATAGAATCTAAAAAGAAAATTAATGGATTTTTTAAGAAAATGAAAATAATAAAATAAAAACTAAAAATATTAAAATATTAAAATACGTCAAATCACAATTTAAACACGTCACTCCCCGGCAACGGCGCCACAATTTGATCGCTCGTCGTTGAAGTGTCAAAAATAATATTTATAAAGTTCCTCGACTTTCCTCTACTAACTAGTAGCAGTGGCAAGCAAGGGTCGATCCCACGAGGAGTGTGGATTAATTTGTGATTTTCTTGTATTTTAATAAACTAAGAAAACGGGGGTAAAGAATATTAATTAATCTAAGAAAACTAAATAACTAAAGAAAACAAATAAAATCAAATAACGAAACAAATAAGAAAATTACAAATAATAATAAATAACTTTCGAGTCCTAGTTCAGTTTCCACCCTCATTCAATTCATCTAACCATTTGCAATATTAAATCCACTCATCATATGAAACTAAAAACCCTAAGTAACAATAAGCTCTGCTACTCGATTTTTCCCTTACCGTAATTAAAATAAGCTCTTTAATTAACTCTAATTAATGAACAACCTAGAATAAGCTCTCTAGATTTAATCCACCAACTGCATTAAGAATTAGGCAAATAGGTTAATCTAAGCAATTTACTCATAAGCTCGGTTTATTTAACTTATGTTGTGTTACCCCTAATGATACGAGACCATTAGTTGCTTCATAGAAATCGAAACTACGATAATTACACGGGAAGCAGTTCTCTTTCTAGCAATTGATAACCAAATCCCTAATCTAGTTGGCCAATCCAAATCAAGAATTAAGCAATCATGTCATGAATTTAGCAATCATGATATGTAAACAAGATAACACAAGCAATCTCATATGAAAAACGAAATAAATACGCATAAATTAATTAAAATATAATCTCACGAGGGTTTCAACATCCCTAGGACTAGATAAAACAATCACTCTCTAATGGAGTTCATAGAATAAAAAGAAGAAAAATAAATAAGAAGACATATTCTAGATAAGAAAGGGATAAGAGAGCTTAGATCTTGAATCTTGAGTCTTCAATCTTCAAGCTCTTGATGGATGGTTGAATTGGGTGTTTTGGACTCCTTTTGGTGTCTTGGAACCCTAGGATTAATGTACAAGTCTGTTTTTGATGAGTTTGGGTCGAGTTTATATAGAATTCCTATTTCTTGCCGCCCAAGATTCTTTCTAAAATAATTCTGTCGAGTCGGCGTCGACGGAGCGTCGACTGACGCGAACCAGCCCTCGGCGTCGACGCGCATCATCCGCCTGCGTCGTCCTGCATGGGCGACGACTGATGCGCTCCCAGTCGACGCTTCAGAACATGAGCGTCGACTGACGAATCTTCTATCGACGCTTCAGCAGCTTCCCGTCGACATGGCATCGACCCAGCGTCGATCGACGCGCGCACAGTCAGCGTAGCACCGCACATCGCATCGACTGACGCGAGCCATCCTCGGCATCGACGCTGCATCCTGATTCTTGATTTTTCTCTCGTCGATTCGTCAATCCTTGTTTCTCAACTTCTTGTAAAACCTCATTCACTTATTATAGCACCAATTAGTGCAAAATAGAGAAGAAATATACAATTGGTGCTCCTCCATTCGTAATAGTAAATACGCGAGAAATAAACATATATGAGAATATTAAGCACATAAAAACATAGAGAATAACCATTGATTAAAGCACAATTTCTCGCCTATCAGCATGCAAAATAATACAGATGTTGTAACTGATGTTGATAAGTAGTGTCACAACATCACAAACCAAGATTGGTTAGACAATGCACATACCGAGATCTCTTCTCAAACGAGAGATGGTCTCGCAATCTAATGCCTTCGTGAAGATGTCAGCCAGCTGATTATCAGTTCCAATATGTTCAATGCTAACAATCTTCCTCTCAACTAGGTCTCGAATAAAGTGGTACCTTATGTCAATGTGTTTGATTCGAAAATGCTGGACTGGATTTTTTGAGATGTCAATGGCACTGGAATTGTCACACAATACCGTCAAGATACTACTGTGCAGACCGTAGTCTTCAATTATTTGGTTCATCCAAAGTAATTGTGTGCACGCACTTCCAGCTGCAATGTACTCGGCTTCAGCTGTAGAAAGAGAAATACAATTTTGCTTTTTGCTGTACCAAGAAATTAGATTATTACCCAGAAAAAAACATCCTCCAGTAGTACTCTTCCTATCTACTACATCCCCAGCCTAGTCCGAATCAGTGAAACCTAAAAGTTCAGTACCAGTATCTTTAGTATACCACACACCTAGTTCAGTTGTACCAGCAATGTACCTAATAATTCTTTTAACCGCTTTCAAGTGTGACTCTTTTGGATTAGATTGATATCTAGCACATAAGCACACATTATACATAATATCTGGTCTACTTGCTGTCAAATACAACAAACTTCCTATCATTCTTCTGTACATGGTGTTATCAACACCCTTACCAACATCGTCTTTGGTCAGCTTTGCAGTTTTGCCCAGCGGCATTTTCTTAACAGTTTCACCCTCTAACCCAAACTTTTTGACTAAGTTATTAGCATGTTTAGTCTGGGAAAGAAAAATACCGTCATCAAGCTGTTTAATTTTTAAACCAAGGAAGTACGAGAGGTTACCTTCCATGCTCATTTCGAACGTATCAGACATTCGAGTGATAAACTCCTTGACCATCTACTCGTTAGTGGATCCAAAAATAATATCGTCTACATAAATTCTGACAATTAAGATGTGTTTGTTGGATTTAAGAAGAAACAAAGTTTTATCAACTTCCCCTCGTCTAAATTTCAAATAAAGCAAATGTTGAGTTAGCCTTTCATACCAAGCTTTAGGAGCTTGTTTTAAACCATAAAGTGCCTTTTTCAATTTTAAAACAAAATCAGATTTTTTAGGATCCACAAATCCTTTAGGCTGCTCAACATATACTTCTTCACTTAAGACCCCATTCAAAAAGGCACTCTTAATGTCCATTTGATGCAACGAAATTTTCATATAACAAGCAACAGAAAGCAAAAGTCTTACCGACTCAATTCGAGCAACAGGGGCAAATGTCTCATCAAAATCAATTCCTTCAATTTGCGTATACCCTTGTGAGACAAGTAGATCTTTATTCCTTACAATGTTCCCTGCTTCATCAGTCTTGTTCTTGAATATCCACTTGGTCCCTGTCACGTGAGCACTTTCTGGCCGTGGAACAAGATTCCACACATCATTCTTGGCGAATTGGTCCAGCTCCTCTTGCATAACCCGAATCCAGAACTCATCCTTGAGTGCATCCTCCACGAGCTTGGGCTCTATTTCACAAAAGTACAAAGACTCATGAATTTTAGAACAATTAGTAGACAAACATACATACCTGACCATTTCCTTCACATTTATTTGTTGTCGTCTTGTACTTCTTTCATCCATATCACCAATGATTTGGCCCACGGGGTGGTTTTTCTGGATTCTGGAAGGAATATCCCTCTGATGAAGATCAATGAGATCTGCTAGATCTTCTTCCTCTAAATCAGAATCAGATTCTACACCTTAGCTCGATGTTGGTATCCCAATATCAACATGGTTATCAACATCACTTAAATCTCTGAGTTCAGCAGCTGCATCTTTGTTCTCACTACTTGCACCATCAACTGAAGTAGGAGTGACACTACCTTGAGGGTTTTGATCATAAACCAGATCATTATCCTCGACAGGTTTGACTCCGCTCGTTATATCATCAAACTTGACATTTACTGACTCAAACATACTTCGAGTTCGAAGGTTAAACAACCTATATGCATGACTATTTTGGGAATAACCCATGAAAATGCACTTATCACTTTTTGAGTCAATTTTAGCAAGATGATTTCTATCGTTAAGCACATAGCAAATACATCCAAACACATGAAAATAGCTCAAGTTTGGTTTCTTCCCAATCAACAATTCGTAGGGAGTTGCACATGAGCCTGGTCTAAAATAAGCCCTATTCGTGATATGACATGCAGTGCTCATTGCTTCAACCCAAAATTGTTTAGCTATCCCGTTAGAAATGAGCTTAGTTCTAGTCATCTCTGCTAGAGTTCTATTCTTACGTTCAGCTATGCCATTTTTTTTAGGGGTAATTGGAGAAGAAATTCATGACTAATACCCTCAGAAGTGCAGTACTTCAGAAAAGATGCGTTTTCAAATTCCTTTCCATGATCAGTTCTAATCCTACCAATTTTCACATTAAACCTTACACATAGCTTCTTTGCGTGTTTTTTGAAAGCCTCAAACGCTTCAGATTTTTCTTTTAGAAACTCTACCCAAGTAAACTTAGAAAAATCATCAACAATTACAAGAACATACCTCTTACCACCAAGGCTTTCAACCTCAAGTGGTCCCATGAGATCCATGTGAAGCAATTCAAAGCAGGATGATGTAGTGAGACTTTGTTGGACTGGATGTGGCACCCTGACCTATTTCCCATTTTGGCATGCCTCGCACACCGGAATGATCTTGGTGTTGAGCTTAGGCAGTCCACTCACAACTTCTTCCTTGACCAACCTGTCCATCATCTTGTAGTTGACATGTCCAAACTTTTGATGCCATCGCTCAGCATCACTAAATTGGGACAACCTGCAAAAAGCATCACTATGAATTTGGTAGCAATTATCTGAAGTCCTTTTCCCGGTGAGAGTACACGATCCATTCTCCTCATAGACTTCACATTTTTCGCTGTTGAATTTAACGCTGAACCCTCCATCTCACAATTGACATATGCTGATCAAATATGCAGTAAGTCCTTCTACTAGCAGCACATTTTCCAATGTTACAATTCCAGGAACATGGAGAGTCCCTTGGCCAATAATTTGACCATTTGCGCCTCCTCCATACTTCACTTTTCCACCTTTAAATCTGACAATGTTGGAAAGCAATTCTTCTGAGCCTGTCATATGCTTCGAGCATCCACTATCAAAATACCAGGCTCCAGGGACAAGAGACTTCAGGGAGGTATGGATCATATTGTACTTGACGCTGTTTTTCTTGACCCACACTTGTTTGTATCTGATGTTGGTATTGATGTTGGTAGCGCGGTTACCAACATTGGACTTGATAGACATATTTGTTCTCTGAAAATGTCTTCTCTCGCCAATAATCTTCCAGCAAAAGGGCCGAATGTCCCCTGGTTCTCCACAATGATGACACACGAAATGTCTCGTCCTTCTCTTGTGGCGTTTGGAAGATTTTCATTCTTGACTCGACACTTGCGTGGGTTGACTTGGCTTGAAACCTATTCCATACTTAGAGGACTCTGGGAAGCTAACCTGCAAAATTTCATCAAACTTCGCCTTACCTTTGTTGAGATTTGAAATGGTTCCTCGAACAGTGGTCAGCTCATTCCTAATCTTTTCAAGGTCGGCATCCTTCTTGGTGAGAGATGTTTCCAACCGGACAATAATTTCGAGCTGATCCTCCTTTTACTTGGTTAGCTTCTCTAGTTCTTTTGCGAGATCTTTTGCTTTGAGTACTTGTTTACTCCAACTGACAAACAATTTCTTGTGGTCAATACTCAGCTGCTCGTATTCCTCATAATAATCAGTGGTCTCGGCATTCAGGCACACGATGTTATCTGCAAGTAAACCAACATGGATATCGTCGTCCCAAACAACATGGGTGGATAAGGCTTGGACTGGATCAATTAACTCGGAATCATTGAAGTCTTCAGTAAAGTCAATAGCGACCATGCTTTTCTTTCTAAGTGTGTTGGGACACTCATTCTTGTAATGTCCCCAACTTTTACATTCGTGGCATTATATCTCGTTGAGTGGTTTTGTAGAACTTAACGCATTGGAAATTGAATTTGTGGACTGAGATTGTGGAAGAGTACGTCCAGTAAACTTTGGAGTGGATGTCTGTGTTCTGTTGATTGTATTTGAGCTTCCAGAATTGTTCTTCTTCTTCAAGAATTTGTTGAAGCGTTGTGTCATAAGGGCCAGTTCATCTTCTTCGAGAGTAGTCGATTCCAACCTTTTAATAATCCCATTAAAGTCGAATTCCTCATCATCTTCACCATCGACTGCAATTGAATCAGAAGAATAAGCAACATTCTTCTCTTTCGAGCAAGAGGTGTTGTGTTCCATCTCGTATTGCTTGAGGTTTCCAACTAAGGTGTTGAAATCGATGTTATCAACATCCTTGGATTCTTCTATTGCCACCACCTTCATGCTATAATTCTTCGTAATGGATCTTAGCAATTTTTCTACAAGACGGGAATTAGTTATGGGCTCACCCAGCTCTCTGCACTCCTCTGTTATTTCCGACAATCTCACAGAGTAGTCCATGATCGATTCTTTCTCATTCATTCTCATAGCCTCGAATGTGGACAAGAGCATTCTTAGTCTGGATTTCTTCACGCTTGTTGTTCCTTCACACACCCTTTGTAGTGCGTCCCATGCATCCTTTGCAGAGTCGCAATTATTGAAGATTCGATAGTAGCTTGCATCTACATAGCCACACAAGGCGTTGATGCATTTAGAGTTCCAATTTGCAGCAGCTGCTTCATCAGCAGTCCAATCTTCCTCTTTCTTGGGAATGGGATCGCCCTCGCCATCCGTGACACGTGGCTTTTCCCATCCAACAAGGACGGTCTTCCAAACACGTTCATCCATGCTCTTCAAGTGCCACCTCATTCCTTGTTTCCAAAGAGAGTAATTCTCACCATTAAGGACTAAAGGCCTCGAGTTCCCTTGAGCATCCATAGCACCTAAAAAATAAGGATCAATACTTAAAAGGTTAAGTAACCCGCTCTAGATGACAATTGTAAAATTAGAAGGTTTATGGATATAAGAATAATTCTCAAATTCACGATGTTGTTAATCAATGTTACCAACATCAGTTAACAATGTCGACCAGAGTAAATTAAATTTATGCAGCGGAAATTAAAATATGAGAACACGATTAAACAAATTCAGTTCACAAGTAAATACTTGTGAACTTGGGTGTACAAACTCGAAAATTATATTACTTTCTCTTTAAATTCAATACAAAATAAAGTAATATATGAAAACTAAATATAAAGAAACTTGATACTAAATACTTGTTGCCGGAATGGCAAGATCTCCTCCGTCGGTCACGCAACTTTAAAGATCTTGTTTATCACGATCGTTGGCTCCAAGTAATTTTCTTCTTCGTGTTCTTCTTCTTTGCGTCTAACGTCGTCTTGCGTTGTGCGTCCTTCACAAGAAATCCGTGCGTCAAAGTTGTCTCAAGTATTAGGAGTTCTTGTGTCTTAAATAGACAAATTAGAATCCTAAACTTAGTAAAATCCTAAAAACAAATACTAAACACAATCTAGTAATAATTAAAGTCTTGTATATAAATTAGGAAACATAATATTGTCCTAAATCTAGTTTCTTAACTTATTTTGTGCCAAAAAGGACAAATAACAAAATATAAATTATTGCCAAAAATAAATTAATCAACAGCTATACAACATGAACTCCCAAAAAATGACTACATTTCATGGTGCCAAGTGTTATAAGGCTATATAACTGGGGGCCTATTTTTTCTATGGATTTCATTATTTAATTTTTTGCTATTTCGGATCTAGAACTTATACAGATTTATAAGTTTCATTTAAAATTTCGTTCTTTCCACTTCTAAGCAAATAAATACATGATTTCCGCAATCACTTTAGTTTCAAAATAGCATATATACGAATTCTTTAGTGTCAATATACAATACAAAAGGTTACAATATTTTTATTGGAATTTCAAATAGATAATAGACCATGCCGAAACATATCATATCAAAATGAGATGCAGTAAATTATTACATATCATAGAGTACAAACCAATAAACCATATATATATATATATATATATATATATATATATATATATATATATATATATATATATATATATATATATATATATATAAAAGTTAAGGGCACTTAGGTTCGCCTTTGGAGTTTTTCAAGTCCCTATAGCAAGGGCAAGCATCTTTATTCCCAGAAGTTCCTGGAGGCACGCAACTGCACTTTGCACAGCAAATTCCACAGTATTTGAGGCATAGCTCTTGTTGGCTTGCTTTTGAGCATCTCACTTCACACTTGGGATCGCAGAAACCTATTCATATATTGTATGTGCATAATATTTTATTTAAAAAAAAAGGAAAAAGAAAACACAAAGTTAGATTTATGTCCAACAAAACTAGTAACATATAAAGCTGTTAGATTCATTGCCAGTCTTATAATAATGGGTGTGGGCCGGGGCAGAAAAAAAATATTGAAAAGAGTAGATAAAAATATTTTTTTGATATATTAATGAAGGCCAAATTATGTAGTATATTATTATAATTAAACATATTTTATTTCTTACGAAAAACTCATCTCGATCAAGTTCTTCCATTCCATCTGATGATGTTCCAACTTCCAATATACTAATTTAATACTATATACGCAAAAACGGTGTTTTGTACACGTATGACCACATTCATATATTTGGTGGAATGTATCATCAAACGTAACGATAGATGTCATGTGCTGCCTTGCCACTCGCTCTTTCTATGATTTGTTGATTGTTATAAAGAATGTTAATGTAACTATAGCCATGCATGATTTTTAGTTTATGTTAACTATATCGCAATCCTTTTCACAAAAACCTCTTTTCTTGATCTTTAATTATTAAGCCCCTTTTTCTTATTTATTATTGTATTTTTTTTTTTTTTTTTTTTT
>BMAC01000007.1:3496392-3588056 GCA_014905375.1 Phtheirospermum japonicum | reverse complement strand
ACCATCAGGTCCGGAAAAATCGAGGACATCCGTCCTTAGCCAATCCTGGCTTGATCTGACCATCAGGTCAGGAAAAATCGAGGACATCCGTCCTTATCCAATCCTTGCTTGAACTATCCATCAGGTCAGGAAAAATCGAGGACATCCGTACTTAGCCAATCCTGGCTTGAACTGACCATCAGGTCAGGCAAAACTTATGGGCAGCCGCCCTTAGCCAATCCGGGCTTAAAGTGCGTATTTTGTGTATGGAATCGAAAACAGACCTGTAAATTCATTAAAATAGGGAAAACAATTATCCAAATATTACAGTTATGCATAGAATCTTCGTAATTAGAAATGTTCCAAGCTCGAGGGATCTGGGCCCCGTCCAGCTCTTCCAATCTGTAGGCACCACCCACTAAGACCTGAGTGACTCGAAACGGCCCTTGCCAAGCTTTATCCAACTTTCCCTTTGCATGTCCCAGGTCAGCTCGTCTGAGAACCAGATCTCCCACCCGAAACCGCCTTTTGAGTACAGTCTTGTCGTATGTCGCCTTTATCCGCCCACTGATGTGTGCAATTCTAGCGGTGGCCTGGTCTCTTTCTTCTTCAATCAAATCCAGAGTATCTTGTATTAACAGATCATTCTGCTCCTCGTCAAAATTCTGAATTCGATGGGTTTCTACGCTTATCTCCGCGGGTACCACGACATCCATGCCATAGACCAGACTGAAAGGCGTTTCCCCTGTGCTCTCTATCGGGTTAGTTCTATACGCCCATAGGTTCGCGCTCAGCTCTTCTACCCATCGTCCTCCAGCTCTTTCCAACCGCGTCTTTATCCCCTGTACCAAAATCCGATTAATGACTTCGACCTGACCGTTGGCTTGAGGATGGTAGACGGATGTGAAGTGCTGATTAATCCTCATTTTTGTGCACCGGGCTTTAATCCTGGCACCCATGAACTGAGTGCCATTTGTCTGAGACCAGGATTCTTGGAACACCAAACCTGCATATCACATTCTTCCATAAAAATTTCATGACCGCATCCTCCGTAATCTTGGCCAGGGCCTCAGCCTCTACCCACTTGCTAAAGTAATCAATTGCCACTATCAAGAATTTCTTTTGGGCAGGAGCGGTGGGGAAGGGGCCAACCAGATCAATGCCCCACTTGGCAAATGGACAAGGAGAACTCATCGTAATAAGCTCTTCTGCGGGTTTGTGTATTAACGGCGAGTTTTTCTGGCACTTCTCGCATTTTCGTACGAAATCTTCTTCTTCCTTTTGTAGATGTGGCAAAAAATACCCCGCCCGCAAGATCTTGCTTAAGAGAGTTTCGGCGCCCATATGGTTGCCACAACATCCCTCATGGATTTCTCTGAGGACCAGAGCTCCCTCTCCTCGACTCAGGCATCTCAGTAAGGGCTGTCCAAAACCCCTTCGGAATAGCTCTCCTTTGATTAGACAAACTCTAGCAGCCCTGCCTTTGACCTTTGCCGCGTCCTTCCTCTGTTCTGGCAGGATCCCTTTCTCTAGATAAGCCTTTATGGGTAAGCGCCAATCATCTCCTTCTATTACCGAGCACACCTGCTCTGTCTTAAATTCCACATCTGCTTTCAACAAGGTAATCACTCTTTCGCGGCAGTCTAGAGCTGAGCTGGCTATTTTTGCTAAATAATCTGCTCTGCCATTTTTTTCTCTGGGAATTTGGTCAACTGTCAAAGATTTCATACTTTTGGCCTGTTCTCTAAACCTGGCCAAGTATCTCTGCATAGCATCCTCTCTTGCTTCGAACTCTCCACTTATCTGCTTACGAACGAGCTAAGAGTCTACCTTAGCGCACACCTGATCTGCCCCCAAGTCTCGTGCCATTTGAATACCTCGTAGGAGAGCTTCATATTCTGCCGCATTATTAGATAAGGTATGGCTCAAGCGTACCGCATACTCGGTTGACACACCTGACGGTCTATCAGGACAATTCCTTCCCCACAGCCTTGGTTGCTAACTGAACCATCCCTGAAGATTGTCCAACCTTGTTCTTCATTGGCAGCTGGTCATCTGCTGCATAAAATCCGCAAGCGCCTGAGCTTTTATTACGGTTCTGGATTCAAACTCAACATCGAATTCACTGTGCTCTATGATCCATCTGACCAACCTTCCTGATGCCTCTGGCTTGTTCATTATAGCTTTTAATGGAAGGTTGGTTTGTACGACTATGCTATGGGAGAGGAAGTATGGGCGCAATTTCCGAGCTGTCACTACTACAGATTGCACATTTCACGTCCTTTTTTTTTTACTTTTAACGTCGGTTTTTGAACCGACGTAATAGCCACCGACGTTAAAAGTCACGTCAGTTCACGTCGGTTTTTAAAAACCGACGTGAAAGGCTGTATCTCGCGTCGGTTTTTAAAAACCAACGTGCAAAGCTATGATATTTCACGTCGGTTATTGTAGAAAAATCGACGTGGATTTTGTGACTTTTCACATCGGTTTCTTAAGAACCGATGTGGTTGTATATATATATTTTAAATATACCCATTCATTTATACCATCCCACCTAATAAATAATATGATAAACGATCTAAAAATCTGATTTAAGCAAAAAAACTTTCGATCAATGATAGTAACACAAAATGTACCGAATGAAATTACACAAAAGTTAATATATCTTAGGAATTAGTAAACATCGGGCCCGATCAGACACCCGTGCCCGATTTTTACGCTCTAGTCCACCAAGACGTTCTCGATTATATGTAATTAACATAAAATATATTATTAAATTTTATTAACTGCAAGAAAATATAACTCTTAAATACATAATTCAATATAATTAAAGTAACAACAGTTTACTGTACTCTGAGGTAAAAAAAAGGAGGTTGTCTGATTCAAATAGATACAAAATCAAACAAAACTATCTACTTCATCCGATGAATTGTGCTAGGAAAATTTGTCCATTAAATTAAGCATAACATAACAACAACAGCTCTCAAGTTTATGATTTATAAAAAGGTTGTAACTTAGAATATTATAAGGACCCAAAACATACCCATGCCATCGTTCTTTCTCCAAGTAAATTTCTTTTGTGAAGCCCTGAGAATAATATACAAATTAGAGGCATTGCATATAAAGAAGATATTGGTATTAAGTTAAACAGTTAGTCAGTGAGATATTGTAATCAACTCATTAATGATGAAAACTACACATGCGTGCTATAACCTCACCTGCTTTTTAAAGTAACCAACAACATTATTATCAGCATATGTGAGAAAATGTGTTAAGCCATCCACATCCCGCGCGTGCTGTTTTAAGTGATTCATTAGTCGGGTACCATAGCCTTTAACTTGCTCATCTGCTGTAATTGCGCAAAAAGCAATCTCCCCAAACTTTTGGCTACTCATGAAGTTTAGTGTGAGACATGCAACATGTGACACACACACACAGAGAGAGTTCAAATCCAATAAACAATATCAATATCTAACAGGGCAAATGGTACCTGATATAGGGCCGATATGTAATACCACCAACAACCTGAGTCCCTCTGATAACCATCACAGACTTGTGGTTTCTGTTAAAAACAAAACAGAAAGCTCTTAAGCTCTTTCACTAACTAATATATAGTTTTAAATAAATAAATCAATAAAACGGTGCATCACTAAAACCATCCAGATAAAATGACTAACTGTGAAACTAGCCGATGCACCAATGGAATCCATAAACATCAAGCTAATCATGATAATTACATTAACAAATTGGCAGAAAAAGTTCAGAAGTCCGAGGCATACCTGTCCATTAAAAGACGAACAATGTATTCTCTTGGCATGTTCGGCAATTGTCTGGCAAAAATGTTCTTCAATCCAACCAGCCTGAAAACACACAGCCAAGGTTATTAATTCAAGCTTGACTCAGTAGATTTAACACAGATTTTGAAGAGGAACCAGAAATAATTACCAGATCATGTGTCGATCAATACTATCATACAAATAAAATAAAATATGTAATTCACATACTTAGGTATTGCCAGAAGCTATTGCCTCAAATTATTTGTATTATATTTTCCAGTATATAGTTATTAATTGCAAATAAACACTCAATTATATTTTAATGTGTAATTTTAAAAAGGTATGGTTTTTGGTAATTTGTAAGCTGGATTTGAAAATGAAAGGTTACGAATAATTACTAATAAAGACAAAAAATTATTAAATAAATAAATAAGAATAGAACTAACAACACTAAATTTTGCATACTTTGGAGGCACGAGGTGGACTAATGGTAAGGGTTTACATAGAGATACCAACAAATTTTAGCAAGACTCTATAATCCACTCCGGGCAGCACTTGTTGCAACGCATGCGGAGTTAACCAGGTAATTTTTTGGCCCTCAATCTCTGCCTGTGAAGACAAACAACAGGTGTTAGAATGGCCAACAACATCTTAAGTAATACAAAAAAATAAAACAATTGCATGTTTCATATCTAACATACTTGATAATAAATTCCTTTCACAGAAATGAATGTCTTCCTTAGTTTATGGGTGCGAGAAATATAKGCCTGCCACTCATGACTCAATCGTTCTGACAAGAGTGTCTCCAGGAGAAAACAAAAAGGTTTATACCTGGAACAATGCCTTCTTCCACTGCAGCCCTAATTGCATTCAGAGCATCAYTCGTCCTATCTTTCCTTTCTCCAGCTTCTGCTTCACTAGCTCCTCCAATCTATAAAAGGAAAAATAAGAAATAGCAACAAAAATAAAATAAAATAAAATATAGAAGCCTGCATGTGAAATGTCTAAACTCTGCGGAAAATGAATGTATGCACCTTCAAAACTGTAACTCCACCAGATAYCTTTGATAACCGTTCTWGCTCTTTCTCCTTGTCAAACATTGAACTATTATTCTCAATGCCAGCTCTTAGCTGTAGAAATAGAAAAGAATTACTAGTGCCTCAATTATAACAATGGTAATTTATTGGTCTTCTTCAAGCATTAGAAGTTCAGTCATACTCATTACACTATTTGATTATGTGCAAAGTGAGTACAACCAAATGGGAAAAAGAAAATAGGGATAATTAAAAAAAAAAGGATTTCAAGGATTTCAAAAATAACAAACACCCCTTCAGGTTTAATTTTGTCTTACATTTAAGGAGATATAACTGTAATATTTTTATAAATGTCGGGTAGGGGTGGGGGGTGTACTCGTGCAGGTATTGGAGTTCCAACTACAATGGCCAACGAGAGAAACAAATTAGAGAGACGGCTCAAACTGCAGCCGAGTAGGAGGGTTGAAATTCAGCTTACCTTTCCAGACCTTTGATCGGGAACCTTAAAGCCTAATATTGCCTTCAATCCTTGAGAAGGTTCATCGATCGTTATGGTGGTAAAGAGCTGCAATAAGATTAGATGTTTCAGCAGGCATAGAAATAACCACATTTACATTTTTATTTTTTTGAAAAAAAAGTGTCTCCTATAATACATTTGAGCTTGTGTCAACTTTAATAATTATTTTAGACATGTTGCTTTGAGAATCAAAGAGTGAAGTTATAATTATTTTTATTTTATTCTCTAAGAAAGGCAGCTTTCAAGTCAACGTCGGCTTTGTTCGCATTCAACACCGTTGTGATTGGAAAAAGGAACATTTACAAAATGTCATTGCCCAGAGAAAAACTGGGCATCCATAATAAGATTCCTCATTTGGAAAAAAAATTATTTGAGAGTCAAACCATTGTTCATCTTGCAATATTTCTGCTAAAAATAATAGAAATTAAAAATAAAACAAAATAATGATTTATCTAGTGGAAATAAGCTAAACTATTAATAGACAATGAAGAAACTCTTGAGTATTACACCATTAGAGCTATTTCCTCAGCTAGTATTTTGCAGAAAAAGTGATTTTTCAGATTTTTACTGGAAAGGGAAAAAAAGATATTTTTTTCTTTCTTTTAGTGTTTTCAAGTGTCAACTTCTGCTTTTGATTGAACTTATACACACAAGTAAAGCATTTTTACAACTTTTTCACCTCCTATTTTGCACACGCAGCCAACGTCTGATTTCTAACTACTTTTTCATTTTTAATTCACTTATTTAATCAATTACTCTAAAGATAGAAATTTGCATAAATAAATCAAGATTAAAAAGTGAGTTTAAGAAGAGTTAAATTACTATTTGGACAAAATCGGTTGTCGTCCCGTTGTGTCAGAACTTGAGGCCTCCGACAAATGATTGCCTCATTCAAGTCATTTTGAATGTCGTCGCCAAAAACAAAATCTTGGGCAGATAATTCGCTGTCATAAACTCCAGCGTATGTATGGTGGACTATAGGTGCATATGGACTCGATGGGGTGATCTTTCCCCGAAATCTACATGACTTGCTGTATATGTTTTTTGACTTTGATATTAACTTCTTGTTGGTCTTTGAGACACAGACACCCATTGCCTAAAATGACTAACTTTGATAAATCCCAGAAATAAATAACATCTGCAAACAAATAAATTTAATTACTCATTAGCTAATAAACTAACCCCAGAAAAAAAAAACTCATGCAGACGAATAACTCATGCAAACAATCAACATCCCATGGTTATCGCAATGACACGTATAAGTCATGCAGTCAAATAGAATACGAAGTGAAATGGGAAAGTTGAACAAAAAATCTAGCTAGCTCCCATAAGATTTTAGCCTTCTTGCATTACAAAATAGAATAAAAACTGCTGCTCATACATGTTATATAACAATAGTACACAATAAAGGTTCCACAGTAGTGGGGATTTAAAAATAACTATTTTTGGAACACCGGTTATGAGAGCCCCAAGAGCTTTCGAATATCCCTCTGCAACAAGATCATAAAAATAATATGAAGAATCAATAATTCCATCTTTTATGCAGCAAATGACAACAATTTAATTTTTATGTGGACAAGTGGATAAATTATATGAACTTTAAGATTTTCTTCAAATTTTCATAGGTTTTTTGAAGTGTTGTATACCTCAATTATAAGAGGTGATGTCGTGGGGTAATAGCGATCAGCAGGCTGCCCATTCTTATCAACCAAAAACTTAGCGAAATTCCACTTAATGTCATCGACAAAGATTCCCCATTTTCCCGACTTCAAGAAATTGTACAATGGAGCAGCATTATCACCATTCAATTCGATCTAAGTACATGAAGGCAAAGTTCAATTGCAAGTACTTCGAAATCTAATAAACTTTTAACAAGCTAATCAGATTCGATGTTTGTATGCATGACACACGTGCTAATTAGAAGACGATACTAATTGTAAAATAATTTCAGGATTGAATTTAGATTTTACCTTACCGAATATGGGAAAATCCGACTTGAACCGAGTGCAAACAAAATCAAGAATTTGATCATTGCTTCCAGGTTCTTCTTCGCCAAATTGATTGCATGGAAAAGCCAGAATCTCGAGGCCTATACTGGAAACAAACCAGATTCAAATCTTATCATTTGAAAGGACAAAAGGAGAAAACCAAATAGAGTACGAATGAAGAGAAATGAGTCCAGAAAAATGTGCTTCCACATTGCAATGTACCTAGTAATTGAAATTATTAATTAATGTATATTGGTCCAGGTTAGATTTATATATTTAGATTGTGTGTTAAAAGCTTTTATTTCCCAGTTATCCTAGTTTACGGAAAGAGTAGATTTATATTTTTCTTACGCTTTCCTTTCCAAAATTTAAACGACCATGAATTAAAAAAAAAAATCTCAATTCAAAGGCAGGAAATGAAATATTTGTAAAACATACCTTGATCTCTGTATTTTTCATACAAGTGATTCAGCTCAGTGTAGTTTGAATTAGTCATCCCACTGCGGTAATTAAATCAAAATCAGGGAAAAAAAACTCATGTAGACGAATAACTCACTCAAACATTACACTACAAGACAGATAATATTATCACTTATGATATCACTTATGCTAAAAAAAACATCAACACATATGTTCTCAACTCCTCTTTTTGTCCCTAATAGATTGCAATAAAAGTATTTAGAAAATCCTAAGAAAACTTAAGAGTCTTGCAGAAATAGAATTGCTTCACAATAACACAAAGTCAGCAACCAAACAAAGAAGCAGTGCGGCTGCCAATCAACCATGTTCTACGGGTTTATTTGACAAAAATTTTATTTAGGGAGTAAGTTTTATCATCGTTACTAGAATTTACAATACTAGTACCATAAAAAGATATTACCTGCCAAATAATCTTAGTAATGCTATATGCACTTGAAATAAATATTTATTTATTGACATGCAGACACTTGCGTAGCGTAGTTCATAAACTTTTTCTAATTCTCTTCCAACAAAGATAAAAGCAATTTACCCAACATTTCAAACTTCCTCTGTTGCCAATAACATAATTAAAAAAGACTGAATAAACATTGGTCCAAGCATCCCAAAGGAAATTGAAAAAAATAATGTTAAAATAAGCTGAGAAGATCAATTCAAATGATTGTTGTGCTCCAATCTTAATAGTTCATACAACTCACAGGAGGTCAAAGATAAAATTAAATTAAATTGCACATTGCAAACTGTACCAGCTTGATAGCTACTTCTTCTCCATTTTGTATATTCACGCCTGCATAAATAACGCGACTAGAAGTATTTACTAATAGAACTATATAAAGTACCCTTGAAGTTTCAGGAATATTCACCAAATCGAAACTTGCAAAACCAAATCAATTTTCATTCTCTAAACTTAATATTAAATACCTGAAATTCCGATATCATAACCGAAAATAAGACCGCCCATGGCCGCGATAATGCAGGTGACCATGACATAAGGCGTTAGGTTGCCGGGATATTCCTTCCCGTCGCCGGGACCAGGGCCAAAACCGCCGCCCGCCATTTTTTCTTTTCAGAAGATTTTTTCTTTGTGTGATCAATAATAATAATAATAATAATAATAATAATAATAATAATAATAATAATAATAATTTATTTATTAAAAATAAAAGCGTGTCTAACAAAAATTACAGTATGTCAGCACATATGGTTTTTCAAATGAGAAGCAGCCTTCTATATACGAGGCTCTAAACTAGCCTTTTCAGACATGTGCGTGAGACCTTCATTCACTCAAAGAATCTCARCGKAGCTSCTAAGTTCTCATTCTTGATACACGCAAAAATTAGAGTATTGTAGCTGAGCTTATCAGGGTTCAGCCCGTATCTCCGTATTTCATCGTGTACACCTAATGCATCTTGAAAACAACCGGAAGTTATATAAACCTGAAAGACGACATTGAAACTGTAAGAAGGGAAAAGACGATAAATATATCGATCACCTTATCGGAACATTAGATTCAGAAAATTACCTTCAGCAATAAGTTAAAATCAAAATTGATTATTTTCCACCTTGTTGAAGAGCATAACCGTATCTTGCAAGAAGCCCATTAGCACATCCGAGGTCGCCTGCACTAAATCATCGTGTTCAAAGAAGCAATGTTAGCAAGTTGAGGGTCACTCCTGCCAGGTTGCCTAGTCCCCTAAAACTAAATTTTAAAATTAAAAAAAAAGAAAGAAAAAAGAACCCTGAAAAATTAAGGAGAAAAATCCTAAAAACTTAAAATAAATAAATAAATAAATGGAAAACCCCAAGAAAAACTAAACTATACCAAAAAAAAATTAAAAAGAAAATTAAAGCACTTTGAGTGGAAGATCTAACCTGATTCAATTAAAGCATTCAAAAGACCACAAATCAGTGCTGCGGATTACTGTGGACTACCAATTGCGGTACCTTTTTCCACAGACGCGAGCGCGGCAGACATTTGCGCAGTTTGCCCGAGAAGTGTTTGTGTAAATGTCCAGGAGAAGCCGTGGTGCTGCAAAGGAGTGCCGAGGTTAGCGACGATGCCGGGGAAGAACAAATAACTGATAAGGTTCCATGGAACGACAGGTTTTGCAGCAGCATCTACATATCTACGGTCAATCGCGATAATACCTAGTCGGTTTGGAGAGAGAAAGAATTGAGAATCAGATTTGTGGGTTTTTGGTGATTTGGAAGTGGTGACGAGAATTAGATCTGTGGATTTTTGGGGCGGACGTTACGGGGGCGGACGGGACGGCCGGTGGATAGAGAAGCGGAGAATTGTGGGCTGAGAGCAGCGAAGAAGAAATTGACGGGGGTCTAGTTTATTTTCGAGTCGCGGGGTGTGAATAATTTTGGCCGTTCGTATATTTATTTTATTTATGGTATTTTAATATTTTTTTAAAATAATAATTCACGTCAGTTTTAAAAGAAACTGACGTGAAAGTTTACTTACAACGTCTGTTTTTATAAAAACCGACGTGAAAAACAATTTACGTCAGTTTTCAAATAACCGACGTTAAACGTCCGACGTGAAATCTATGTTTTGTAGTAGTGTGTGCCTACCAGGGCTAGAATTGCCCTCTCTATCTCCACATACCTCACCTCGGCGTCGTGCAAGACCTTGCTCCAGTAGTAAACTGGTTTCTGTACTTTGCCCTCTTCTCGGAGCAAGACCGAGCTGACCGCCTGCTGCCCTACAGACAGGTACATAATTAAAGGCTCCCCCTGGACAGGCTTTTTAAGCAAGGTCATGTTGGCCAGGTGTTCCTTCAATAATCTAAACGCCTCCTCACACTCATTGCTCTACTAAAACTTTGCTTTCTTGCGTAAGGCCTGGAAAAACGGTAAGCTCTTTTCTGCAGAACGTGAGACGAACCAACTCAAAGCGTTGATCCGCCCTGCCAAGCATTGCATTTCTCGTACATTCCTAGACGCTTGCATATCCATAATGGCCCTTATCTTCTCGGGGTTAGCCTCTATACCCTTTTCTGTGACCATGTAACCCAGGAATTTTCTAGCTCTGACCCCAAACGCACATTTCTTAGGGTTAAGCTTCATCCTATATTTTCGTAGGGTATCAAAGGTCTCCCTCAAGTCACCCACGTGAGATTTTGCTTTCATGCTCGTAACTAGCATATCATCCACATAAACCTCCATATTTCGGCCGAGCTGGCTCCTGAACATTTTATCTACCAAACGCTGGTAAGTAGCACCCGCATTTTTAAGGCCGAAAGGCATAACCACATAGCAATACGTCCCTTTCGGGGTTATAAAGCTGACAAACTTCCAGTCCTCTTTTGCTAACCTGATTTGGTGATACCCTTGCGAGGCATCCATCATGCTCAGGAGCTCACAGCCAGAAGTGGAGTCGACGAGCTGATCAATCCTCGGCAGGGGGTAATGGTCTTTCGGACAGGCGCGGTTCACATCCCAAAAATCTATGCACATCCGCCAATCATCCGTCTTTGGGACTAAAACCGCGTTGGAAAGCCATTCCGGAAATTGTATTTCCTGGATATGCCCCGCTTTCAAAAGCTTATCCACCTCTGCCTCTATAATGACCTCCTTCTCTGGCCCAAAATTATGCCTTTTCTGCTTGACTGGCTTCACGTCTGGGTTGATATTGAGGTGGTGTTCAGTGACCTCTGGGTCGATCCCTACCAGGTCTTGGGGAGACCAAGCAAAAATATCCACGCTTTCTCTCAACAGCGTCACAGGTCTGTCAAGACCTCCGAGCTAAGCGTCGTTCCCACACGGAGAACTCGACTCTCATTGCCTGGGACAATCTCCACCAGCATCAACCCCTCCTCTCTTCTTGTCAGATCTTGTCGTGGCTGCTCTACCCGAGCCTTTTTACTCAACCTCTCTTCCTCACTATTCCGCCTAACACACTCGACATACGTCTGTCGCGATGCATATTGATCCCCTCTCGCCTCGCCAGTTCCATCCTCAGTGGGGAATTTCATCTTCATGTGAAAAACTGAGATTACAGCTTGGAACTGACTTAGGGAAGGTCGGCCAAGCATGACATTGTAGGAGGACGGCGCATCTACCACCAAGAAACGCACCATCCTGGTTACGCGATATGGCTCTTCTCCTAAAGTTACAAGGAGCCTAACCTCTCCTAATAGCTTCAGGGCACCCCCTGCAAACCCTATCAGGGAGGTAGTCACCTCCTCGAGCTCGACGTCCAACTTCAGCTTTTTAAAGCAATCAAAGAAGAGGATGTCAGTGGAGCTCCCTGTATCCACAAAAATTCTGCGCACATTATAGTTGGCAATAGTAGCCGTTATGACTAAAGCGTCCATGTGCGGGGCTAATATGCCATCAGCATCCTCTGACCCAAAATAAATATTCGGCGTAGACGCCATCTGTCCGACCTCTCGTGACTTTCTGATCAGGTCTTTAGCATCTCGAACATAATTATGTTGTGTTCTCCTAGAGTGCTCCTCCAACTCACCACCAGTAATCATCTGGATTTCTCCATGAATAACCTGGGCTTGATCAGATCTTCTTCCGTCCGCTCTCCCCCTGTCCTGATCTATCTTGCTCTGTGGAGTATGATTGTAGCTGTTACGACCAGATCTGGCCTCTTCCTTCCTCATGCGGACATATTCTTTTAAATGTCCTGCCTGGACCATTTTTTCTAGTTCGTACTTCAGATGCGTACATTCGTCAGTACTGTGCCCGTACTCATTATGGAAACGGCAAAACCGATCTGACCTTTCCTTCCTCGGCTTTTGTGAATAGGTCTTGGGCCACTTCCGCTCTGGATGTCGCTCTATCGCCTGCAGTATCTCTCCCTGAGGGGTTGCCAAAGGAGTATACCTATCGAACTGAGGTCTGCCTGTAGTCAGATCTGGCCTGGGCTTCTTTACCGTAACCCTATCATCTCTGTCATACCTTTCTCTCTTCACTACTACAAAACAGTTAAACGACGGCGGTTTTTTTACCTTTTTAACGGCGGTTTTTGAACCGCCTTTGTATCGACCGCCGTTAAATTTTACGGCGGTTTTTCAAAACCGCCGTCAAAAAGTGGGATTTAACGGCGGTTCTGGAAGACATTTAATGGCGGTTTTTGAACCGCCGTAAAATTCAGCATTTTTACAGCGGTTTTGGAACCGCCGTAGATTTCAACGTTTTACGGCGGTTTTTAAAAATACCTTCTAGAAAGCCTATTTTCCAGATCGTCCAATTCACAACGGTTTTTTTAAAAATACCTTCTAGAAAGTAGTAAAAAATTAAAAAAAAAGAAATGAAAGATTTGTATCAAAATATACATATTAATAAAGAAAAAATCTGAAGCTAATTAGCTATTCCATCTACAAATATGTCAACCATCTCAATTGATTAATATTACCAAAGGCTATAACATTAACCAAAGTCTAAAACTTCACCAAAGACTAAAGTTACATAAATATAGCTTACATAACATCGTCCACGCTCCCCCACCATCGTATCGTATCCCTGTCCCAACCCGCTTACAAACTTGTGGGCGTTCGCTTGCTCGGCCGCGGCTATGATCTCCGCCTCGCTGGCGTCCCCATCTTTCCCGTAGGCAATGTTGGCCCGGATCGTGTCGTTGAACAGGACCGGCTCTTGGCTCACCAGTCCCATCTGCTGCCTCAGCCATTTCAGTTGGAATCTTCGTATCTCGATCCCGTCGAGAGTTATCTCCCCTGAATCGGGATCGTAGAATCTTTGCAAACAATTGTACAACCGTCGATTTCCCGCTCCCGCTCTCCCCAACCAAAGCAATCGTCTGAAAAAGTATTTAATCATATAAATGTTAACATTATTTCAATAAATAAATATGTAAATAAAAAATTTTAGTTGTAATTATTCATATCATACCTTGCCGCTGCGTATCGTCAAGTTGAGGTCCCTAAATATCTGAACATCAGGCCTAGTCGGATACTTGAAGCTCACGTGCCTCAGTTCGATTTCCCCCTTCACGCTTTCCAGCTTCATCCCCGACTCATCGCTCGAATCAATCTTCAATTTCCTGTCAAGAATCGAGAATATAGAAGTGGCTGCGTTATTAGCTTTGCTCGAATCCGGAGCCAACGTGCTCGAATGGGAAATCACTAACGCTGCCAACGCTAGAGCAAAGAAAACCTGCAACAACAAAATTCATAATTGCATTTTCTAAACATAACTCTCTATGAACTACATGCATGAAGATAATTATCAACTTACCCGAAACACATCAACGAACGTGATTTTGCCATCCTCAACAAGCCGGGACCCCGCGTAAAAGCTCGTCGCGTAAACTAAATAATACAACGCGTTGGACAAACCAAATCCCACCCCGCTAACCAAGCCTTGACGAACCCCATTTTTCCTGGGGCTCTCGCACCTCTCTATGTACATCCCCATCACCTTCTCCTCGGCATAGAGGGAGGCCACCGTCCTTATACTCCCGACCGCATCATTTTCAACTTGACTCGCTTCCTCGTACATCGCCTTGGCATCTGCACTGAAACCTTTTGTGAACTTGACCTGCGCAACCCCACTCAACCCTATCAGCGGTATTATGGCAAACACAATAAGCGCCAGATGCCAGCTGGCCTCGAAGGCAATGCCCAACCCAACAACTAGCGACGACAAATCTTAAACCGTCTGCCCGAGCGCATCGCCAACCAGCGCACGCACGCTGGCCGCATCGGCCGAAAGCCTCGCCCCGATCACGCCGCTCGAGTGCTCGGGTTCGTCAAACCAGCCGACCTCCATGCTGACCACCTTCTGGAAGAACATCCGCCGGATCCTCCATATCAGCTTATTCCCGGCCAACCCGAAAAGATACGTCCTCGCCGGGCACGTGGCCAGCGATATGGCCCCGACGAGGAGGAACATCAACGCCCAGAACCTCGTGTCCCGCTGCAGGATGCGCGGCGTTTCATATAAGGACCTGATTACGCTTGAGATCAGTATACCGAAGACAGGCAATATCGCGCCGTTGACGATGGCAAATATAGCCCCGGCTATGATGATCGGAAGCTCAGGCTTGTTTAAGTAGGCGAGGCGACGGGTCGAGACCTTGACGGGCTTTTCAGACGCTTCATAAGAAATAAGTGACATCGAGTGGCATGAAGCACAAACTTGGGTGTAAACCTGGTGACCCCGGCGAATGCTGCTCAACAAAAATACCAAAATCAAAATAAAAGGATGTATTAAAAAAAAAGACTGAATAAATATATTATAGTGAACTAATACGAAAATCAGGTGAAAAATAAAGGGGGGAAAACACCTCAGGCTTTCCTGAAGAGCAGGGCACTTCTTAGCAGCCAAGACCTCGTAATGATGCTCTATACGCTCGAACCGCTCGTAAGGCTGTAATCCGGAAGCATCTTTTTCTTCTGCAAATGATAAAGGGTCAATTTCCCCTTGAAACTGGAATTTGTATTCTTCTTCTTCTTCTTCGGAAACGCCGCTATTTTCTGCATCTTCTTCTTCGTCATCTTCGCCGTCTTGCAAATTGGGATCAGATTCGAGTTCTAATTCCTGAGGGTGCTCGGCTGCATCAAACACTACTATCTCTCACTGAAAAAAAAAAGTAAGATCAATTCATAGAAAATCCTATGTCTTCATATTATTGTGTGTTCTTTCCCAACAGAAGCAGATTATCTGGGGAATAATATAGTAAGAGCATTGGGGAAAAATAGGTATTTCGGCCATGATACTTGAAATAAAGTTAAATAAACACTAATAATCTGATTGAAGGAACCAAAAAATGTTAAATAAAGTTACAATACCCTTGTTGTAAGTTGACATAAAAAGGACCACCACCTTTAACCATTGGTATTGGTCATGATAATGGATAGGGAAAAGGAAAAGGGTATCATATAATATATCATATGAGTTCATCTCTATTAAAAAAAATTTGCAGAGTTACTAACACCTGTAAGCAAAGATTACACATGGCCATSATCTAGCCAATRATATTGAAAAGCATCAAAAGAAAYCTCAATSACTCAGTAAAATATCGCAACCTAGAGAATTTGCAGTGGATCAACATCTTTTGAATATCATAGGTTTACAAAAATGGGCACATTACCAACATAATTCTCCAAAACACACTTAAATCAAGCAATAGTAAGTAACAAACTTTTCTTTCATGTTCATTATATAATCCATCATATAGAACTTCAAGAAAAGGGGAAAAAAATAAAACATCTTCAAAATCAAACAGTTAGTAATTCAATAAACAAAACTAAAAGCGTATCAACAAAGTAAAATTCTTCCTGGTTAATCAAATTGCAGTAGAATCCCTCTACCTAGCGCCTAACAAACACGAACTCACAGCAAGAATCAACGGCTGAGAACAAAACACAAAGAAACAGCAGAATATGAAATCACCACTAAGTCCACAGTTACATAATATCAAATCTATTCAAGATAATAAACACTACAGTCCCATCTCATTTTCCAAATAACAAAACTGATTCAACTTACTGATAATAATCACAATCCATATCTTCAAATAAAACTGGTAACCTGATAGCCAACTATATTGCCATGTCGCCCTAAAAACACATAATAGTTATCTATTTCCTTAAATTTAAAAAGCAAGACAGAGCAGAAAATGATTCAAGACAAAACCCATAATGGGTAGAATTTATACACATTATATCCAATATTTCAGAAGTTCAGACATTTAATTCCAATCCACACAATAACAGAAATTAGGAGGACCTCAACTCATATAAAATGGCATTAGGTAACATAATATTATAAACCTAATATGTCCAGATTTCAGCCGCGTGCCATGAGCTTCGCAAGGCGCCTGGTGAGATCGTCCTCGTCCACCTTCTCACTGCTCTTAACCGACACCGCGTGGGCTGCGGGCTGCGGCAGCCCAACGGACACCTCGAGCCCGTAATCATCCGCCACCTGCTGCATGAGGCTGTTGACCTTGCCCTCCGGAGTGGATAAAGATGTGCTTCCAGCCATGGAGCTCTTCATAAACTCAGCCTGCACCTCCATATTAACAAACTGGCGCTCGTGAATATGTTGGGGAGGGCGGTGGAGGAGCGGCTGCTGCAGAAGCTGGCGTCGGACTCGCGGCCGGGGACTGGGGTGGATAGGAACTGCCATGGATCGGCGGAGTTGGTGGGTGTGGGAGGTGGCGGGCGGCGGTCTGGGGCTAGGGATTCGGTCTGGGGAGGAATGAAAGGGAAAGTTTTAATTTTGTTACGTATTTTGATTTTAGGGAGTAAAATAGGAAAAAAATATATATATATATGATGTGGCGAATACAGATCGTCGGATGCGACACGGGTCAATGGTCGAAACAAGTTGCTTGAGTTGGACGCGGATCGGTGACACGGCATTGGCAGACTACTTTCTACGGCGGTTCTAATAAAATCGCCGTTAAATGTCATCTTATTTACAGCAGTTCTAATAGAATCGACGTTAAATTTACTGCAATAATTAACTCATGAACTAATTAACGTCGGTATTTGAGGAACCGCCGTGAATACTTGTTAATTCATGGCGCTTTCTTAAAAACTGTCGTTAATTAGTTCAGTTTTAACGTCGGTTTTGATAAACCGCCGTAAAATGTATAATTCTACGGCGGTTTTATGAAAATCGCCGTTAAATGACCGATTTAACGGCAGTTTTTCTAGAACCGCCGTTAATTAGCCGCCTTTGTATCCTATTTCTGCAGTAGTGCTTCTTCTCTCCTTCCTCCTTGAGTTTCAACGCTTCCTCCAAGTGAATATACTTCTCGGCTCTCTCCAAGAGCTCTCCGAATTTCAGAGCTGGTTTCACTACCAGCGATTGGAAAAATTCCCCCCTCCTCAGACCTTGCACCAGAGCGTTCACCAACAGCTCTTCTGGCGCGGAAGGCACTTCCAACTTAGCCGTTGTGAACCTATTGATGTAGGCGCGTAGACTCTCATTCTCCTTCTGCTTCAAGCTGAAAAGCTCGAGCGGCATTTTCTGGTACTTCCTGCAGCTTGTGAACTGGTGCAGGAAGGCCGAGCTGAATTCGTCGAAGTTGCTGATAGACTTCGACGGTAACTGGCTGAACCAGAGCTGGGCTATTTTAGTGAAAGTCATTGGAAAAACTCTACACATAACCGCATCCGAGAATTTATGCAGAGCTGCCGCAGTCTCGAATCGGCTCAGGTGATCCCAGGGGTCCGTGGTCCTGTTGTATTCAAACCCCAACGATCTGTAGGAGGTCGGAACATCGTCGCGCATCACTTCTTCAGTAAACGGTGTGCCCCTTCTTGCCGGAACCACACCACCGCTCGCCATATTCTTCTTAAAATCTCTCACCTCTTTCTGCAAACTTTGCATCTGTTCCATCAAGCCTGGATTAACCTGGCTAGATGTTTCGCTGTCGGAGGTGGAGTAGTGCTCGTCCCTATCCCGGAGCGGAGTTCGCTCTGCTGTCTGATCTGGATGTACTCCGGTCGGTGGAGTTGACATCGCAGCGAATTTTTTCTCCACGGCTGCTTCCACAGCTTTGCCGATTAACTCAGATAACTGCCTGAGCAAAGTGTCATTCAACAGCCCCTCAGCAACAGGCGGTGGTCCACCTGAGGAGGGAGGCGCGGTGCCTGTCCTGGCTGTGGCTGATGTTTTGGCCTCTCCTGGCCTCGCTGTTGACGGCTCAACCGACCGTGGCATACCCCACGGCGCGGCGGAGCTGGAAGTTCCGCCGAGCTCTCCCATTAAGTTTCGTTGTAATTCGTCTGAAGCCATAGAAAATCCCTTCTCACGTCTTAGCTTGATCGCCTTCCCACAGACGACGCCAATTATTTCAACCCAAAATATGACCAGCGTCAAGAACGACGCCTAGAACCTTGAACACCTTCTTGACCTGCGCACAGAAACACGTTAGAAAGGACCACCGGTGGTTCTCCGGTGGAAACCTCTCCGATGCTTAAGTCAGTAAAGCGTATGAGGTTTCTCTTAGCAAGCAAAGAAGGAATGCACAAAGAGTGACATACCTTTCTCAGCCTGGGGGCTGAGATATTTATAGTTTCTCTTAGTGGGGACCCCAGCAGGGATCTCGGAGAACCAAGGCCGCGAATCAAGGGCCGTTTAAACAACCAATTCTGATAAGTGGTCCCACTTGTCTCCTCTAACGGGGTTCAAGGAACCAGATCTATCACGACCCAGTTCTTGTCTCTTATCAATTATCCTGATGCCCGAGCTGATTAGCTCTACCAGCTGAGGGGGCTCAACCAGGCCTTTCACTAGGATCAGGCTCGACCTTGTTTCCTTCTACTTAGCCCGGATTAGGTTCAGAGCTCCAGCCTATCCTGGACTACTCTTTTAATAAATCTCCAAGGCTTTACTAGGGAACGAGTCCTACGCAACCTCCGTCAAAGAGGAGATCAAACCAGACTGTTCTGGATAGAAAGGTCTTGTCAAGGTCTACCAGAACCATTGATCACCATAGTCCTGCCCAAAACAGGTCTACCCGCACCAGGTCAGGGACACTCCTGCCCTATCAGTAAGTGACATTTTTTGGTTTGCGCCACATCCAAATAAAGTTAAAATACATACTATGAAAAAAGAAAAGTAGAAAATGAGACACAATAAAAAAATATAATAAATTAAGAGCTTCTTATTAATTAAAAGATTCTATTTATATAAGGTGTCATATATATATTTTTAAAATATATCCAGATAATAAATATCACCATGAGTTGCAATTTAATGAATACACACTAATTGTGTTTCTCTTTAACACTTTCCTTATACCAAGTCAAAAAGTGAAATGGTATTTCATTGTTGTCTCGTTAAAACATTGCCAAGTACAAAATCCAACAGGAAAAATAATTGGTTGAATGGAATAGAGTGCAACACGATATGTTGAGACTAGTTCTGAAATCTACACCTATCATCGATATGTACATCTATCAAAAGAACTTTGAAAGTCTCTCATTTTCCAATTTACTTTGACTCGAGAAAATCCGTAATTGATGGTTGGGAAATAACTGTGGTGATATGATTCGTATTATCACCTTTCATATATTATACTTTCATTTGTTCGTTACAACTTACATTATTTTCATAACTAAAAGAAATTCTTTACTGGTAGAGTTGAAGCCACTATTCTAAAAAATATATATGATTATAATATTTACCATAGATACTCACGAACTACTATATATATGGAAATGATATATTTACATAGATCGAATGGGTGACTAACATCAACAATAATATTTGGTATTTTGGGGTAAGAAGTAAGCTCAACATTTTCTTTAGGGTTACAAGACCATCTGTAGTTCTATTATATTTATGAATGAGAAGAACACATCAATATCAATTGTTTTTTATAGGTATCGAAATACATTTTAATTCCATTCCATTGGCATTTCTCTTTCTTGAGTTAAATCAAGATAATAAGTCATTAAAAAAGTAATATTTGGTCAAACATATTAATATTGTACAATAACGTGCATATTGTACACGAGTAAAGAATTTCATCTCCCACCAGTTCTTCATCATTTCCTTAACGAAATTGATATTTCCTCACATTCTCACTTTGACCAATCATATGAGATCTAACATATTACACTTATCCATTTTTAATCACCCGATCATCTTTTAGATATATGCAGACTGTATAATTTAATATTTTACAAACTCGGGTTTTAGTTTAAAGCATTGACATGACCGAATTTTCTCATAATTCGTTATCTCAAATTAAAATTTCTAGTAGTTAGCGGTTTTTCTTATTTCATTAAGAGTGCATATTATGTTCATATCATCAACATATATAGCTACAATAGCAAATTTAAAACTTATTTTCTTTCTAAAACGTAAGCGCATAAATTATTTTTTTCGAATCAAGTAGTCACTTAAACGGTTATACAATATCTGCTTGAATTATTTCAATCCATAAAGTGAGTATTTCAATTTATTTGTAAATGCACTCTATAGTTTAAAGTCACTTATCTTGGCACTGAATGACTAGCAAGCACTTTCGTACATTTCCTTAAATCATGATCCATACAGAGATATGATGTAATTACAAGTATAAATTGCATTCTCAATTCTTTGGAATTATAACATCTATTATGGGAGAGTACATTCTCCACATAGTTAATTTCAGGGCGTTGTGAGATATCTTGTGCTTCAAGTCTAGTTTTGCATCTCATGACTTTACTTTTCTCATTACCTTTTTAACAAAAACTTTGTTTGTCCTACGGGCTTTACACTTGGTCATGCTGGCGCCAAATACTTGCCTTGTTGTCACTGAATCAAGTTCTACCCGAATTGTTTGTTTTCATTTAGGTTAATATGTGATTTGTCGACAATTTTCAATATAGCGTGTTTTGATATCATCGTACTTTGTGATCCCTTAAGCAACAGTGTATATATAATTAATATGTGTTGGAAATATTTCCATCAACTCATATGTACTCTCATAATTCATTGTGATTTCTTTTATCTTTGTAATCATATTAAATATCAAAGCATCCTCCATTAATAATTCATGGGCATATAACCAGAGATAATCTCATGAGAGGAATTATCTTCATTGATGATCAATTGAAGTTGTGTTGTACCTTCTCTCTTATTCCTTTAGCTGGTATCGATTGGACCAAGTGACCTCCCCCAATTCCTTTTTAGAGTCACGACCTCAACCAACCTCCACAAAGTGTGGTTTCAATGCCATAAATTGTGGTGTTGTGCCTCTTATGATGACTTTTAACCTTGCAAACACATTTGCAGCTGGTATATATGATCTCGACAATTTAGAAATAGAATCTCATGTACTTTGAAAATCAACTATTCATTTTAATTTACTTCCACTTTATATTTTGAAATGTTGGGATTATAATAAGACAGAAAGTAATCACTAATCATTGTAGTCACTGATGAATTATCTGTTCAATAAATAATTGTATATTTCTTAACTAAGTATCACATGCTTTAAATATTTTTGATTTGAGTAGAATGACATACTTTTCATAATACTTCTTTCTTTATTCACTAGATGTTTTATAGTATATCTTGATAATACTCTTTCGAATCATACACGTAAAAATAAGACTTTATGTTGATCCCAAGTAGTAAGTAAACTCGATTACATTGGATACTTTAGAATGAAATCTAAAGTTTACTAATAAACAAAAAATAATAATTAAATTAAGGCAACATCCTAGAAACCTAACTATAATTAAGCGTTAAGACCAATATTGTTTTAATTAAAATGATGCATATACTTTCACAAATTTTTTATAAATTAAGGAAACAAACAAATTTGGTAGTCGAAATCAAGAATATCCTTTAACTGGGTAAGGTCCTTCTGTGAACCTCCTATAACTCCGACCACAACCAATAAATATCACGAGCCCTTAAATCTCTTACCTCGTGATGAATTCTTCACACATTGGTAAGATCAACATGTCTCACCCCATTAACTTTGAGGTTATTTTCACTATTCATATCTTTCATAGTTAGCCTCATGAAATCTCTTTATCTAGAGGTCTGACATTGCTATTTCAAAAAATATGATCATGTCTCTCAATGATTGTCATAATCAATATTATACCAGGGCATAAATATATGTTCATAAGTGGAAAAAATAGAGTGAGATCGTGGTTACTTTTTTTTTTCACATATGGTAAGACATGTTTTAAGTTGTAACATATTGAAGCCATTGACATTTTAGCAAGTAAACAATTTTTTTTCACCAATTTCTTTAGCCTGGAAGGCAGTGTCTCATAAAATATTCAAAATATTCATTAAGGGCATCCAAAGTTTATTGGATGTTTTTAACTAAATATACTTCCAACATAAGGGTCAATATGAAGTCTCAAATTCATTAGAAAATTGACTTTAATTTAGTTTTACGATTCTTTGTCAGTTGGTGATTGGTGGGTGGTATTATTGTATAATTTTAGTTATTGGTAGTACTAAATTTATTTTGATTCTAGCATTTTGGATTTAAATTGAATTAGTTCTATCAATTTTTTTAGGTAATTGATTTGAAAAACATATGTCATACCCTTTCTTTTATATTATGAGGATATACTTTTACTACAAGACTGACTTATTTGTATCTTACAAGAACTTTCATTATCATAAAAATTAATAATTAATGACAAATATATTTAGAGTATTATGTACTATTTCAGCAATAAAGAATGACCAAATTATCAACATACATGAAACTATCAATTCATCGAAACTCATGCTTGACTAAATACATAGACAAACCCATGATCAATTTTTATATAGTGAAGTAATAATTTCATTTACGATTAATAAGTAAGAAATCATATAAGAGCATAAATAATAAGATATGAAAATCATTATATTATTGCAAAGTTCCACATTTTTCAAGATTGTATATAACGTAGCATGCAAATATAGTTTCATTCTCAATTCAGTCATAGGTTACAATATATCTATTCTTTGTCTAAGAACCTGAACTGTGGGCTAATACACATCATGCCACATATAAATATAAATAAATACTTATTATTTGCATTTAGTAAATAATAGGGTAATTCGAATTACTTTGGAGGAAAGACACGATTATTTCATAGGCCATTTCTCAATTTTAATTTTTACAATAGGTTTGTCCGCGATATTTTTTTGGTATGTGTGCTCTAAACCCGTCTCCACCATCCAGAATCAACATTTACGTGTTTCGAACATTGTATGTGTGTTATCCCATTTTGAAAAAGATCTGAGCAAACAGTTACGAAAAACAGAATCAACTCGGTTCAATATTAATCATCGTAAGCTACGGAACCCAAAATCAGATCTCCACCATTTTAGATTTAAACTTTATGTGTATTGATCAATATATCCAAGTTTTAACTTGATCTAACAGTTCGATTGTGTGCACTCTTGTTTTGAAAAACTCTGTACAGTAAATTCCAAAAATAATTGCTTTGTTTGTAATTTAATATATGTTACCTCAAATCTCAGAATTGAATCTCCATTGCTCAGATATTACTTTGATGAGTCCTGAATTTTTAATAAAGAATTTAGCACTTTCAAACGGTTAGATTGGGAAATGATTATGCAAATTTTGATTCACAAAGGAATTTTCTAGATACGAAAATTTTCTCTTATTTTTACTTTTGGTTTACGAAGGCTATTATTTTTGATATCATTCTCAATTTGTTACTCATGCTAATAACATGAAAAATGATAAGTTGAAAGGAGACACAATAAAGAAGACAATTGAATCAGAATTTTTATATTTACCAAAAAAATTTTTTATATAGTGTCAAATATATTTTTTCATAATATATCATGATAACAAATACCAACGAACTATTCATTTTTGTTGTTCTAACCAAACCTATATGTGACTCAGCCACTACACTTACTCGACCAAGATTTTCAACTTAAGGCATCTCAAATCGAGCATAAAAACGCAAAGTTTGGTGAAGATTTCCACCAATCGCCACCGAAAAACAAACCCAACTTCAGGTTTGAGCCATTTTCTCTCCTTGGCACCTATATTTGCGCATGCATTATTCATAAACGCATTTTACTTTTGGATATTTTAAAAATTGCAAATAAATCCTTTATGTTTGATAAATTTGCAATTATAACTCGTATTATTGAATATTAATATTGCCTTTTATTATTTATATAAATTACTTTTATGTGTTAACTTGGAGAATGATCAAAACTATGGGAAAATTTAAAATTAATCTCACAATTATAGGTACTGGTCCTACTCAAATGTAATTAATTAATTTGTGATTCACAATCTACGATTTAAATCAATATAAGGACAAATTCGTCAAAAAAATTGAATTTTAGCCAGAATTAATTAATTTGAGTTTCATAATCTACTATTTAAATCAACATAAGGACTAATTCGTCAAAAAAATGAATTTTTGCCAGAATCAGTTTAAAATTTGGGTCTCACCAGCAGCTAATGCCATGTCATCACAAATTTTTCCTTCTTCCAGCAACCCTTTTTCCAGACCCAAATTGAGATACCCAGCCCAAATCTAAACTGATGTATCTTTCTCAGCCCTTCTGATTGCCATGCAACCCTCTTTCCAGGCCCAAATTGAGATACCCAGCCAAATCCAAATTGATGTGTTTATCTCTGCTCTTCCAATTACTACTCATCGTTGTTATTTTGTAGACCTTCGCATTTTTATTTTTGTTTTTTGAAATAGCCTTCACAATTTTCCATTAACAAAATAGAGGAAAATTTCACTTCTTCAGTTAAAAAAAAATATTATTCGTCATCTACGAAATGTACTTGATTCGACCAAAAAAATTGGTACTTCAAGAAAATAAGATACTAATATTAGTTATGTAGTCAGCGACTTGAATAGCTTCAAATACGTGATCAACGATCTAATTGATCTTCAGAAGATTCCTGCCGACCCGATCGATCCTGCAAAACAACACTCAATGTCAAGGTGGTGGACGGCCTCAGTATAGGCCCTCCGATACTTAAGTTAGCGAGTGCGAAAGATATGCGAGTGCTTAAAATACATAGGATATGAAATCAACTTAAAGTAAGAATGAGGTCTGAGTCCTCTTTATATAGATAATAGAAGTATTCCCCAAGTTAGAGTTTCCTGCTCCTACTATAATACCATAAATATCCCAACCGACTTAGAATTAGGACTCCTCCTATATGCTAGGTTCCCATAAATAATAGAACTTTCGCTAAATTACCAGAATAGTCATAGACTTATAATTCTATCCATGAGTGTAATCCATCGGGCAAGACAACTCATAATAGCCCGTTAAGGCAAAAAAAAACATAAGGCCCAACACTCAACACCGAACTACTACTCAGCACCGAGCTGATATAATAGTACTTGTGTCAATTAGAGCTCGCCACTTTTGTGCGCCAGATCGCTACTCCTTTGAACAGCTCGTCCAACTCCTAGAAGGATTGCTCCTCCTAACAAATGAGGTCGCTTACCCAAAATTACCATAAATACCTACATATAGCCGACGCGAATATTTGATGTCGTATCAGCTAGTCCCCCACATTCTGATTGGTTGAGGTAGGAAACCAAGTAGAATGTAATCATGCGTTTCTTTAAGAAGTTAAACGGTCATAACTTATAAGTAAACACGCCACCTTTAACCATTGCATCCCTATTAGGATCATTAAATACGTTTTTGCACTATGTCGAACACGCGTCATAACCCTGCTTCATCATATTATTTTAATCCTGTAGGCCAAAAAATGAAAGGCCCACAATAAAACCCTACCAACCTTCCCGCCTTCTAAAAAACCATTATGTCTTTTCAGCACTTTCCTTGCGCCGTCCAATACACTCCTTCATCCTCACTTGACCCCATTTTACCAAAACACAAGCAAAATACACCATTTTTCATCTACAAATATCTCTCCCGTGGATCTCTGCAAAATCTACGATGCACCAATACTCTGCATCAAAATCACCGATCAAGACGATGAGTAAGTCCCCCTAATCCTTTATTCTAATAATAACTGCTTTAACTTTCCTGAAGATTGCTGTGTTGCTGAGTATACTTTTCTGTTTTCCCCTCCCCATTGATTGGTTGATGATGAACACAGTTCCTTTTAACTCCGATCCTCAAAGTCCTAACTCTTCAAACCCAGCTCTTTTGACACTGATTCTATCGAAATCCCTTTAGTGTATAAGAGAAATAGGAAGAACCCTCTTGCACCCCGATCTGGTTTAAATGATGAACCAGAATGCGATACTAGTTGGACCGAGCTCGAGGCTCAGACTAGGGCTTATACTGAGGCTAGAGGCTTAATTGAAAACATAGTCGAAGACCCCATTTCAACACAACCCGAAATCTAAAACATCCCCCAAGGCATCCCCATAGTTGAACCCGATATGCCTTCAGTCTCTCAGCCCAAACACTTTCTCGCCAACCCAGTAACTATAACACCTCCATCCTCTTTTGTCGACCTACCTCCTCTACCTCAAGCTACTAGGATAATCACACAGAACCCCTGGGAGCTTCCAGATTGAAGCAAACTTGAAGAGTTTGAGAAAGCACTTAACCTCCCTGAAACTGATAAAATTGGTCACCCCCAATATCCTTTAAACTAACCCAGATCATCCTCCTCCTAATCACATCATAATCTTCGAAGAGCTCCTCAAAGCAGGATTCAGTTTCCCCCCTCATTGTTTTTTATTTATACCGCAAATAAGTATCAAGTCCCCCTCCTCCAAATGACCCCTAATTCAATTAGGTTCCTAGCTGGATACTTGATCTTGTGTACATATCATGATGTTCAACCCGATCCAGGATTCTTTCATTTTTGCTTTCAAATAAGATATCAAAACAGCTCTTTTTACCTCTCTGCTAGCCTCAGAAAATAACGCTTCTTGGTGAATCCATCATCAAAAGTGCCCGAATGGCGAAACAATTTCTTTTTCATTCACAACACCAATACCTGGCCATTCCACATAGATCCACAATACTGTACCCCTAAACAAGACTCACCTCTTTCTCCACAAAAACAACATGCCCTCTATCAACAATACTCTGATCAACTTTCTAAATGGAGTAAATGCCCTTTTGATGTGGTGAGACTCACAAATTGGGAAAGAGTCTTTTCGCTTGTAGGTCTTGACTCGCGAGCTATAGACCAAGTTCTAACCAGATCTGAATTCGGTAGGTCTCTTAGTTACAAATTCCTTCTCCTTCATTTCCATAGTAGAACAGATTAACTTATCCCTTCTTTTTTGCAGATGATATTATCGAAAGATGTCTTTCATCGAGCTCGGAGGGAGCCACTATTCATCCTGACTCAAACCTAATGGTGACATCGGCAGTGCAACCCCCAGTTGTTGACGTAGATGAAGAATCAAATCGTGCTATGGCTGCAAAGAACAGATAAGAGATGTCCGGCGACCTAGAAGTATATATGTATCGCCTCAAAACGTGCTAAACAAAGGAAAAAGAGAAGTCCGAGAGTGAACTCCTCCACGAGAAACACCCCCGGTCCCAAAATAATGACGTCTCCAGAAAACGCACGATGGTTCCACTTCGAGCCCCCAGACTTGGAGAAGAGCCTGGTACAATGCGACATCGCCAGTAAGATTGAGTCCCTCCTTGAAAAACGAGTCATGACCCAGGTAACTTGGCATTAAGAACGATTTACTCCAGTACGCATAACACACTTAACAATGGATTATCTCCTCTGTTACAACTAAAACCCTTGCTATCTGCCCTATCTAGCCAATTACTAACCACAACATCGGAGAACGACCTTCAAAAGACCGTTGATGAGCTGACAACCCAAGTAGAGAAACAAACACTACAATTCTTTTTGACCCAAGGAGAATTAGATATAGCAACACGTAAGCTGACTGCCCAGGAAGATGAGTTCAATGTGGCCAATAGCCAGTTGGAAACCATGCAGGTCGAAGCCACCCGGCTAAGAGAACGTCCGATGGAGTTGGAGGGGCAAGTAAAGAGAGGGCAAGAGCGGCTAGCAGGTGCAGTCCGCACAACTCGTGATCAAGGGATTGTGAAAGGAAAAATGGTCGGCCGAGATGAAGGGTTGATTGAAGGTCGGCATACGTTCCTGAAGAGCGCGGTAGACAAAAAGTTTGTTGATACGTATAGGGATACATTGCTGAATACTTCCAAGAAAACGGCCCTCTCTTTGAGTAAGATGGGAAGAGGAGGCCGGGAGTGGGTCCACTTCACCACAGAGTAGATTAAGGCTCAACTTACCGTAACCAGCATCACCTTTGAGCCTGATATGAAGAGTATCCTTGACGAACTACCAAACTTCACCTTCTGGAAAGGTGATCTAGCTCAACCTTAGAAAGCAAAATGGTGGATCCTGTCTAAGGGCGATGCAATCTTGCGAGCTAGGCTTAGTGATGACCTGGAGGTTCCCTTAGATGAGCTACTTGAATAGTTTCTGCAATTTGTACCTCTTTAATTTTCAAACAACAATGTATGAACAATTCTACTTTGTTCTCATACCTCGGTATATCCCTGCTTATGAATTTTGTTATGCACAACCTGCCATAACCTTAATTATAAAGAAACATCCAAACCTCTTAGTAAAACCATATGGAACCATGAAATTTAGGTCGCAAACCATAATAATAACAATCCATAGATAACCAAGACTTTATTAAGTCCCCCGAGTTATCGCAATGTGATCTGAACATCTCCATAACATCATGTAAACCAAACATATCCTCTCCTCCGAAATATCCCTACATATGTAAATCAAGCACATTCAAGGATATACAAAAAACATGACAATCAAACACGTTTTCACACATAACTAAACAAGTCACATAAACATAAACTACATATACCCAATAACCCATATTAAACTAAGTAGAACACATAAGGCCAGACCAATCACATAAAACCAAAACAACAAGATATAAATCAATCACAAATACTGAGAGGAAACATGTAGCCAAACATGCCTCCTCCCAAATCATCCTAGAATATGTAAATCAAACATATTCATAGATGCATTTAAGCATACATGAAGACATGTAAATCAAACATGTCTTCACATAGAAATCAACCATATCCATGCCCCATAGTCCCCTCACTATCCTAACAAAAGCATTGGGATGCAACCATAAAGCCGTAAAAACCATCCATTAATATCACCATAAATCACCATCGTGAATCATAACACCATAAAAAAGTAGCAGAATGCCCTTAAAAATACATTATCCATTATTGATAGGTATTCACCCATAAAAGTGTGGCAGAGTATGAATCCATCACCGACCGAAAAGAGCGTCGTCCCATAACAGAAACAAATTAAAGATAATGTGAAGAGAATATGACCCTATTGTCTGAAGAACTAGGCATAGTACATTTTCAAGTGGCAGACATTCCAGCTTCGTTGTAAAGCTTTTCCCTTTGCATCTTCTAGTATATATGATCCCCTTGTAGTACTTTGATGACCTTAAAAGGTTTTATCCAGTTTGGATCCAGCTTCTTTGTGTTATGAATCGCATCAGCCCATACCCAGATGAGGTCGCCGACCTGAAAATATCTCCGTTTTACCTTTTTATTAAAGGTTGCCTGAATTCGTTATTTATATCTTTCCATTCGTGCTGCCGCCTTGTCTCATATCTCATACATTAATTTGATAGCTCCTCTTGTCAATCGCTTATTTTTCTCCACATTAAATGTTGATAGTCGCTGTGATCCTCCCACTATTTCCGCCGGGATGACTGCTTCCATACCGTAGACCAGACTAAAAGGTGATTCACCTGGTGTAGTTCGTGGAGTCGTCTGATAAGCCCATAAGACCGACACGAGCTCCTCATGCCAAATTCCCCCTGCCTTTTTGACTCGCAGTTTAGTCCCATGCACAATAATACGGTTTGGGACATCGACCTGTCCATTAGCTTGGGGATGTACCATAGAAGCGAAGTGTTGCTTCATCCTCATCTGTTTGCATAATTCCTGGATCATATGCCCATCAAATTGGGTTCCATTGTCCAAGATTAGCACTCATAGGACACCGTACCTGCAAAAAATACTATTAAAAATACAATCAATGATATATGCTCACCTATGCCCGTCACAGCCTCGGCCTCTACCCACTTTGTGAAATAGTCTACTGCGACCACCAGGTACTTTTTGTTACCGGGCGTTGGTGGAAAGGGACCCACAATATCAATTCCCCATTGTGCAAAGGGGCAGTGCGAGTTCATCACCATCATTTCTTCCGCGTGCAAATGGATCACAGGCGCGTGCATCTGACATTTTCTGCAAGTCATGACAAGCTTGCCCACCATTCCTTTCATTCCTGGCCAAAAGAAACCAGCTCGCAAGGATATTCCCATCAGCGCTCTGATTTTCGCATGATCGCCACAATATCCCTCATGTATCTTTCGTAATACTTCCATCCCTTCTTCTATTGCCAAACATTTCAAGTAAGGTCCAAAACGCGACCTCTTATACAAATCTACATTCACAAAACAAAAGTGTGTTGCTGTCCTGGGCTCCTTAGTCGATAATTGTGTTGCTCCTACGACCACCTTATCGAGGATCTCCCAAATTGGTGTTCTCCAATCTTCCTTTCCATCACTCTCCATAACCTCTCTACATTTCTCTATACTGCTGTGACTCAACTCCATCAACGTGACCTTTCATGTATCACAAGTTCCCAAAGCCCCTGCCATCTTGGCGAGCTGATCATCCCGAACATTATCAGCTCGCGGTAAGTGTTCCAGCGCATAGTTTTCGAACTGCATTTCCCCTTCCTTTAATCTTTTCAAATTCTCCTGCATACGTTCTTCTCAAGCTTCAAAAGATCCATCGTGCTGGTGAGCTACTAGCTGTGAATCTTTATAAGCCTTAACTCTCATTGTCCCTAACTCGCTTGCCATCTTCATGCCTTGTAATAGCGCATCATACTCTGCTTTATTGTGGGAGGCCTTAAACCCCAGACTTATTGCAAAATCCAAATTTTCTCCTTCTGGACTGGTTAAAACAATTCCAAGCCCAACCCTTGACGTCATAGTTGATCCATCTGTATGTAATATACATGCCTTTTGTTCCCTTTCGCCGTTCTGGTCTCGTACACCACATCATACTCACTGATCTCTACTATCCATTTCACCAGCCTCCCTGACACATTTGGGTTACTTAACACTTGTTTGAGAGCTAAACTGGTGCGTACCTTAAACTTGTGACCCATAAAATAAGGTCTTAGCTTCCCTGTTGTATAAATCAGCGTAAATACACCTTTCTCCAACTCTGAGTAATTCAGCTCGGCTCCCCTTAACATCCTGCTAATGTAGTAGATGGGCTTCTTCACGCTTGCATCCCCCCTTATGAGCACTGAGCTCATTGCGGCCTCTCCAACTGAAATATACAAAATAAAATCCTCTCCCGGCATCGGCTTAGTTAATAATGGTATTTACGCCAATTATTCTTTAAGATTTTCAAAAGTTTCTGCAGCCTTCGTTGTCCATTCAAACTTGGATCCCTTTCTGAGCGTCCTAAAGAAGGGCACTCCCTTCTCTGCCGACTTAGAAATAAAGCGACTAAGCCCTGCAATTCGACCCGTTAATACCTGCACGTCGCGTACTGTGCGTGGATGTGTCATTCCCAAAACAACTCGCACTTTTGCTGGTTTCACTTCAACACCCCGCTCCGTCACCATGTATCCTAAAAACTTCCCAGATCGTACACCAAACGCACACTTCTTTGGATTGAGCTTCATCCCATATTGACTCCGTACAAAAAAAGCTTTCCTCAGATCTTTTACATGAGAATCCGCCTTCTTGATTTTTACTAACATGTCGTCTACATAAAACTCCATCGCAGACCCCAACAGGACTCTAAACATTTTACCCACTAATCTCTGATAGGTCGCACCTGCATTCTTCAACCTAAATGGGATAGACACAAAATAATATGTACCTGTCGAGGTGACAAAGCTCACCTTGGTTTGATCCTCCTTTGCTAGTGGGATTTGATGATACCTTTGTGATACATTCATCATTTTTAAGAGTTTGCAGCCGGAAGTTGAATCGACTAATTGACCGATACGTGGAAGCGGAGAATGATCCTTTGGGCATGCCTTGTTTAGGTCGCAAAAGTCCACGCACATCCTCCACTTCTATCCTGGTTTAGGCACCATCACAACATTAGATAAATACTCAGGGAATTAGATTTCTCGAATATGTCCAGCCTTTAGCAATTTTTGCACCTCCTCTTCAATTAATTTATCCAACTCTGCTCCAAAATGTCTCCTTTTTTGCCTAACAGACCGTGCCTCTGGATCATCATTCAAATGATGTTGGATGACCTCCGTGGATACTTTTGGAAGCTCTCCATCCCCAAAAGAAAAGATGTCTCTAAAATCCCTCAACAACGCTATCAGCTCATCTTTTATCGCCTCTGTCATTTGGGTTCCTATTTTTGTAGTGTACTCCGGGTAACCTTTTTCTAACGAGATCTCCATCAATTCTTCATGTGGGCGAACTTAATTCTCCTCCTCCCTCCTTTTCTTGGAGCTAAGCACTCCCTGTTGTACATCTCCCATCCTCTCTTGTTTTTTCTCACTCATACCTTTTTGAACGGTCATCTGATAACATGACCTAGCGACCTGCTGTTCTGATATAACCTCACCTACCTTATCTTCCTCTAGATATTTGAAACTCATGGGATAAGTAAAAGTGATCGTTTTGAATGTGTTAAGAGCAGGTCGCACCAATTTCGCATTGTAAGCTGATCGTCCATGGAGAATCAAGAATTTCAATCCCTTTTTACTCGCAACTCCCCTTTGCCCAAAACCACCGGGAGTGTTAGCTCGCCCTCCGTGATGACCTGTGTTCCATTAAAAGTGTAGATTGGTGTATTCACTGGTCGCATCTTCGTCTCCAAGCTCACCTGTTCTAAGCAATCCAAGTATATGATGTTAACAGAACTTCCATTGTCTACAAATATCCTGCCGACCTCAATACCCCATTAGTTCTGCTTCAATCACTAGCGCATCGTTATGCTCTACCTGTAGACAACGTCGTTCGTTAGGACCGAATGAGATTACTGGTCCCAATGTTGGAGATCGCTTATTGATGACAACAACCTCATATGGTCCAGTTCAGGCTGCCTTTGCGTGTTTCTTCCTCGCATTATTCATGTCTCCATCTGTTGGCTCTCCCGAAATCATGTTAACTCTCCCCTTGTTTCCTCCTAGTCTTCTCTGTTCATTCTGTTTTTGGACTCTTTTTTGAGGTTGTCTCCCAAAATGGTTTGGGGGTAGACCTCTTGGAGGTGGGGGTGGTAGAGGATGTACGGGTTCACGTGATTCCCTATCCCTGTATGTGACTTCCTTCAGGTGCCCTGCCTGGATGAGCCTCTCGATTTTATCCCGAAGGTGCCTGCACCGCTCTGTAGAGTGACCATAATTATTGTGAAATAGGCAAAAGAATTCAGACCTCGGTTTAGTGGGGATTTGTGCTCGATTCTCCAACCATTTGATATCGTTAGGTATTAAGAGCTCCATGATTGTGAAAACCCTTGCTTTTGGGTATGCCAATGGTGTAAAGTATTCATCTCTCCAATCTTTTATATTGACCCTGGGCACCGTTCTTCCACCTGTGCTAGGGGTCAGGAGCCCGCGCACAACTCGTCTTGTTTCTCCCTGGGTTCCGACCTCTTAGAAATGATCCTTCCAGGGTCTGTCGTCTCCATACTGAACCTTAATCGAAGTTCCTCTTCAGCTTCCTCCACCTGTATATATTTATCTACATTAATATGCGAACAAATTAACTAAAAATTAATAATATATATACATACATACAAATATTTTTCTTTTATGAGAAGAGTACTTGTGCCATTAAATAAAGAAAACATACATGAAGCATTCCAAAAATTATTTAAAGAAACAACTAAAATTTAAAAAGTCAACAAAATAAAAGAAAATACAGAGAAATGTTAAATAGAATGCTTTATCATATATACATATATATATATGTAATTTATAAAATATTTATTTAGTAATTTAAATTTACATAATTACAACTAAATCATATTGATAATTCATTGAATACTAAAGTATTTGATAAAAAAAAATTTGAAAACCTTCTAATATAACTTTACAACTACAAACAATTCGAAATAAATTTATTATTTATAAAATAAGAAATTAAAGTAATCAACATTAATAGAGATTGATATTAAAAAAAAAAACAAATGTATGTAGTAGGTTAGATTAAACACAAATAAATAACAAACACATTTGATAAAATACCTTACATCATATTAGATATTCAAGTCTCTAAACAAAAGTAAATTAATCTACACGCATGAAAATTGAAATATATACAATAACGCATAATTGATTTAATTTAAACACGATCGAAAAATCTTTAAAACATTGTAATCTAATTTTAAATTTTATATAAATCTAAAATAAATAAATATAATTTTGAAATATTTGATAATAGAATTAATCAAACTCAACCAATTTAAAACCCATTTAATTGATTAAATCCAACCCAAACCATAATTTATTCTGAGCCCACTTAACAATTGAGAGGCCCAATTCTTTTGAGTATAATTTAAAATCTGATAAGCCTAACCATAGATTCGGATCCAAGCCCATAACATGACCAGATAACCCTAGGTATAGAAGTTGGTAACCCTAAGAAAATTGAAGTATCTTGAATTTAGATCAATACATTACCAGATACATGATTTGAATTAAACACAATCAATTTAATAACATTACCAGGCTATACATTTAAATTAACATAATATTAGAATAAGATATTGTTCTAATATCTTATTTAAATTCAAACTTAATAAAATATATACATATATTCACATACACATACAAACTCTCTTTATATACTTTAAAATGAATACAAATATTATTCTAATATCTTAGTTCAATTCAGAATCATATAAGAAAATCAATTAAAATAAAATATCCAAACTTAATATCCTAATATCTTATGTCAATTCAAAATTAATTATAATATATACATACATACACATATACATACAAAATAAACAAAAACTTATAAATAGAGTTTTGTGGTATATTGTTGAAACAATGAGAATATCTAGACAAATAGTTTAACTGGTCGAACAACCAAATGCAAGAGGGAGAAAAAATTAGAAAAAAAAGACCTAATTCAAAGCCTATATGGGTTAATAATTTTTCATGATGCCAATACCTAGTGATTTCTTCGAGGAAATAAATTATTTAACATCAAGAAGTTTGGTGAGAATATCATTAATTTGGTGTTCAGTTTGAACATGTACAATAATAACAAAACCTTCCTCAACAAGACCCTAATGAAGTGATACAACATATCAATATATTTGGTTTTTGAATGTTGGACAGGTTTTCTAGAAATGTTTATGGTAAACATATTGTCAGAAAACACTTAGTTTTTAGTGATTGAGGGAACATGAAGTAGATTTTTGAGTAAAAAGGTTCTAGAACTGAGAGGAGTTTTGAGAAAAGAGTTACCAATGTGATTAATATTTACTCCAACTCCATTTCCCATTTGGAGCCTGTTCCCTCCAGCATATTCTGAGGCCATGTAAAATTTGAGAGGTCATTTGTGACATGCGCAGTTGCTCCAGAGTCGGTAAACCAAAGAGTATCATCATCATAGTCTGAGTGCGAGCTCATGCTTCCACCATTGCCAAAGTGTGCCTATGAAGTGAAGGATTTCTGACTAGTTGATGGTTGGATTGGGTGTTGCTGTAAGAGTTGTCATTCCTATACTAGACTTGTCTGCTGTGTGTCCAGAGATATAGCAGATCTGACAGACAACCCTGTCTCCTCCATTTGATCTTCCTCCGCGACCTCTTTGACTTTTGCCTCCCGTACTACCTCCGAAGCTGTTCCTGCCACCTCCACGACCTCTTAAGCTTCCTCTGCCTTGTTGATAGTTATTGTTGTTGACCCTTGCAGCATTGATCTATGTAGCAGCATTTACTGAAGGCTGAGACCCTTCTGTATTAACATATGAAACATTTTTGTTGTTGGTTTCCAATCTAGATTCATAGCTGAGCAAAAGGGCATGCAGTTCAGCTATTGTGTAAGGCTGAGGTCTGGATGTAACATTAACCATCACTGAGTTATACTCACTTCCTAATCCAAACAAAATGTGCAAGATTTGATCTTTTTCAGAGATCTTGTTCCCTGCAGAAGCCAAAACATCACAAAAATACTTCATCTTTCCTAAATACTCTTTCATGGACAAGGATTATTCCTTAAGGACTGCAACATTATCATATACTGCATTATCTTTGAATGAGGCTGCGTGGCAAAGTTTTTCTCAAGAGCAGACCATATTTCTTCAGATATTTTGAAACCAATAGTTAAAACAAGAATGTTTTCACTTAAAGAGGACATGATCTATGAGGCTAAGATATGATCTTGCCTTTCCCATTTAGAAAAGAGGGGGTTTGTCCGATTTTCTCCTTCATCAGTTATAAACTGTTGTGGAGCTGTAGATCCTTTCTTAATGAATGCTTCAAGAGCACAATTCTTGATGGTCATCAAGGCTTATTGTCTCCCGATCAAGTAATTTGGTTGAAATGAGCTTACTTTGAGAATAAACGATTATAGGTAGAGGTGAAGAGGTTTGGGTTGAGGAGGAAGAGCTGTTGTGAGACATATTTTGTTACAGAAAAACAGAGTCAAGCCCTCAAACCTGCTCTGATACCATGAAAGAAAAGTAGCGAGCTCATGGCGATTTTATACAATCAAAGGCGAGCTACTATAAGCTTTATATAAGTAAAGGCGAGCTGAGGAGAATAAAATATACATTTTTAGTATTCTTTTTCATACATTATATCAATGAAATGCACAACTATTTATAACAACATAACAGACTAGGGTTGCCCTAGATCCTGTGGTCAGAAATGCTACAGTACATCTAACAACGACTAGCTATGATTGTGCGACCATAATGCTTCGGTATAATTTGACAGCTATATCTGATAGGACTGTACTGATCTAGGGCTGACATCATCCGACGTGGCATAGGCTCCATGTAGACCTCTCATGTTGAGACCTACCAGGTAGGAACTCATGCGACCTGAGGTTATCAGGTCGCCAAATAGGCCTGTGATCATGCGACCTGAATCCATCAAGTCGCTGTGACTTATACTGTCATTTAACACTATCGTTATATGGGATCAGATTAGATCACGAAGCGTAATTAATATTTACAAAATACCATCATCACTCGCATACACAGGTCTATCAAGTTCATCTTTTAAGTCCCTACAACTCTCTGCAGAGTGTCCATAATTATTGTGAAACTTACATAAGAACCTCAATTTCGGTTTGGTAAGTGTTTTTTTTTGTAATCCAAGATCCACTTCAAAATACTACTCAGTTGTTTTTCTACTATAGCAAATACACGAGAGTGAGGTGTTTTGAGAGGTGTATAACACTACAAATCGAATTCCTCGAAGCTTCTATCCATGTTTGTCATCAAGTTTATGATCCATTGATACAACTGGGAACCTCCCTTGCCTGCGAACTTCTGTCCTTGGTTCAGGTCTCAGTGATATAGGTTTGTCGTTGTATGCCACCTCTTACTGTTGACTTTTCCTACCTTCTTCCTCTTCTTCCTACACATGAATATATTTAATACTCTATCTAGTACTTGCTCATAGGTATGAGGGACTTTCTCACCAAAGGTAACCGATCTTAATCCTTGTGTGAGAGTACTAGCTTTTACTTCATCAGTCCCCGTGTTCAAGTTGGCCTTGTTCAACCTCACTACATAATCTTTCAATGATTCTCCTTCTCTCTAACTAACTGCAAATAGTTACATTAATATCATTTTAAGCGATCTTGCACTTGTGAAGTACGTTAGAAAAGATGTTTTTAACACTTGCAAGCTCGTAATCTCTCCTTGTGCAATCTGATAGAACCAATCTTGTGATGCTCCTTTAAAGTAGATAGAAATGCCTGATAGGAGACTGTATCCTTGTTTCGATGTAACACAACTAAATTTTAATAATATTACATATATCGAGTAATATCCGACACTCCTTCAGAGTAAAAGTTTAGCTCCTTATATCCGGGGGTAAATAAGCCTTAAGGATTTCTTGTGAGAACCGGTAACCTCTATCCTCTTCAAGTTCCTCATATGTAACCTAACATTGCAGAGCTTGCAACATCATCTACATATTACGAACTGCCCTAGAGGAGGCAGTTGCCTCCCCTTTTGACTTTTCTTTTTCCTGACTTCCCGTATGCTCTTATCAATAAACCTCCTTCCATCTTCCTTTCCACTTTGCCCACATCATCTTTGCAGAAGTTCCTCCTTGTTATCACCCAACTACCATCATCTGACATCATCATTCGCATACAGAGGTCTCTCATCCCAGACTAGGCGTCTATATTTATTTCTGTGTCCTGGTACATGGGTCTCTCCTCTCTATGGAACCTTCCGCGCCTAACCTTTCTATACAGAGGTTTATGATCCCTTTACATACCTCTTTTTTCAAATTACACATCATTACATTTAAATCGCCCCATTCGTCCTCTCCTTCTATACTTAATCCTCGCATCATTGATTAACACATATTTGTCCTTATTTTTATTAATATTTTAGTTCGTTTTTCTATTTGCTTTTGGTATAAGTTGGGTAGTTTAAGCTTAATTTCGTATATTTGTACTTCCAGCTTACTTTACCGTATTTTGATCTTATTTGATGCAAATAGGCGAATTATCACTTTTTTTCGCCTTATAGCTAAGTAACCAGAGGAGCTCAGCATGTACAAGATGAAGATTGATGATTATGAGACAAGAATCGAGCGTTCCGAAGAAGAAGTAGCAAGTTTTTGAAGTTAACATTAGCACCTAGCGGTAGCCTTACCGTTACACCTAACGGTTACCATACCGTTACTCACACCGTTACCTGCACCGTTACGTAATCGTTGAAGGTGGACTGAGAGCTTAACGATTACAAATGCACCATTACCATCACCGTTAAAAGGCAACAGAGGCATTAACAATAGCTTTAATGGTAGGTCCTTACTGCTATCTGCTACCGTTATCGGGCCCAATAACCAACTTACGTGACTTGCTGCCTAAGAAATCAAAAATCTATAAATACCAAGCATTAATTCGAGTTGCAGACGTGCTTGTGACCCTAGAAACTTACCATAAACATAATCCTAGTATTAAGAATGTGATTTTAACATCAAAATGCAAAGATCGAAGAGCAAAATCAAGGATTCGACGACGACGAGTTCTGGAGCCCGTTCGACGCCGTTCAACCGTTTTCTACCGATCTGAAGCGTTTTCTCTTTGGATTAGCCAAGGATCTTTCAGATTCCATTAATTACAATAAGTTTTCTACAACTTTTACATGTTTTCTTAGTTTAATCCTTAGTTATAAGATTTAGATAATTAGATTTACTTTATGTTCTTGAGTTTGGTTTTTGATATTGATTTCGCTGAACGATTTATGTTATTATTTCTCTATTTAGATTCAGTTTTTCATGTTTAAGCTTGAGTATTGGATACTTGAATTGGTTAATAATATTCATGCAGCTTAATTCATGTTATTTTGCTTCGTTTAATGATTCAAGGATTCGTTTGGTTCGTAGTTGTTAATTTCATGCAAGTTCGTAGATTCGTTAAGATTAATTGAGTGGATTATGATCTTTTATGCTGCTGTGTTTTAAGTTTTATATTGAGTTATTGAATTTTAATTAAGTTGCTTATTAGATAATTAAGTAGTTAATTAAATTTAGGTTTTAACTTTGGTCAATTATAAGCTTTTAATCTTTAGTTGGTAATTTAGGATAAATTAATTTAGTTTTTAAATTTAAGTCTTGTGTTTTAAATTCTTTGTTATTGATCTTCAAACAAACGAAACCCCTAATTTGTATACGTTTATGTGTTTAATTATTATTGAGAAAAACATCTGAGATACCGAATCGTTGTTCTCGAGAGAATCGACTTGAGTCAACTTCCCACCCTACAAGTGTCCTCGTACTCTTGCGAGCAAGTTTGAATGTTATTAAATTAAATATATATAAACGGGGTGCATAAAAACTTGATTCAAATATTTGGCGCCGGTCGGGGACAACAAGTAGGATTCAAGGATGTTTTTCTTTTTATTTTCTATTTAGTCGTTATTTGTATAATTGCGCTTGGGTTGGATTTTTGCGACTTGGTACGTTGATTTGTTGTTGAGTTTATGCAAGGTCGATGATCACTTCAACTCAATCCTGCACCATTTATTGACAACATCCATCATTTAAATCCACCGAGACCAAGGCCCGTTTCTATTCCCGAGAGCATTTCTTCTATAGCTACTGATTTTGTTTGCGACGATATCCCTGAGGCAATGTTAAGAGCACATTCTGTTCGTAATGGTAAAGTCGGTAATGGACCACTTAGACCTCCACGTCGCAATCGAGATGAATACAATAGTGAACTAGTCCGTTTTCAAGGACAACTGCATCCCCGAGCTTATTGGGCCACTATCCAGCAAAACATGGGGAATAGGGAGCAAGACGAGGAGAGGAATGAAGAAGTCCATAATAAGCATAATGAGTATGTTGACAATCATAGGCGAGTAGATGTTTGGTTGGGAAATCAGAACCATGGCTACGAACAGGACAATTTTGAATGGAGATACGTGCGCGAAGACAATTATGAGAGGAACGCGTATGACAACCACTACGAAAGAGCTAATGATCGAGTTGGAGAGCCGAGGGGCAATCGAGCACCTCGACAACGTGATTTGGCATGTCCGAAGGTTTTACCTTTTGGGTCTACTATTGTTCTTGTACAAACATCAAGGGAGGTGGAGATTAAACCGCATCAAATTAATTTACTCCCGACTTTTCACGGGAACGACCATGAAGACCATTTAGCATTTTAAAGTGTTTTGTTGATGAAGTGGGCAGGTTCCTGGTCAATGGCCTTAACCAGGAGGAGGTGCAAATGATTTGTTTAAATTTACCTATAGCATGAAGGACAAAGTGAAAACGTGGTTACTATCCTTATAACCGAGATCGTTAACTGGTTGGGATATGATAAGCGAGAAGTTACTCAATCAATATTATTCGGCACAAACAACGGGCATCTTCGGAGGCAAATTGCTACCTTTGAGCAGTTGGAGGGAGAATTATTTCTGAAACATGGGAACGTTAAAAGAAACTTTTACAAGCATGCCCCCACCATAACTACTCTCCCAAGATGGTCAATAAATTTTTCTTTGATGGTTTGTTGAACATTGGGAAAAGTGAAGTTGAAATAGCGGCAGGAGGAGATTTCGGAGATTTAACGACCCTCGAGGCAAAATGAGTGTTGGAGAAGCAAAGTAAAAAATCTAGATTAACCAACTCCTGACCTCGAGAATTAAAGGTAAATGAGGTGTCCAAAACTGAAACGGATAAAGATGAAGGAGTTAAAGTTTTGGTGCGAGATGGTCAAACTATCAAGGAGATGATCAGGGAAGTACTTAACGAAGAATTGGCAGCATCGAGAACCCCACGAACGATCCAAGCTTCTTTAAAGAAGACCGTTACGACATGTGACCAATGTGGATCTACCTAAAATTTAGCGAATACGTGTCCAACCAACAATGTACAATGAGAGGACGTTAACGCCATCCAGTATTTTTCAAACAAACACCATTCCGAGCAGAGGCTACCACCACCCCAAAAAAATTTCCAAATGCAGGGGCAAGCGTGCACTAAGGCTCAAACAGATGATCAACTATTGGTTTGGCAGCAAAATCAAGTGGCCGAGACGATTAAAAACCAGGAGGGACTCGCCCAGTTAACTTCGCAAGTAAGTAGGCTCGAGTCAAGGTTTGAGGAATTTGTTAAAACTATGCAGCAAGGGCAAAGGCGTTCCAATATGATGACAGGGCAACTGTCGGCAACCAAGGCGACATTGTTGAAAGACAATAAGTAGCTTCCAAGTCAAACAGATCAAGCCTCAGTTATTCATGTCCTGCGGAGTGGAAAAGTAATAGATAACGGAATCAAGCAAGCTATAGAAGAAATCGAAGAGGGAGCCAATATTCCAATGCCAACTCGAGCTCAAACCGATTTGACTATCCCAATAGATCTGATGCACAAATCACCAAACCCGTATGTTTTGGGGTCGTTAAAAAGGAAGAATTCGAATCCAGACCCCTCTCCTATAATAATTAACGACCCAATCACTTCCTCAAGTACGCCACCAGATAAGTTGACACCCTCGATTTATGATCATGTTCAATTCCCAAGACGCCTACGTCAGGGCCAAAGAAAATAAAAAAACTCATGGAGCTGTACAATTTATTGAAAAATGTTAATATTAACCTTTCCCTACTAGAGTTAATAAAGACAATGCCAACGTATGTGAAGTTTTTCAGGGAGCTGGCATCAAGGGAGCGGAGCTTGGCAGCAAACCAACATATGGCTTTGACAAGAGAAGTTAGTGCTATAATCAAGAAACCATTGCCACCCAAAGAGAAGGATCCCGGGAGTTTTTGCATTAATATTTTCCTCGAGAATGGACAGACGACAAGGGGGATGCTCGATCTTGGTGCTGGTATAAATTTAATGCCTTATTGTATTTACAAGGAATTTGATCTTGGTCCATTGAGGTCAACCACAATGCGACTACAATTGGCGGATCGTTCGATAAGGTTACCTTTGGGTATTTTGGATAATGTGTTAGTCCAGGTAGGTAAGATGGTGGTGCCTCTAGACTTCATTATTATGGACGTTGGTGATGTACAAAGTGAAAATAAGAGGCACACCATTTTGTTGGGAAGACCATTTATGTTTACTACACATGCATTAATAGACGTGCACAAAGGGAGGATGACCATGTCCGTCTTAGGCGACTCAGTAATGTTTTCACTTCAAGATATCCATAACACTCCTTCTTTGTTTATGCAAGACGAATGTTCATTTGTAGATCTAATCAACTCTTGCGTCCATGACCTCCAAAGCATTACTATTATAGACAAGTTTGACATCAGGGACGACGAGGAGCATTTGAGTGGGGAGGAATTGATCGAGTTGCTAGGTGGAGTTGAAGCCACAACAAAATCATTCGAAGTACGTTTCCCTCGACCCCTACAATTATTTTAAACGTGTAAAGAACAAGGGCAAGGCACATAATAGCAATTGGACGACGAAGAAGTTGAGCGAGGTTTATGACAAGAAGTTTCATGATAAGAAGTTCAAGGTTGGTTAGTTAGTGCTCTATAATCCCGAATGTAAGTTTGATCCAACCAATCTCAAGGCCCCATGGAGTGGACCGTTTATGATAAAGGAAATGGATGAGTACAGAGTTGCCACTCTATACGATGTGAGTAAGAAGTCGAAATTCCAAGTCCACAAGCATAGAATCCAACCTTATCACGATGACAGAATGAAGAACCGAGATCGTAAGTTGGTGGAGTTGGGAGATCCACCACAAGTTTGAAATTAATCGCACTATATACCGTCGAGCAAGCGACGTTAAATGTTGTGCTTCTTGGGAGGCAACCCAAGCATTTGTTTTATTTACCCTTTCTTTTTGATTTTCTTTTATATGTTTTTTTTTCTAGATTTTAATTTTCTACTTTAATAAAAAAAAATGTCGTGGTACGTTTATGTGTGTGTTAATGTGCAGAAGATTCGGAAATTTGCTCAAACTAGGGACTAAGCGGTCATGTAGCAGTTACCTATAACCACTAAGACTTACCGCTACCCAACCGCTACGAGTTTCCGTTAGCTAGACCTGACGCAGACTTTTGAGCCTTTAATAGAGAACGTAGCGGTATGGTTAACTGTAACAACTAACCGCTACGTGTTACCGCTAACAGCGTCTGCAGTCCAATTTTTATGAAATTCGTTCCCGCGAATCGAGGTCGTAATCCGACCCATGTTAGTCGTAATCCGACAACCTTCTGCAATCCGGCCATTTCCAATTCCATCCCTAAGATGTGCCACCGGGCACTTGCGCGAGGTTTTTGTTCAGGCCAATTCGACTCAGCGATCGAGTTAATTTGTTGTTGTCACGATTTCAACATAAAACGGCTCAACCTTTTGGATATTCAGGGACATTTTCCTTACCTCTCTTTATTTTAATTGTTCTTATATTTATTGGTAAAGCGGAGTTTGCCGAATTTTTGGGGGGGGGGGGGATGGGGTCGAGCGAATTTTTATTCTTATTTATGCTTAATTGAATTTGTGATTTATGATATGTAATGCTTAAACGTGATTTATCGTGATTAATTGCTATTCCCGCACTGAATTGTGTTTGTCTGGCTTAACTGTCGAAGTTAACTAAGTATGATTTGAGGATTTTGTCTTTTGAGCGTGTATAAGTGCATAATTTTTTCAAAACTATTATTTATATATTGTAAAATAGTATTTGGACGCAATTGATTTTGCAAAACCTTAAAAGTAGCATTAATCCAAAATCTTGTCATGAAAAAGCCAGTGAGTAGCCTGAGTGATTATCATCATTGCAGGTACTTGAGTGAGTTCTGTTTTGAGATCTCTTTAAAACCGTTGTGTGTAGTTGACTTTGAACATGACGTTAAGGCACCAAAAAAACCTTATTCCGCCATATCCATATATATTAGCCACTATAAATTCCGAATGAGCCACTCCAAATAATCAATTTCCATTACCCATGAGTGTTTTTGAGTTGACTCTACAATCATTAAAAGCGTGGGGTAGGAGTTAGTTATTTTTATTGGTTATTTGTGTTTTGGAGATTTTTATCAGGGATTTATGAAAAGTTGTAATAGTGTTAAGGATCACCACCTTGAAAAAAAAAGAGGAAAAAGAAAAAAAAAAAAAAAGACCCCATAAAAATATAATAAAGGGGGGAAATAAAAAAAAGAAAAAGAAGGATGGTGAATCTAGTTGAGTAGTTGCCTACGCTTATAAAGGCTTGTGTTTTATTGTTTATTTTCTTGAAGCCTAATTCTTAAGAGGCGAGATTAATTTTTAAGAAGCGTATTATTAGCTTCTATATTGTTTAAGTGGTTCGAGCAAAAGTCAGTTTACGAGTTTTCAGTTGAGAAATAGTACAAATTTAAAGGCTACGTTATGAGTGTTTAGTGATGTTTTCTTTTTAATGAGGAGAAGCACTTTGCTTCGTGATTAGAATAGTTTGGTGAGTTATTGATCACGTTAGATCGTGAGTTAGCCACACCACTTAAATGTTCCATACCCGTCCAAAGAGCCTACATTACAACTCAAAAAGACCTTTTCCGATTCTTTGTTAGTTACACACTTAATATGCGATTGAAAGGAGATTGATTTCCGGTTTTTATTTATTGTGTATGTATTTGTATGATTTGAGCATAAACACGTCCCATGCAGAAAATACTTGAGTGCTTTGAGCGTGCACCCATATATTACCCTTTGAGAGGATGCATGAATTTGATTTTGAAGCGACAATGTAATAAGGGTGGAGTGTTTGAAGTTGCGTGACATGTATCTATATTTTAAAAATTATCTATGTATCACGACACAACTCTTTGCTTGAACTTATTTTTATTTTTGTTACTCGTTGAAATTATCGTTTGTTCGAGAACGAACAAACCAATAAAGCGTGGGGTAGTTGATTAATACATATTTGTCCTTATTTTTATTAGTATTTCAGTTCGTTTTTCTATTTGTTTTTGGTATAAGTTGGGTAGTTTAAGCTTAATTTTATATTTGTACTTCCAGATTATTTTACCGCATTTTGATCTTAATTGATGCAAATAGGTGAATTATCTCTATTTTTCGCCTTATAGCTAAGTAACCGGAGGAGCTCAGCACGTACAAGATGGAGATTGATGATTAAGAGACAAGAGTCGAGCGTTCCAGCAAAGAAGTAGCAAGTTTTTGAAGTTAATGTTAGCACCTAGCGGTAGCCTTACCGTTACACCTAACGGTTACCATACCGTTACCTGCACCGTTACGTAATCGCTGAAGGTGGACTGAGAGCTTAATGATAGGCTTAACGATTACAATCGCACCGTTACCATCACCGTTAGAAGGCAACAGAGGCATTACAGATAGCTTTAACGGTAGGTCCTTACCGCTAACTTCTACCGTTATCGGGCCCAGTAACCGACTTACGTGACTTGCTGCCTAAGAAATCAAAAATCTATAAATACCAAGCATTAATTCGAGTTCCAGGCATTTTTGTGACCCTAGAAACTTACCATAAACATAATACTAGGATTTAGAACATGATTTTAACATCAAAACGCAAAGATCGAAGAGCAAAATCAAGGATTCGACGACGACGAGTTCCGGAGCCCGTTCGACGCCGTTCAACCATTTTCTACCAATCTGCAGCATTTTTTCTTTGGATTAGCCGAGGATCTTTCAGATTCCATTAATTACAATAAGTTTTCTACAACTTTTACTTGTTTTCTTAGTTTAATCCTTAGTTTTAAGATTTAGATAATTAGATTTACTTTATGTTCTTGAGTTTGGTTTTGGATATTGATTTCGCTGAATGACTTATGTTATTATTTCTCTATTTAGATTAAGTTTTTCATGTTTAAACTTGAGTATTGGATACTTGAATTGGTTAATAATATTCATACAACTTAATTCATGTTATTTTGCTTCGTTTAATGATTCAAGGATTCGTTTGGTTCGTAGTTGTTAATTTCATGCAAGTTCGTAGATTCGTTAAGATTAATTGAGTGGATTATGAATTTTTATGCTGCTGCGTTTTAAGTTTTATATTGAGTTATTGAATTTTAATTAAGTTGCTTATTATATAATTAAGTAGTTAATTAAATTTAGGTTTTAACTTTTGTCAATTATAAGATTTTAATCTTTAGTTGGTAATTTAGGATAAATTAATTTAGTTTTTAAATTTAAGTCTTGTGTTTTAAATTCTTAGTTATTGATCTTCAAGCAAACAAAACCCCTAATCTGTATACGTTTATGTGTTTAATTATTATTGAGAAAAACATCCGAGATACCGAATCGTTGTCCTCGAGAGAATCGACTTGAGTCAACTTCCCACCCTACAAGTGTCCTCGTACTCTTGCGAGCAAGATTGAATGTTTTTAAATTAAATATATATAAATGGGGTGCATAAAAGTTTGAATGAATCATCACAAAGAGTTTGCTCATCTACATCTTTCTCCTCGTTTATGTTGGGTTGTGGAGCTTGAAGTACTGTACATCCAAGCCCTTGTTCACGATGATCCAACTAGGGTTTTCTTGTTATAAATAGCCTGGTTGTGTAATTGTATCTCTATCTCAAAAAATTATTATAGTACAAACTCCTGGCTTGGCAGCGCCCCTAGACGTAGTCAGAATCTCTCTCTGACAAACTGGGTAAACAAATTCTTGTGTCTTTTTTATTTCTTCTCTTTTTCATCATATTATTTCTAATCCTAACAACTGGTATCAAGAGTAAGGTTCGGTGAGAATATGATGGGTGACGAAAAATTGCTAATTGAGAAGTTTGACGGAACAGATTACGGGTTCTAGAAGATGCAGATCGAGGATTACCTGTACGGTAAAGATCTATATCAACCTCTGGGTATGAAACCAGAGGCCATGTAAGAGGACGAATGGCAATTTTTGTATAGAAAGGCGATGAGGGTGGTGCACTTGTCGCAGTCCAGAAACTTCGCTCTCCATACAACTAAGGCGAAAACTACGAAAGAGATGTTAGAGACTTTATCAGAGATGCACGAGAAGCCATCAGAAGCAAACAAGGTTCATCTAATGAGACGTCTTTTCAGCCTAAAGATGTTTGAGGGTACTGCGGTTGCCGATCATTTCAACGAGTTCAACATGATACAAGCCCAATTGAGCTCAGTTTATATTGGTTTGATGATGAGGTCTAAGCCCTAATTTTGTTGTCCTCTTTACCAGAAAGATGTAGTTGATCGGTTACCGCTATTAGTGATTCAGCGGGGAAGGAGAAGGTAAAGTTTGATGAAGTTACAGATGTGATTATTAGTGAAAAAACTCGCAGAAGAGAATCGGGCATAACTTCAGGGTCATCTTTGAGTACAGAGAATAGAGTCCGATCACAATCAAAGGTTAAATTTAATCGAGGTAGATCAAAATCAAGGGGCAGAAGTAAGTCAAGAAAGGATAAGAATGAGATCAAGTGTTGAATTGTGACGAGTTAGGTCACTACCAGAACCAGTGCAAAGCACCATTGAAGAAGAAGGACAACGAATCAGCTAACACAACAACATAAGATATTGCAGATGCACTTATTTTGAGTGTAAGTAGTCCATTAGAATCATGGGTTTTGGATTCAGGTGCATCATTTCATTCTTGCAGTAGTGCTGAGGTCATGGACAATATACGTCTGGCAATTTTGGGGAAGTTGACCTTGCTAATGATAAGCCTCTGAAAATTGTGGGAAAAGGAGATGTTCGGATCAATACTCAAAATGGTTCTGTATTGCAGTTGCGTAATGTGAGACACGTTCCTGGTTTCAGAAGAAATCTACTTTTTGTAGGACAGCTGGATGACGAAGGTTATGTTGTGACCTTTGCCTGTAGTAACTGGAAGATAACCAAAGGAGCCATGGTGATGGCTCGAGGAAAGAAGGATGGCACGTTGTATATGACAACTAGTACCAAAGATTTCATTGTTATTGCAGGAAAAAATAATGATGCGGATTTATGGCATTGTTGACTTGGTACACAGTGGCTTATGGGGGCCAGCGCCAGTAACATCCCTTGGTGGTGCGTCATACTACATGAACTTCATAGATGATTCTACAAGAAAGTTATGGGTTTACTTTCTGAAAAATAAATCTGATGCATTTTATACTTTTAGAAAGTGGAAAGCCCTTGTAGAAAATGAAACAGTTTTGAAAGTAAAGTGCTTAAGATCTGACAATGGCGGAGAATACAAGCTTAGAGAATTCAAAGAGTATTGTTCTACAAATGGAATTCGCATGGAAAAGACCCTGAGAGGAACCCCTCAGCAGAACATTGTGGCAGATTGAATGAACAGAACTTTGAATGAGCGTGCCATATATATGTGATTGAAGTCAAGTTTATCAAAGATGTTTTGGGCAGATGCATTTAACACAGCTGCATTCCTGGTTAATAGAGGACCATCAGCTCCTCTGGAGAATATCATACTGGAGGAGGCTTGAAGTGGTAAGGAGGTAAACCTAACTTATCTACGAATATTTTGTTGTGTTGCTTATGTTCATATAGATGATGCAGCTAGAAGTAATTTGGATGCTAAATCTATCAAATGTACATTTATTGGATATGGCTGTGATGAATTTGGTTACAGATTCTGGGATGAACAGAATCGAAAAATAACTCGCAGTCAAGATGTCATATTTAATGAACAGGTTTTGTACAAAGATAGGGTGGGTGCACCAGATGCCAAAAGTGAAGGTACTCAGGTTGTAGAGTTAGATATTTCTAACTCAGGTGGGAGCAAAGCAGTTCAGAATGACCAGGAGGTTGTTGAGGCTGAGCCGATAACACCACCAGTTTTGTTATTGCTACTTGTTGTTGACTGATGGTGGTGAACCTCAATGTTACGCAGAGGCTACACATGGTAGGACCAGAAACAAATGGAGGCTTTCCATGGATGAAGAGATGGACTCCTTGATGTCCAATGACACTTGGGATCTTGTTGAGCTCCTTAAAGGAAAGAAGGCTCTACATATTAAGTGGGTCTACAAAATTAAAGACACGGCTGATGGGAGCAAGCGTTACAAAGCAAGGCTGGCTGTGAAGGGATTGCAGCAGAAATACGGTATTGATTATATAGATGTTTTTACTCCTGTTGTAAAAATAGTCACTACTCGAATGGTTTTGAGTATGGTTGCTGCAGAGAACTTACGGTTAGATTAGGTGGATGTAAAAAAAGCATTTCTCCATGGTGATTTGGAGGAAGACATATATATAAACCAACCAGAGGGATACTTGTCGAGAGGTAACGGCAACCTAGTGTGTAAACTGAAGAAGAGCTTATATGGTTTGAAACAGGCTCCGAGACAGTGGTACAAGAAGTTTGATAAGTTCATGCTTAATATTGACTTCGTCAGATGCAATATTGGTCATTGTTGCTACTTCAAGAAGTTTGATGATAGTTATATCATATTATTGATATATGTTGATGACATGTTCATAGCAGGTTCTTGTGCTCGAGAAGTGGATAGATTGAAGAAACAATTGTTAGAACGGTTTGCTAAGAAAGACCTTGGAGACGCCAAGTAGATTTTGGGTATGCGGATTACTCGAGACTTCACTAGTACAAAAAAAGCATTCTAGAACGCCTCAGGAGGCTACGTTCTAGAATGTTAGGCGGTGGAATTTTCGTAATAAAATTGTCACATACTAGAACGTCTTTTTTAAAGACGTTCTGGTATATTCAATATCTAGAACGTCTTTAAAAAATGCTTTCTGGTATATCATATTATTTAGAACGTATTTTGAAGAAGGAATTCTAGTATGTCATATTATTTAGAACGCCTCTCTCAAGGACATTCTGGATTAAAATTTACCTTTAATATCTAATGCACAAATCGATTTCATCTCCTCCGCTCCTCCAATTGAAACCCTCCCACCATTCCCAACTACCACCGGCCATCATCTTCCAATCACCACCACCAGCTGTAATCATCAAATGGAAGCTTTAATTCTCCCTCAATCTCCTCTGATTTAACCCCCACCATTCCTAACAACCACTGGCGACCCTCAACCTACAATCGCCACCACAACTCGCCACCATCAACCTGCAATCGCCACCACCCCAACAACCACTGATGCCAAATCTGTATCTAACCACCATCCTCCTGTCATTTGATACCAAACGTAGCAGACCGCCTAATTCGTAATTTCTTGGCTAGTCCTCTTACCCTAGGTGAGCATCTTAATTTTTTCTTCCTAATGTCAATTTTTTATTTTATTTTTTCATTTTTCTTCCCTACAAAAACTTTTCCCTTCTCCCTAAATATCGCCTTCAAGAATCACTTTACCATCTTCTAAAAACTCATTTTTTTTTCTTGTGATTTTCCAATACAATTAACCATCATGTCTCAGGTAAATCATTCCCCTTCCCATGTGGTTATTTTCCCGTTCTCTAGACTTGATTGCTGAATATTGTGTTTGGCTGAGAAAAAATCATAAAGCATCAGGGCTTGTGAAAAATATTTATCCTCGGTTTTAATTTTTTTTAAAAGTAGGAAATTTATCAAAATTGATATTGAACCTGTATTCAGATTTGCTGGTTTCATTTTCAATTCTTGCTTTACTTGTCAGTTCAATATGATGTTAATAGATTTGTAGCTGATTCTTGTGACCATGTCAGATTTATTTCTTGATGAGCCGGCGCACTCCTTTTATTTATTGTTATTGTGAAAGCCAGTTCCTCGTGATAGTACATGTGGGATTTGGTTATCGAGGGTCCGGAGGAGATAATTGTGGGAACGAGTCAAAGGTTCGCTACTAGGAAAAAAAGATTCAATAGTTTCTTATTCAAAATATAGAAAACTATCTTAACAGGTAAAAAATCACCTTTTAAACAAGTATTGAAAAAAAAAACGAAGAAAAAATTGTCAAATGATTTTAGACTGTAATTGACTTTGAATTTATAGGTTGAAGCAGAAGAAGCAATAATTCAAAATATTTCAAGATTACGTGATGTAGCTGAAGCATTATGCAGTGCAGAAGAGGAAAGATTGGCGCAGCAGTATACTGACTTGCCAATTTGGGAACCGACGCCACAGGAGCTCGTGGACACATTAAGTAAATAATAGTTCTTTTTGAATGAAATTTGAGTTAATTTATTTTCTTATAATTAAATATTTAAAATGTCTCGTCTGTTGAGTAGTATTTGTACCAACTTTTGTGGAATTACATTACATGGTTATAGGTATAAGTAATTGTAATTTCATTTGTGTAGCTTGTGGTGAGGTTTTGGGCTGGTTCGTGTTTATGAGACGTCACTTACAATGTTGTATGACCATTTACATTATTATCTTTTTCTTCTTCTGATGAAAACATTAGAAACCTTTCATTTGTAGCACTGGCAATGGAGAACATCTATGAAAGGCTTTTTTTTTTGGGTAATTAGGATAAAACACAGTGGTAGTTTTTCTAATTATCTTAAATTGAAAGTAAATAATGGATGTGATTGACCTTTCATGGCTTTTGATTTGCTGCATAATTGGAATACCAGTTTCATTATGGTAATGTTAGTTTTAGAATATTTGACCTGCCATGATTGTTTCGTTGGTCATTGGCAATAAGTCAGAAGAGCACTTAACATTTCATCTTCAATCTGTTTGGAGAATGAAAACATAAATCGAGAAATGGTCCTAGGTTTTTTTCTTATTTGTGAAAATGTCAAGAAATTACGCTTAATTCAGGGTATTATTATTATTATTATTATTATTATTATTATTATTATTATTATTATTATTATTATCATTATTCATTTTTGTATCTCTTTTAACTATTTGTTTGTCATGACTCCGAGTAGTTTTTGTTACCTTCCCCAATCAGAAACCTATTTTGGAGAATTTCCTAGAAATGACATCTCCAATTGAAATTCTATACAATTAAGTTTTTCCCGCGTTCGTGTTTTTTTGTTTGTTTTTTTTACTATTTAATTTGTCATGAATTCAAGTAAACTCAGTTTGGAAATAAGGATACTTACTGGGGATGTTTGTAGTTTGATTGGACCTGATTATTATCCATCTGTATTTATGTATGTGATAATGTTAAGCTACAAATATCAAGAAATTCATTAATGGGTGAAATCTGAGATATCTATGAGTTTTAATTGTTCTTCTGGTCCTTGTACCATTTTGATATAAGATCTTGGACTCAGGTAATATTTGAATCTGTATCCCATGAAAATTGAGTGTTAATTGCAAAAGCTAACCCCGGAGTTTAGCCTGATTACAAAAATGAACCTTGGGGGTGGCTTTTGTAATTATCCTTGAAATGAAGATGCGGAATGGATGTGATTGATCTGTCATGATTTCAGATTAACTGTGGCATTGAAATATCAATTGCATTGTGTTCCTACAATATTTATTTTATCGACGTGATTGTTTCGTTGGTCCAGTGGCAGTATTGTGAATTTAGGCACTAGCCGTTAATTAGCATGATTAGTCATAATAAGAGAACTTAAAATTGCATCTTCGCATACCCTAGTTTGTTTGACATGCTTGCAAAACAAGATTCTTTCCAAAGAATCCCATCCAAGGATCTATTTTATTATATTTATGCTCTGCAATTCACTTTGGCTATTATTATCCCCCTCTTATAAATGATCTCTTGCAGTTTCAGATCTCTCAACATATTCGATTATTCTATTTGTGTTTTAGAGTTTTGTTTATTATATTAGTAGGGTGAAAAAGTTGTTTCAGAAAAAAATTTTTATTGAAATGTAAGTTCAAGTAATCAGCTCTTGTGTCAACTCTAAAACCAATTTACACAATTAAAAAAAATGTGTAACAGGCCTCAAATCACTTCAGTGCCTATTAATTGTCTACCTGAGGTTTAACATATTCAGTAGCAATGATTAGATTTTTAAAATAAAAATAAATATCAAGGTAGTAGTTGTAATTTTGAAAGATAGATGGTTTTTTTGTAATTAAGTTAAACCTTAGGGAACTTTTGTAAGCATAACAGATCATATATATTCGAATTCGGCTACGTAGCTTAACAAGATGTCAGATTCATTTCCGTAAACAAATAAAACTCAACTAGAGCAATTCAAAATATTAACATGATGCAAGATAAACTCATCAAGCCTTAACCAAAATCCAACAATATTAACATAACTTAATTAGATAACTAAGAGAAATAGATAGAAGCAACATAGATTCAAAAGTTGCAAACCTATCTCTCATAGTTTTCTTTATTTCAAAACAACATGAAAACTATGATTCAACACCAAATATCAGATTATACAGGTATGATAATATTTCTTATCTGCACTAGTCCACCAAGACTATCTCCATGTTCATGTTTAATTATTAATTAGAAAAAATCAATACATTGCCAAAACAACAAAAGATAAAGTAAATACAATAATGGGAGTTCAACAAAAGAGATCTTCTGAATAAAGGACCTTGGAATAATTGTCAAGACAAAAAAAAATCAAAAAAAAAATCCAGATAGAACTCAAAATCAGGCTTCAAAGATACTTATATTTTGGACTTCACATCAACCATTTCAGTGTGATTCCAATAAAAATAAAACCCACCTGCTAGTGACAATTTCATTGACCAAAATCAGAGAAATAATATACCAGTTTTTTATTTTTCATTATTTAGATAGAGTTTAAGTTTGCTTTTGAACTAGTGTTGTATTGTACTCTGCTCCTTGGTTTCCTAATATGGCCACATAAGATGATTGGCTTACTTTATCACATTATAATCTAGAAAAATTGCACTGTTCTTCTATAAAGTTTGGTGGTTTTAAAGTTTGGTCCCTGAACTTTAAGTCATCAAGTGTTAAAATACTAAGGTCTTGTCCTCCGAAGTGTCAAATTTTCTGTTGAGTTCAACATCTAAAATATGCTTGGTGCTAAACTATTGGGCCAACCTAGATGATTACAAGAAGAATAGTATATGCTGCTAGGAGGAGCATAGTGCGTGACTGGATATTTTTGAATAGTGGTAAATAACATTTATTTATTTAAAAAAAATAAAAATGACCGGCCCGCTAATGATTTGTAAGTGCGAGGAAGAACATTATGTATTAATATGAAAACAAAAACATTAGCTTATTCTTTTTATTGCAGGTTTTTATTAAAGAAAGATTTACTTGCTGTTGTTGATTGTTGTTATCAGGAAGATTGAGTATCCATTACATTTTAGATATTCAAAAATTGGGCATTAAGAGTTTATAAATTGCATTTCAAGAACAACAATAATTCTTTATGCATGGCTATCATTCATGACAAATTTGAAATTTTATTTTAAGTTTTGGAGAGAAGAAATATGCCAAAATTGTAGAAAAACGAGACATAATGATTGTATTTGTTAGCGGTAGCGCTGTTGGTGATAGTTGATGGCACTCTCTTCTTTTGGTTTACAGGTTATTTTTTATTATAATTAATATTTCTCATTATGTTGTCTTATTTCATGTTTTATAGGAATTATTGACAATTGATGGTTCTTTGTCCTAAAAACAATAGTGTGGCTTGGTTCTGCTCCAAGGGGAAAAAGCCGAAGAAAAAGATTTCGATAAGATCGAGACGCATGATTTTTAGAATTTTATTTTATGGTATCTTTTTTTTTTACCTGATAATTTTTATTTACCATATAAGGCATATAATGCATACCAAATGATGAAGGGGGTGCACACCTACCAGCTAAAGAAGCCTCATTGGGTTTATCCGAAGGTAAATTTATTGTGATCTATTTGCCCTTGGTTATTGTGATCTATTTGCCCTTGGTAGGTAAAGACAATAAAATTATTGTGCATGAAGGATATTTATGTAAACTCAAGTTGAGTGTATAGTAATTTATTATAATTCATAATTATTTTTTTCTTAGTGTTAGGACCAACGAAAGACATAAAACACATGCGGATTTTTTGTAATGAGGCATACACTGGAGATCATCCGATCAGACATCGTTGACTCATTCAAAAAGGTAATTGTTATACTTAAATTATATTCATACGTAAATAATGTTTCTGGGAAAATAATTTGTAAATTAATTGGTAATTGTCATTCAAATTAGACATATGCGTTTTTATGCCATTTTATAGACTAATGTAAGTGTTAATTAGGAAAACTCTGTTGGGGTTTGAACATAGCCTATTTGATCATTTTATTAATATTACTTACAACACATATTATTTTCCGTCATTTTTCATTATCTACATTTGCGTCTTCCCATTTTACATGCAGGCACTCAATATGGAACAACCTTATTCGGACGATGAAATTGTTGATGTACATAGACGTTAGGCCGAGTGTTTATTAGAGGTCATTGCTTGATCACCATGTATATGGTGTGCAATATTTTGGAGTGTAAGAACAAACTATTTATGGATAACTTGAATGGTAGCAAAATAGGTACTCATCGTCTTTTGGTGATCTCTATTTTAAGATTTGGTGATCGTGTATTTGGCTACTTGTGTTGTTTGTATTGATATCTTTTGATGATTGTGTATTGTTGTGATTAATGGCATGTGTTGTTTGATCTTGGAATTATATAAATGACATTTGTTTTGTGATTTAAATAGGTATTAAAATTGTAATTTGTGGGCAATGAACATGCCTGGAAAAATGAATCTGGAATGGAATTCCAGAACTGTAAAAATCTAGAATGGATATTAAAAATTCATTCTATAAAACAAACTTTCAAGAACGTTTATTTTGTAAAGTCGTACTAGAAAGTGTACTTTCTAGAACGTCAACTCGTTAAGGCGTTCTAGAAAGTTTATTTTCTAGAACGTCTTTTTCGTAAAAGCGTTCTAGAATGTATTTTCCAGAACGTTAATTCGTAAAGGGGTTCTAGAAAGTTTATTTTCTAGAACGTTTATTTCGTAAAAGCGCTCTAGAATGTATTTTCTAGAACGCCAATTCGTAAAGACATTCTAGAAAGTTTATTTTCTAGAACGTCTATTTCATAAAGGCATTCTAGAACGTTTATTTTCTCGTAAAGGCGTTCTAGAAAGTTTATTTTCTAGAACGACAATTTTGTTACACCCGTTCTAGATAGTATATTTTCTAGAACGGTTTCGAAACAGACATTCTAGAAAGTACTTTCCAGAACGTCTGTTTCATAAGATGTTCTAGAAAGTTATTTTCTAGAATGAGGAACCGGTAAAAATTACTTTCTAGAACGGGTTATTTTTTTTTCTAGAACGCCTCAGATAACCGTTCTAGAAAGTCTGAAAATCTAGGCATTCTAGATTGTCAGACTTTCTAGAACATCTACATACAGAACGCCTCAACAGAGCGTTCTAGATGTGTAGAAATAGGGCATTCTGGAATGTTGCTTTTGCACTAGTGCTTGGTGGGAGGAAAATTGTACCTTTCTCAGGCGGAGTACATCGAGAAGGTGTTGAAAAGATTCAACATGGAGAGTGTCAAGCCAGTGAGTATCCCGCTAAATAGTCATTTCAAACTATCTAGCAAAGATTCTCCTAGCAGTGATGAAGAGTGTGCCCATATGCAGTGGGTTCCCTATGCTTCAGCAATTGGTAGCATCATGTACGCGATGGCAAGACAAGACTTTGCTCATGCGGGGGGAGTAGTTTGCCATTTTATAAGCAATCCGAATAGACAACATTGAGAAGCAGTGAAGTGGATACTTAGGTACTTGAGAGGTACCAAAGAGAGAGCCCTATGTTTTGAGGGCAAAAGCGTTGAGTTTGCAGGATACACTGATGCAGACTTAGCATCGAGCGACCTTGATAGAAGGAGAAGTACTACCGAGTACGTATTTACTTTGGGTGGTACAGCGATATCTTGGGCTTTTAAGTTGCAGAAGGTTGTGGCTCTATCTACCGCAAAAGTAGAGTATGTAGCAGTGACAGAGTCTAGTAAAGAGATGGTATGGCTGCAAAATTTCTTGGGTGAGTTGGGGAAAGAGCAGAAAAATGGTATCCTGTACAGTGATAGTATCACATTGGGTTGAAGTATCACTACATACGTTATCTCTTAGAGGAGAAGATCTTGCAGCTAGTGAAGACTCGTGGAATTGACAATCCTGGCGATACGTTATCTCTCAACTGGACTTGGAAGAGAGGAAGGCTTGGTGCTGCTGAAGTTATGAGTTACGTTGAGAAGATGTAGAGATGGTTACATTTGAGATTAGTCTCCAGGTGGGAGATTTTTGGGTTTTGGAGCCTGAAGTACTGTACATCCAAGCCCTCGTTTAGATGATCCAACTAGGGTTTTGTTGTAATATTAGGGAGTTCGTTTCTTGTTATAAATAGTCTGGTTATGTAATTGTAATCCTATCTCAAAAAATCATTATAGTACAAACTCCTGGCTTGGCAGCGCCCCCAGACGTAGTCAGAATCTCTCTCTGACGAACTAGGTAAACAATTTCTTGTGTCATTTTTATTGCTTCTCTTTTTTATCATATTACTTCTAATCCTAACAGTTAAGGTCCATCATATCCATGAGATTCTGCAAGATCGCATACGGAACAATATCCATTAGTTTTTGCAGCACGCTCTTGGGGATGCTAAGAATATATTTGCTCGACAATTGGTTCAATTATTCTATACCTACCCGCAACTAGAGCATTCCTTCCATTAACATCCTTCAGGATTCCCATAAGTTTTCTCAATTCGTTGAGGTCCCATCAGTGTCTTCTCTATTTCTTCCAACTCATGTATATAAGTGGTTCTTGGCGTCATCTCCAAAAGTGCGTTCTTACACCCACTCGTCAAAAAATCATTTTTTTTCGTGGTATAAGATCATCTTTTACCATTTTATGTAACTCATGTTCTTCATTTAGGGACTCGATGTCACACTTTTTCATAGATGGTGACATTTGATACGACCAGAAGTTTGGACCACCAAGAATCGGGATCGGACCGCCTCAAATTTCTTTCTTGAACTTGCAAAATCGCATCGAAAAATCCCAGCGTGGAAATTCTAATGCTCACATCAGAAAATGTATATGTGAAGAATAATAATAGCATAATAGTAAATAGAATTTATTCACTTTAGGGTTTAGATGAGGTATGCGTCCTCTTTATGATTTTAGGAGACGTGTACCCCAAGGATTAGGGTAGTCTGTCTCTTTTATGTTGAGATCATTGTGAATTAGGATATTAAGACTATCTAGGATTCTTGTTTTCTTATTCAGGTGTGACTTGGATATTTCCCTTGATATAGAAGGTATATTACTAAATACGCAATCATTTCTCCTGAACCTTTTAGCATATTCCCGATAGCTCTCCTGGAGTTTGTTATCATATTTCTAAGGAGCTCTCCTCTTGACCGAGCTACTCCTTCTATTGGAAAAGACCGACCTAGGTCTGACGTAGTACTAGCGACCTCCAAAGAAGGTCGTCATCTAGAAGAGTTCCCACCTATCTTTGACTGAAGCACTCTTATCACTTAACTATTATTCTTATTGAAACCGATATACCGCTTGATTTTAAGAGAAAACTAATTAGTAATGTTTGGTTCCCAATCTGTTTTCTCTTCTTTCATCAAATTGGAATAATTTAGAATTTATTTTTCTCTCCCCACATTTTTATATCAAGAGTTTCGGCAATTTTTATTATTATTTTTTAAAATTTATCATCAAGTTTATTCATTTTTCTCATAATTTCAATATAAAGGTATAAAACATCTATTTTCATGGTTCAATTTTTAAATTTTTTATTAATTTTTAAACATTATATTGTACACTATTCTTTTAAAAAATAATCAATATCTCTAATTACCCGTTTAATTGTTTGCCACACATCCAACTCTCACTTTTAAACAAGAATATATATAGTATTAGGTTCAAATGAAACCCACGTCAATATATGCGAACCTAGGGACCAATCCAGGCCGTAGATTAAATAGGATCAATGGTTAAAATAAAAAGAAACAACATGTTTGTGTCCGCTGAATCAGCATAATCATCGGTTCATCCTCCTCAATCCCTTGACGGCGTAATTCACAAAATGGAATCAACAGGTTTGTGTCCGTTCATCTACAGTATTTGTTTTTTTTGTCCGCTAAATATCTTATAGGATTAGTCTTTTTTTTAACACCATATCTGCGAACAGCGATGGTAAAACTTATTGTAGTGGGAAAAAAAAAAGCACCTAGGGTTACCATGAAACGGCTTACTCCATAGATGAACGAAAAAAAAGGGAAACTTGTGGGTATTATTATTCCCGTCATTTCTGAAGTTGTTCGAAAGCACGATCCACTAATCCCAAACAGCACCGGGGGTTTTCAAAAAAAGCACTAACTGGTCAATATCACGACCAGAATTTAATGTTCTTTTTGAATGCGACAATTATCGACTGATTATTATACAGAAAGCACCATTTGATTATTTTTAAAGCATGAATATATATAGGAAAAGGCACTAAAAGCATCCTATCATTTTGAAAGCAATATATGATGATTTTTTTACAGAACCGTATGATAATTTTTTTTATTATGCGTGTTTTATTTATTCGCAGGCACTAACGAGTGTAGTGAAAAGACCGAGTATCACGTCGAGATATCACCTGGACTAACCGAGTATTACGTGCCGTATTGTGAGTTGAATTATAAGCCTTTCGAGGGAAAAAATTTACGTCCTTAGATGACGGTATTAAGTTTTATAGAAATTACACCTCGAAGTGTGGTTTCGATGTTCGTCTGGGATTGGAAAAAAAAGTACTGCGATAATACTATCATGCTCAAAACCGTGTATTGTAATAGAGAGGGCGAGAAGCTTGTCGCCCCTCTTAATAGTGAAAGTGTCATGTGTGAGAATGAAAACATAAGTGGAAGCCCTCCGAAAAAAGAAATACGCCGAATGTCCAAGCGGTGTGGGTGCATGGCACGTGTCAAGTTCAAGTTTTGTCCCGGTGAAGGTTATGTTGTTAACGAGTTTATCGAACGTCATCATCATATGTTAGTTTCTGAACCATACAAGCCATTCCTTAAAGAGAATAGAAATATAGATCCTGCTCATAAGCAATTCATGTTGAGCTGTGCTAGGGCGAATATCGATGCAACGAGATCGTATAGGCTATTTAAGGAAGTCGTCGGTGGGTATTCGAATATAGGTTGTACGAAAGTTGAATTCAAAAACTTTGCACGTGATTTGAAAGCATATGTTGCTGGGGTTGACGCTCAAATGTTGTTGGAGAAGCTTTTTAGGAAGAAAGAAATGAACCCGACATTTGTGTTCGATTATGCAGTTGACGAGCACGACAAGTTGACTCGGTTATTTTGGGCTAACCCCACTTGCAGGAGGAACTGTGCTGCCTTCGGAGATGTTGTTTCATTTGATGCCACTTACTCGACAAACAGGTTTCAATTTTCCGTAGTTGAGTTTTGAAAATTTAAATAGGTTTTCGCATGTTTCTATAACTAACCTATATTTTGTTTTCAACACTGATCAGAAAAAGAATTATATATATATTATTAATAAAAATATATAAACTCATTGGTCATCTTTTTTCATTAGTTGTTTTGCAAATTTTTTTTCCAACATAACCACAAGATTATGTTTTGATATTTATACATGTTGTTACACATCATTTACAGTGCATTATACCCAATGGAAAGCACAGGAATAAATATCAAAAAATGATGTATACTCCAAAGTGGTTATCAATGTTTTTGATATTTAATTAATGGAAAGCAGACTTTAATTAATAAATGTTCTGGGTGTATAATGCTTCATAATGGAAAGCAGAATTTAACTAATACATATCAATGTGTATACTTCACCTCGATTATCAATGTTTTTGATATTTATTCATGTGCTTCATAATGGAAAGCAGACTTTAATCTTATTTTATTCATTTTAATATTAGGTATAATATGATATTCTCTCCGTTTACTGGGAAAGACAATCACGGTAAATGTGTTTCCCTTGGTATCGGGTTGTTGTCAAGTGAAGATGTTGGGGCGTATGCATGGCTCTTTGAAAAATTTATGGCATGCATGGGTCGTAGTCCATCAATAATTACAACCAACCAAGACCCAGCGATGAAGATTACAATTGATAAGGTACTTGTCGGCACAAGACAACGCATGTGTATGTGGCACATTATGAAGAAGGTTCCTGAAAAGGTGCCTGCTAATCTGAAGAATGACCAATCATTCAAGGATAAACTGAATTGTATTGTGTGGTCCGATATCCTCGAGCCTCCTGAGTTTGAAGTGCAATGGAAGCAGGTCATGGTCGAATTTGGGTTAATGGAAAACAAAGGGTTTAAATTATTGTTTGATATACGTCAAAAGTGGATACCCGCGTACTTCAGGGATGTCCCAATGAGTCGGCTATTTAGAACTACGTCTATGTCGGAGAGCGAAAATGGTTTCTTTGGCAGGTACACCAACCCTCGTGCTAACTTGTTAGAATTTTATTTGAATATTGAAAGTACGTTAGATTCACAGAGACACACACTTGATGCTATTAATAGTCAAGAAGAAATTAAGGTTCCTTATCTCGAAACGCCTTTAGCAATTGAAAAACACGCTTCGTCCATTTACATGGCTCTCATTTTTAGAGAAGTTCAAAATGAGATTGTCGCTGCTTGTTTTGGTTGTCGTGTTGCAAGTATAAATGAGAAAGGAAATACGTTCTTATATGACGTCGAAGATCGTAGTGGTTTGTTCAAGGTTGCGTATGATAAGCGTGCTGAGTCTGTTGTTTGTAGTTGCAAGAAATTAATTAGGGAAGGGTTATTGTGCTCTCATATTCTTTTCATATTCAAAGAACCGAGAATCGAGAAGATGCCCGATAAGTACATTGTTAGCCGTTGGACTAAATCTGCATTCAAGAACACCGTGTACGATATGCAAGGTGTCGCTGGTGGCCAAACTAATTTTATCGACGAGAGTAAAGCACTTATGAATCAGATTATGTGCGAGTTTTACACTTGTGTTGGCTTGGCCAAGGGTAACGTAGATACCATGTCGGCTTTGTTACGAGGTATTAGGGATTTGAAGACATCTCTAACGGTGGACGGGGATCAAACGAGTAATTCTTCAGCCAAGCGCAAACTTTTTGATAACTTCTATGGCACATCAATCCCCGACGATGTAACAGTCTTGCCCCCGTCGACAGTCAATAATAAAGGATCTCGTAACCGGCTGAAGTCAATTAAGGAGATGGCGATTGGAAATAGCAACAAGCCATTGAGAATGTGTAGCCGATGCAAGCAGAAATCGAACCACGATGCTCGCAATTGCCCGGTGGAGTTGAATTAATTGTCAGGGTTACGTTATTACTAATCACAAAACCCTACATTTTCTGTTAAGACATTTAAACGATTGCTTCATAAGAATAAAGATGGTTTGTTGTTCTTAATTAACATCAACTTCAATTATTTTGTTTGCACTGTTTCATTTTTTTTAGCACCAAAGGTATATTATTATTTCCAATTAAGAAAGCGACCACAGCACGTCAAAAACTGATCAGTGCTTTAAAATATTTTTAAAATAATATGATGAGATGATATTGATCCCGATTCTTATTTAACTTAATAAGTCGACCGCTTTTATACAATTTTTTAACAGTATGGATGAGATGATATTGTCCCCAGTTCTCATTTAAATTAATAAGTCGACCGCCGCATGTTAAAAAGGGTGAGATGCTTTCTGTTCTATTCTTTGATAATACTGCTTTTTGTTGCACAATGCTTRTTCTAATAGTCTTTGAAAATACTCCTTATGTTGCACAGAAAGTGGGACTATCATAATTATACAAAACAAACATTATAACACAAGATAAATAAAATAAATAACCAGTACGTTGTCAACACCCAAAACAAATTGTGCCAATAAATTTTCAGCAATTCAAAACCTAGAACCAGTTAAATCCGAAACAAATACCATGTTCTAATCAAAGTTATTTAGTCTTAATTCAGAAAATAAAATTAAAAAACATTGTTCATGAACTTAACATATCAATCGGTCGCATCAACATCAAATTCGGGAGGGGGGGGCACCGCTTCCTCCATTTATAAGAAGATCAACCACATCAATCTCGTAGTCTTCACAAGAACAACGATAGTAGAACGAAGCTTCTTCTGGATTATGATCCTTGTACACATTACTCTCCGATGTTAGTATTTCCGCGCAATATTTGGCCCTCAGAAAAGCCATTTGATTCGCAGACCTACTCTTCAAGCCGGAATCCCATCTTTGCCCAGTCCCCATGTAAGTTTCCATGTGGCGCATTGTATATATTGCACAGTCGCATTTATTGTCATCATCTCTCCAATTCATCTTCAACCGTGTCACCGGGACTTTGTTAAGACCTTTTGCTTTGTGTCCTTGGCCGTTGCGCTTCAGGTATTCACCAAGCTTATTCTTCTGGTATAAAACAAAAAAGTACGTTACATTTATTATTATATACACATTTTCAATTTTCCAGACTCCATTTTTCAAACAACTGTATGAAATCACTAAACTAACCAAATAAATACCACAATCAGGACAGTCAATAAGGGGCAATCTACCACCAATTCAAAAAGCATTTAAGAAACAATAAAAAAAAACTCTATAACACCACAACAAATTTGTAAAAGCAGTGTTTTTACTAGTTAAATATCATACCCACAACCAACAAAACTATCAAGTGCAAATTACAGTTAACACGTACTTACTTACCATCTAAAAAAGCATTCAACAAATCATCATAAAGCATTATAAAAATGCATGTGAAAGCATTTGTTCAATTTCACCAATATTCATATCAGAGTAAATATCTGTTAGCATTTAAAATTCATTCATCACATTATATGCAACCTGAGCAAATATCTGTTTACCACACCATTTTATATCACACTACAAAATTAATACATATCTACTACCAATTCAGAAAGTATTAAAAGATAATAAAAAAAAACTATATAAAAGCAACTATTTGAAAGCAGTGGTTATCTTCAGCCGAAATCAGAACAAAAAATCAATCTCAAATTATAATAAATACACTACTATTCTCATTTAAATAAGCATCCAATAAAAAGTCAGAGAGCATCACCACAAATATGTAAAAGCAGTGTTTCATTACTTAAATATCATACCCACAACCAACAAAATTATCATGTGCAAATTACAATTAACACGTACGTATTTACAATCTAAACAAGCATTCAGTAAATCACCATAAAGCATTATAAAGATGCATGTGAAAGCATTGTTTCCATCTCATCAATATTCATATCAGAATAAATTATAAAAAATTGGAAACTATGATGATTTCATATCTGTTAACATTTAAAAATCATTCATCAATTTATATGCAAGCTGAGCAAATATCTGTTTACCCCACCATTCTATATCACATTTACGTACCAGCAAAACTGGGGTATCGTCGTACGCTTCCTCTAATGATTTCGAATCAACCACGATCGAGTTGTCGATGAGATCAATCCGGAATCTTCGGACATTGAAAACCATTACATAAAAATGCTCGGCATGGTAGATGGGGAAGAAAAACTGCAAAACAGCAATCAGTGAGACAATAAAACAATTTTTCATATAATATGTAGTCCAACTAGACCGAATAAATCTTACCATATCTATTTTGCCTATTTGAAGCCCATCGTTTTCTGTTAACTCTTCTTTGAATTTCTCGAAGAACTTCTCTTCCCATCTGGCCATATCCCATCCCTGCGGTGGGTCAACTATTGTGTAGCACTGCATAGACCGGACAATGGGTTAAAATAATTATACTAAATTATTGAACTATTTATTTATTTATTTTTTCTAAATACGTGTGACGTACGCATGGGTCAGTTGTTACAAAGAATCGGCACGGTGATGTAGCTGCCCTGTATTTCTCTTTACTATTCAGAATCTGGCTCCAAACATCAACAATGGATATACTCACATACGATGTTGGTGCAATAGTCACCATCTCCCGTCGCCTAAGGTCACATCTTCCGTTTGAAAAAAGGATCTCTTCCCTGAATGATCACAAAAGAGGATGTCAAATACTCAGCCTATATATTAATTTGTCCAAATTTCTAAAAAAACACATGCTTCTATATCAACAAACATACAAACAGAAAATATACGAGTTTCTATATTTTCATAGTTATATTGTAAAGAATTACTTATACATACATTAAAGCATTGATAAAAAATATAGAAAGGACAAATTCAACACACCGGTCCGCATCCTTATTACACAAAACCCAGTAGAACAAATCTTTCTCCACTCTGTCTAATATCTTGGACATAGATACAGCTCTTTTCATGTACGGTGACGCAAAAGACACTGTCTTTTTAAGCTCCTTCCCAGTCCTACGGACTATTTTGTGTGGCTGCGGCACAGCATCAGTCTGCATTTTTCATGAACTTAATTTCATAACATATTAAATATAGCAGACCCATAACAACCAGCAGATTAAGTGCATGGAAATAGGAAGTAAACGTTTATGAAAATTTCAGAGAAAATACATTTGCTTCTTTTATTTTGAGACCTTTCACTTTGTTTCCTTGTTCGGCTGTTTGCGCACAGGTTGCAACTTAGACCGATTACCATCGCCTTTAATCTTATCCGTCAAAGTCTTCTCATTATCATATTACAAGAAATCGGAGATTTTCATTAGTTTTTCTTTTTACTGCATACTAAGATTTTTTGAAATAAATGTATAAACACCTTTGCAGCTTTGTGGACGACCGCCGCGTTTTCACTTGGTGTGTGCTCTCCTCCTTGAAGCCCATCTACAATCCCACCACAGTCCATCAGGTCATCTACGGGTGGATGGATCTCTGTCGGGTTTTCAATGACATCTATCTCTTCCTGTGTCAAACCAATGCTGAAACTTGGCATCTCGTCTCTAGTAGAGTTGTACTTCATCCTCTTCCTAAGACCATCCTAAATCTCTTCTATGATACCAAGACGATTGTCCCAGAACTCATCATCACCCAACTCTTCAATCCATACTGTGTCTTGTGCTCTATCCACCAGAGGAGTATCTTGTTGACTACATCCCAAAAGTTGTTGTGTCGTGGACAAAACTCGATTAAAATTCAAGTCATTGATCAGTCCCACTGGAGTTGACTGCACCATTTCCATGATAGCTGACATTGCGTCGGCCATCACTTTTGCTTTTGCAAGCAGCCTATCCGTGAACGAGTGCATGGCATCCAACTCTGGTACATCTTTCAGTTTGTTCTTCTGCCCTTGGGCCGGCGGTTTAGCAGATACACACACCGGTGTAATTGGAGGTTCTAACCTATCGCATGAGAAACCGGCAACAAAACCATTTGCGGCTACCTCCTGGTTCTCTCTTTTCTTCAAAAATTGTTTATTCCAGCCTTTTATTAGTGGGAAAGCGCGCGGGACAACTCTGGTGAACATGGTAACTCGGTCAACGTACATAACCTGTGATCACTTTGATTATTAGTTTCAAATGATCTCATACAGTCAACACATAATTACTGATTAAAATAATACCAACTTGTGATATTTTATTTAGTGCGGAGACATTACCGTGAGGAATAGTATAGGGCCCCGAAATTCCTTTGCCTTGTTCTTGTCCCAGTCCAATTTGCAACTTATAAGCCTCGCCAACGTGTACTCACACCAGTTCAGATTTGCAACGCTGTCAACGTCATCTAAATAATCCATGATTTGTGGAAGAACGTATCCATTGTGTGCAGCCTCGATTAGATACGACGTCACCAAAATCAGGAATTGGCGCTTGAACCATACGCCACCATCGCTCTCATCCACCATCCGTTGTGCAACCTCCTTTGGCAGAATCTTATCCTTCCTCTTGGTAAATTAACCTGCCCATTTATCCAACAACGCCGACTGTTCATGCTTCGGTTTTCTCTGAATACTCACTTCACCCTTCGGCAGTCTAAGAGCGACGTGGACATCTCTGTGGTCAATATGAATGGTTTTGCCCTTCTGTAGAGTCAACTCACAACTCCTCGGATCAAAGTTATCTAAAACCCAATAACAAAGTCTTTGCGGCAGCGCAGTTACATCCAAATGTAGAAGTCCACCAAAGCCCATCTCCTTCACCGATTCAATCTGTCGCGGGTTCAGTTGTTTAATCGCAGTCACTAGGATTCTGGGAGATGCTCGTGTTCTAAGTAACGGGAAATCTTGATCGAAAAATTCGATGACCTCGTTGTCACTTTGATCCTCGACGTCAGCCACATTCGACACACATGGGACAGGTAGTCTCGGGGGCTCAACGCGAACGATGTTCGTGCCAAATTGTCCGCTTGCTACATCTAATTGATTGGTCGCTTGGCGCAAAATGATACTTATAGGGGGTGCATGAACTCTATTATTTACCGACGCGAACCCTGCTGCAAACGCGTCACCATTATCTTCATTATTGGCAACGGCCACAAGATTATTCAAACTATCATCCAGATTTCTGATGCCTTTCCTTGCCTTGCGCTTTTTTGATTCGTCCGGCTTACCTGGAAGATTTAAACAGGTTATAAATTAATCGAAATATGTCTCTCTTTAGAACAAATTATGGCAGTTTAAATAGCATCAATTTCACATGGCTAAAAAATCACATGCGAATCTATCAAAGGCACCAGTTTACAAGTGTTAAAAAAATATCAAACAACTTTAGATATTATGAAAACATCTAGAATCCAAAACCACAATACACATTCAAAGTCCGTCGAAAACACACAACCATACTCACAGAACACATTTACCTTACATAAATTATAAAACTACCAAATCAAAAGCACCATACATAATCAGATATATTGCTCCATATCAATAGTGACAGCTACAAACATACACAACAAAGCACTACTATATAAGCATATTTAACACCACACCATAAGCACTACATTATACCCACTACACACTAGGAATACACAATTAAAGCACGTAATATGTACACCAAAAAACACCAATATATGTTCAGCAGCATATAAAGTTATAAAAAGCACTATAAATATATATAAAGGACATTATCCCTTGTACACTAGATATATACAATAAAAGCACTAAACATTTAACTCTTGAGCATCACACAAACCCAATCATATATTCAGCAGCATGTAACATTATAGAAAGCACTACAAAGATTCATACATTTCAGACACATTTCAAACATAGAATCAATGGTCAAAATTAAACAATTATTGCAAAATGAGTACACATTAATAATTTTTTAATGGCACTTTAGATGTATTTAAAAAGCACTACATAGGACATTCTCAGCACATTTTCCTCTATCAACTCGCTGTAGCCATTTTCCCATGTACTAAAATATTAACATATCAACACACACAAAATTGTCATATCACAAATATATGACAAAAGCACGACACTAAAGATAAAAAAACATTGTCTTGTTAAAATAATTCGCAGAAAATTCTTTTCTCCCCAAAGCATCGCCGACAAACCCTATATTTTGGGGACCACCCAATTAAAAAGAAAGATCGAAAACAGAGACCGTCAAAATTGAAGTGTTAAACTACTTCGAAGTGCTTCCATATCACTAAAAAATCAATTATCGAACTGCGATTGATTTTTAATTAAACTAAATCCAACTTTTAGGGTTACAGTTCCGATTCATAAATATTCGGTACAAAATTCACCCGCTCCGCCGGAAGGTGGCGTCCGCCGGTTACCTCTTGATGGTCGTCCGTCGTTTCCCATCAACAATCTCAACCTTCGCTCGCAACCCTCGTTGTAGAAAATGCTCGGAGTAGTTGGTTGGAATGATTTCACGCAATGAATTATTATTGCTTTCACATCTCCCGATAAACTATTTTTGCATGTATATTGTGTTACGGGGACAAGTATAACATATTTCTCTTTTCAACTTCCAATTATCACGGGGAGGAATGTTGGACGGGATTTTGTACAGTGTTTTCTTGGATTAATTTGTCCCAACAGAATAATTGACCAGCCTTTGAAATCACAATTTCCATATTGGAGTCATATAATTGGATCAAATATATCCGTTTGATCGAAAAAATCTACAGCCTGAATTGGTCCCTAAATTCACATAAATTAACAGGGTTTCATTTGAACCCAACCCTATATATATATATATATTAATCTCAGTATTCACTCAGCAAATGAAAGTGGATGTGATAAAAGCAAAGCAATAAGTAATCAGTATCGAATTTTCGAATCGTATCAAATATTAGTTTGAGTAGCGATTCAAGTAGCTTTCCTGTTTGCAGTTCAAATTCACAGGCACCATAAATTCCCACCCTAAAATGCTGGCAAAATTTATTTGCTTGGTGTAAAGTGTTTGTACCAAAAGTCTAGTATAGTATTGTGGCATGTAGGCTAATTGTTGTTTCCAAATATTTATTTATGGTGGTTGACTTTCCGAAATACCATTTTTATTTTGCCTCACATGACTTTCAGAGTCATCGTTTTATCATTTATTTGCCAGCATTTGACGTGTCCTGTCTGTCAGAAAATGTCGTGCCCCTTTTTTCTCGTATTTTTTTTTGTTTTCATGTATGTACGGGTCGTAGTTGAGACCTTGATGGTTATTAATTTGAATATGTTCCATTTCATATATATATATATATGGTTGGGTTCATATGAGAAACGGTCATTATATGGGACTCATCTTGACCATTAGATTGGATAATCTTAATAGTTGAGATCGGTCATTATATGGGACTCATCTTGACCATTAGATTGGATAATCTTAATAGTTGAGATCATGATATATCAGCATGATAATAATATAAAAAAAATACATTAATTAATTAAAAATGGTATTTTGGACATATATCAACGTTTACAAAGAGAACTACATTGTTCTTTAGAAAGTACAATAGATTAAGAAAAAAAACACTACGATTGTATACAAAAATCATCGCAAATTTCGTTTATAAACTGTAAATTCAAAAATTTGAAATGAAACTCAAATTTTCAACAAATCATAACTTTTTCAAATTTTATTCGTTTTGAATGAAAATATATCAAATTAATCACATTCTCAAGATATACGATTTAAGATACATATTGCATATTTTAAAACGTAAAATATATATATATATATAATTAAATTAAAAAATTGGAGTGATTTAGTACTGTGTAAAAACCACAATGAACCTGGACATATAATTACACTATCCAATATTAAATCTAAGGTAAGAATTAGTTCATAGGTTCACATATAATGACGAGTTTCTCATTTGAAGAGGTACATTATAGACGATGTGTTATTTCCAACATCAAACTTGAAGTAGAAACCTCGCGTGATAGTAAGTAAAGCCCAAATAAACCGTTGGAGAGATAGAAATTTTGTGAAACATGCAAACAGTTTCGGGATTTTGAACAAATAGTTGAGCTTCTTTAACTGATATTGTGAGGCCTCTAACAATTAGGTTTTATAGTATACTACTCCATAAAAAATACAAAAAGATATATATAAAACCTCATGAATCATAAATCTAAGGATATTGTTGAAAATCCGCCTCATTAAAATAAACTTGTACATACACAGATTAAGAAAATATATTAATTTTGTTGTATGTAATTTCTCTTGTTATTTGTATTTTACCGTAGCGATAAATGCTATAAAAAATCAAATTACTATTGAACTTAAGTAATAAGATTCTAGGGAAAAAAAAGTGCGTTAAAAATGAGTGTTTCAGCAAATTTATAAGCAATTAAAAAATGTATCTTAAGAAATTACTTTTTTTAGGTATCTAAACTCCATGCTCGGCGTATGTGTGTAAGTTTTGTCAAATAAGTGAATAACTAATTAAAATGCTGTGTGTGGTTTGGCAGCTGAAGATGATGAAGATTTAGACAATTAATGGGTTATTTAAAGATTAGTCAACTCATGATATATTATATCTTGGATATATAGGTTAGTTAAATGTAAGTAAATATCTTTCTAATCAAATTCCTATTGTGATTACAACTCTGGTTTGTATATATTGGAGCTAACTTGGCAGGATTACATATATTTTTATATAAACAAGTTAATTCATCATCATTAGTTCCATCAAGATACTGACTTGAGGAAAAGTCAATTCTTTTTTAAGTATTAGGTATATATGGTCAATTCGTGCTGACATTAATAGTGATGTTACATGCACAAACACACCAAACATGCACACACAAACGATAGAGAGGGAGAGGAATTAAATATGTTTTAGTTGGTATTAGTTATAGAGACAATTAATATAGTTTCTCACCTCGTGACACGAAATAAGACTTTAGGTTTGAATCAAGATAACAAGAGGATCTAAGAAAAGGGACACATTTTTTTTTTCACCAAGTCAATTTTAAAGTATAAATAGAAGGTAATGAAGCTGAAATAAGGATAACGAGAAATAAATTGCCCTCCTTACGGAAGAGCAAAACTGATCGTTGTTGGCGTATCAAAATGCTTATTAGTTATGGTTAATTGGATCGATTATAATACATGCAATATATATAACAAAAAGTATCAAAAAAAAAAAAGGCGGATATCGATTTACTCAGAAGTAATGTCAATAATATAGAGTAGGTTGCAGATTTGCTCATTGTTGGTAAATTTATTTATTTTGTTATTTGAGTGTTGGGCTCAAAATAAATTAGAGAATTAGATTTAGAATTTTATTTATTTTTTTAGATTGTGTTTAGAATTTTATTGGGCAACACTCGTTTTAGGCCGAACTAATGGATCATCCATTAGGCAAAATCTCATATCAATACATTATAATGTAAAAACCAATACATTATAATAAAAAATCAATACATCATAGGATAAGTACATCACAGTACAAAAAACCAATACATCATAACACGGGTCAAAAATCTATGAAAAACTAATACTTTACAATACAAAAATAAATACATCACATTACAAAAACCAATACATTATAGTATCGGGTCAGATGGTCTAACAGGTCATGACACATTAATTTGGCCTAACACAAGTGTTTGCCGACTTTATTTAGTTTTCTAATTTATGTTTAGAACTTGTTTTTCTTGTTTACCAAGTTTAGAACTCTATGACTCTTGTCTATTTAAAACAAGATAAGGACACAAGAGAACCCCATCTCTCATACACGGTTTATAACGACGCAAAAAAAAAAAGAGAGAGACACTTAGAGACGCACGGAATTGAAGGAGGAGGTCGACGCAAACAGTAAGGGAGAACACAAGTAAGACAACTACTTGAAACCAATATCCGAAATCAATAAGGTTTTCGAAGTTGCGTGACCAACGGAGGAGATCTTTCATCTAGGCGACAAGTATTTAGTATCATATGTTTGATACTTTAGTTTCCATATATTACTTCTTGTCTCTTTGTATTGATCGTGAACAAAGAAAGTCATATAGTTTTTTGATTTGTACACCCAAGTTCACAAGTATTTTACTTGTGAACTTAGTTAAATTGTTGTGTTCTTGAGTTTAAATTTTCACTGCATATTTTAGTTAAACTTTGGGTTGATTTTGATTTCAGTGTTAGTTAATATTGAAAACAACATCATATGTTGATACTAATTTTCAAAACTATAGTCCTACAAATTTACAATTGGCATCTAGAGCGGGTTACTTGACGTACTAAGTATATCGATCCTTATTTTCGAGGTACTGTGGATGCAGAGGATGATGAATCTCTTGACGAGTACGAAAAGTTGAGCATTGAGCATAAGCAATTATTTGTTAGTTGGGAAAAACAAGTACTCAAAGTCAGGGATCTTTAAATCGAGGTGGACAAACTGACTCAGGAAAAGGATGACCAACTGAATATAATTGTTCGGTTGGAGTCATCCTCCACCAGAAAGGATGATGAGTTAGAACGATTGAATACCGATTTGAAAAATGTTCAAGAAATCCTCTCAAAACTCAACAAGGGTAAGGCAAAGTTTGATGAAAATCTGGAATCGAGTATCCCGTATTGTTCAAAATACGGGATTTGATACAAGCATGTTCAAAATCCATATTCAAGTCAAAAGGTGAAGTCGACCAAACGCCACAAGAGGAGAAGAAGACAATACGCGTGCCATCACTGTGGTGAACCAGGTCACATACGACCATACTGCTGGAAGCTTGTTGGCAAGCAAACTCATTTTAAAAGGTCGAAGCTGACTTCTGAGTTCCGTGATGATTTTCGTGATGGTTTCTGTATTCCTCTCTGAACTCTCACATCCATGGAGCCTGGTATTTTGATAGTGGATTCTCTAAGCACATAACTGGCTCGGAAGATCTCCTTTTGAATATTGTTAAATTTTAAGGAGAAAAAGTGAAGTATGGTGGAGGTGCACATGGTTAAATCATTGGCCAAGGTACTCTTCATGTCCCTGGTATTGCAAAGCTCGAGAACGTGTTACTTGTTGAAGATTTAACTACGAACTTGATAAGCATTAGCCAACTGTGCGATGGTGGTTTCAATGTCAAGTTCACTCATTAAAGGTGCGAAGTTTATGACGAGGGCAATGCATGTATTCTCACTGGTCAAATGAATTCTGACAATTGCTACCAAATCAACGGTGATATTTTCTACAAGCTATCTCGACTGAGTGATGCCGAGGTGTGGCATCAAAAGCTCGAACATGTCACTTACAAGACGATGGAGAGATTGGTCAAGAAGGATGTTGTGAATGGACTACCTAAGCTCAACACTAAAAACATTTCAGTTTGCGAGGCATGTCAGAAAAGGAAACAAGTAAGGGTGCCACACCCACATGTACAAAGCCTCACCACGTCAAATTTCTTTGAACTCATGCACATGGACCTCATGGGATCACTTGAAGTGGAGAGCCTTGGAGGTAAAAGGTATGTTCTGGTAATTATTGGTGATTTTTCTAGATTTACTTGCGTTGAATTTTTAAAAGAAAAATATGAGGCTTTTGAAACTTTCAAAAAACTTGCTAAAAAGTTGTGTGTGCATTTTGGTGTGAGCATAGGAAGGATCAGGTCTGATCATGGAAAAGAATCTGAGAATGCATCTTTTTCAAAATATTGTTCCAAAGTTGGTAACTCATGAATTTTCTTCACCCATCACCCCCTGACAAAATGGGATAGTCGAACGCAAAAATAGATCTCTTATAGAAATAACTAGGACTATGCTTATTTCAAATGGGGTTGCTAAACATTTTTGGGCAGAAGCAATGAACACTGCATGCCATATAATTAATAGGGTGTATTTTATCGGGGTCTTGTGTTACTCCCTATGATTGTTGATGGGTAAAAAGTCAAATTTGAGTTATTTTCATGTTTTTGGGTGCATTTGTTATGTGCTAAATGGTAGAAATCATCTTGCAAAACTTGACTCAAAGGGTGATAAATGTGTTTTCATGGGATACTCTCGAAATAGTCATGCATATAGGTTGTTTAATCTTAGAACGTGTTGCATGATTGAGTCAGTAAATGTCAAGTTTGATGATATGATTAGTGATTTTAGACCGGCTGAGGATGATGATCTGGTTTATGATCAGTTCTTGGGGAAAATGTTACGGTTAGTGTAGATGAAGATGCAGGTGTTGAAACTGCAAAAACTGGTGATGTTGGTTTCGGTGATGGTTCTGGAACATAACATCAAACCCAACATCTACTCAAGCTGCCCCAGAATAAGATTCTGAACCGATTGACATACATCAGAAAGTTATTCCCTCAAGAACTCAGAAGAATCATCCTATAAGCCAAATCATTGGAGATCTCGATGAAAGAAGTACAAGAAAGCGACAAATAAACTTCAAAGAGATGGTAAAGTTTGTTTGCTTGTCTATTAACTATTCTCAAATTCGAGAATCTTTGTTTCTTGCCAAAACAGAGCCCAAGCGTGTAGAAGATTCTCTTAAAACTGAGTATATTGCAGCTGGAAGTGCTTGTACACAATTATTTTGGATGAATCAAATGATAGAGGACTACGATCTACATAGTAGAATATTGACTGTGCTATGCGATAATTCCAGTGCCATTGATATCTCGAAAAATCCATTCCAGCACTCACGTATCAAACACATTGACATAAGGTACCACTTTATTCGTAACTTGGTTGAGAGGAAGAAAGTGAGTCTTGAGCATGTAGGGACAGACAATCAGCTAGCTGACATCTTCACAAAGGCATTAGATTACGAGACCTTCTCCCGTTTGAGAAGAGATCTCGCCATGTGCATTGTCTAGTTCATGTTAGTTTTGATGTTGTGACATCCAATTCTGTCATCAGTCACAACATCTGTATAATTTGCATGTATTTTTTGCTTTATTTTTCATACATAATCTGAATGCATTGGGTCTGATTGAAAGTGCAATAAGGTCATGTGTTGTAATAAAAATGGTGGCAAAAAGACTAACCTCTTCAATTAGGTGATTGTGAAGCTTTCCCGCTGAAACTTGTTTTCTCCCAGGTCAAAAAACAAGAGGTGTTAACAGCATTGCTGAATATAAGCTATTTCTCTTCAAATCTACAAAAGGATGAAGAAAATATGGATTACAAAAGGATCCAATCTTTGAACCTCATTGAGAGACTTTGACGTAGTCATTAACTTGGTTTAAGGGGTCTATTTTCATTGACTTAACCTTAAGCAATGTTGGTTATAATGTCATCAGTCATGAGAAGCAACACTGATCAAGTCACTCAAACTATAAATTGTATTTTTAACCTTTTTAGGTCATGATTCTTAGGCATCAATTAGGACGTTCATACTTTGTGAAATTTCCTAATTGCTGTGTGTTCTGTTGCTTGCGCTTGTGTATTTCCTGAATTCTCTTAATCTTGTTTTGAATCTTGCTAACCAAGTGTTTCAGTGGTGTTAAAATCGGAGGACTAGACAGGTAAAAAGAGGTTGATTTGGTGAGTGAAAAATTGCTTTGCAAAGTCTTTGTTCAACTATGGTGATGTTTTTTTAAAAATAAATCTAGCTCTATCTCGGTTTTATATGTAATTTGGATTTGTGATTCTAATTTAAAAAAGAAGATAGTGGTTTAGTTAATCCTTGAGATCATGTGCCTTATTTGATAAGGAGTTTTTTTTGGAAAGAAATTTTTTTGGGTCAAAAAGAAGTAGTGGGAATAGTGGGGGGTTATTTATTCACTTTATCTTTTTCATCCCCTTCTTTTTTTTCTACTACGTACGAGTTTTCAATATTGGCAATGTTAGGATTTTTACTTTTCTTTCTCCAAGTTTTACTGCCTACGGCACTCGATCTTGTCCTTGTAGTTGTTTCCAATCTCTTGTAGGATGTCGAACTCTCCATCACCCAGCAAAGCCACGGTTATCCAAGTCAGCTACTCCTCACCAGAAATAGACAGTGCGTCTGGCTGATAAGAAAAATCCCCCGTTCCAGTCCAAGAAGAAAAGTTCGAAAGATGCCCAGAAAGTCGATCTTGGTTCTAGTGTTTCATCACCAAACCTAACATCACTTACAATTGCTCCGATTTCATCTCCTATCTTCAATTCTGATGACTCTGATGAAGCTGTGTGTCAAGACGTCGAGATTGAAGACATAGAACCAGTCTCCACGAGATTTTTGACTACTGAAGCTGAGGAGCTGTTTCCAAAATATGCTTCCCGTGTTGGTTCTGGTGATGGTAACACCAGTTCTAACACCGTTCAACTTTCTGCTCCAGTAGTTTTCCACTTCGGAAATCGTTTGTTGAGGTCCTTTTGCTTTCAGAACTAAAAGGGGGAGAAGATGTAGAAGACGCGAGCGGACGAGGATGGCGATAAGAAGTTCGTTTGTTCTAAACAAGGAGTATTTGTTTAGGGGGAGTTTTACTTTTATTGTGCGTCTAGGTTATTTTGTCCAAAAAGGCAAAAGAGGGAGATAATTGGTAAATTTATTTATGGGAATTCCCTTATTTTATTGTTTGCCTTTCTTGGGCTCAAAATATATTATGGAACTAGATTTAGGACTTTATTTATTTCCTTTTATTTGTTTCCTATATTGTGTTTAGGACTTTATTTAGTTTCCTAATTTATTTTTAAGACTTGTTTTACTTGTTTACCAAGTTTAGAACTTTAGGACTCTTGTCTATTTAAGACAAGACAAAGACACAAGAGTCTCATACACTGCTTAAAATGACGCAAAGAAAAAGAGAGACACTTAGAGACGCACGGAATTGAAGGAGGTCGACGCAAACAGCAAGGGAGAACACAAGCAAGATAACTACTTGAAGCCACTGTCCGAGATCAAGAAGGTCTACGAAGTTGCGTGACCAACGGAGGAGATCTTTCATCTAGGCGACAAGTATTTAGTATCATATGTTTGATACTTTAGTTTTCATATATTACTTCTTATCTTTTTGTATTGATCGTGAACAAAGAAAGTAATATAGTTTTCAGGTTTGTACACCCAAGTTCACAAGTACTTTTACTTGTGAACTGAATTTAAATTGTTGTGTTCTTGAGTTTAAATTTTCGCTGCACATTTTAGTTAAACTCTGGGTTGATGTTGATTTCAGTGTTGGTTAATATTGAAAAAAATAGCATCTGCTGATACTTATTTTCAAAACCATATACCTACAAATTTACACTCATGAACGTCACCAATAATACTGGGTGGGTGAAGGTTTTTTGCTTAGAATTGCACCAATAAAGTTGGGCGGATGACAATTTTGCAAAGAAACGTCACCAATAATACTAAGTATTGTCATCGGTTTGTCTATAACCGATGTAAGTTCAAAAGAATTAAATGTCCATCCTGTTTTACTTACCAACAATTAAATACCAAACAATTGTAATTTAATCGTATGACAACTTCTAAACATCATAATACCATGCGATTCATATCCCAAGTTGAAATTTAAAATAATTCAAAACCAATATTGATAAAAATATCCAATTTAATTAGAGAATGTTTTATATTATAATTTGACAAGAGTTCTTACACTAGAACAAAGATAATTTAAAAGATAAATACCACTCCTATCAGGTAAAAGTCCTTTCATGTAACAATTTGATCTACAAGAACTATTAATCATTTTCCCCCTCTCCTCTGGTATGATGGTTCTTAGATAATTTGAAAATTTTCATTTTACTTTATTGGCCGCATTACGGAAATATATGTGATATTCTATATCATCAAACAACCTTTATTAAGTTGATCAATTCATTAACAAAAGGTCCAAAAAAAGTCTGATCGGACTTTTTTTTTTTTCTAACGTGAGGTGTTTAAATTCTTTTTTTATCATTTTTTAATTTTAAACATTAAATTAAAGACAAAAACTTGACAAAAAATTCATTATGGTCCATTATATCTGTCACATTTCATAAAAGGTACGTGACTTGGACATCTTGAAACCATGTCTTCTAAGTTGGTCAATTTATCAAAAAAGAAAAAAAAAAGTTCAAAATAAGCTTGATTGAGGCTTTTTTTTTAACATGGCGTGATTCCATATTTTTCTTATCATTCTCCTTTAATTATAAACAATAAATTGAAGAAAAAAACTTGTTATACTGTAATTTTATTTTATCTATTCATTAATCAAATTAAAAAAAGAAATTAAAAAATCAGTGATAAATATAAACATAAAATAAATCTTAAAAATTTATAAATAAATATAAAATTTATACATTTTATATAATTAAAAATCTTAATTTAAAAAATGAATAAAATCAGAATTAAATAAAAAAATCATAAAATGAGTTTAAAAAATTAAAAAATAAATGTAGAAATCTGTATGAACAAATATTATTTTTTCATATAAATTTTTACATTTATTTTATAATTTCTTAAGATTTATTTTATATTTTTACATTTATCACTAATTTTATTAATTAATTTATTTGATTATTTATCTGTTTTTTCTTCTTATATTTATTTTATAATTTATTAATATTTATTTTATGTGTTTATATTTATCTCTAACTTTATTAGTTTTATAACTAATTAAATTTTATTAATTAGATTAAAGGAAAAATAAATGAAAAATGGGAAAGAAAAGGGAGAGAAAAACAAGTTTCTGTCTTAAATTGAATGCTTATAATATAGAAAAACAATAAGAAAATATAGAATCACACTATGTCAGCAAATAACTCGACCGGTCTTTTTAGACATTTATCGATGAATTGGCATTTAGCAAACGTGTTTTGACGATGACTAATGACACGTATCTTTTTTAGAATGTATCCAATATAATGGACCAAAATGAGTTTTTTCCTTCATTTTAATGTATAATAATAATAAAAAAAATTGATAAGACTGTATTGTATTTAGTCATGTCAGCAAAAAAAGTCTGATCAGACTTTTTTTGGATTTTACTTCTTATAAATTGGTCAGCTTATTTGGTGATAATTAATAACGCATATATTTTTAAATTTGACCAATATAATATAAAAAAAATCCCCAACTTGGGGAGATTCGGAGAATAATTGCAGCTCGAAACCCGCATTTCTGGCACCAACAATATTTGAAAAGATGAATCAGGTCCTATGCTATCAAGAATATGTTTAAAAATAAGCTTGTGATTACTTAATGGCATGTTTAAGCTAGGATTCTGAATACCAGATTCGAAATCGGAATACTGAATACTCATTTAGTCTAAAACTCAAAAATCAATTACTCAAACAACAATATTTTACAACTAAAAAACTAAATGTTACTAAATACAATATAATAATACACTATCATTCACTTTTCAGACATGATTTGAAATCAGATATAATATAATAATATATCATCATCGACTTTTCAAACATGATTTGACATCTACAATAAAAAGTAAAGGATTTTGAATCCTATAACAAACAAGAGTTCTTATTATTCAAAAAATTCTAAATACCCAAGGATTCTAAGTAGTAGAATTAAGAATTTCAACTAATGCTAGTCCAAACAGACCTTAAGAAAGTGTGTGTGTAATCATTAGATTTGGTTGAGAATATAATAACTTTTTATGCTCCTATTTTACAGATCATGCATTAAATTCAATTGAAATTACCCAAGATAGTAGAGTATAGAACTCTATTTATTTCAATAAAGATTATATATATATATATATATATATATATATATATATATATATATATATATATATATATATATATATATATATTTTAAAGTACACATGTGGCATATGAAAATATTTTTTATCTACTAAACTCATAAGAAATATCTTTTATCTCTTAAATGACCTGAATGCCCTACTTTTTGCCTACCCCACTTGCCCATCCCACCCAGGTGGTACTTCATCTTCCATAGTTGTCCCACTTGTGGGGACACATTTTTTAAGAAAAAAAGGAATTCTCATATCTTCTTCTACCACATATTTTATTAAAAATAAAGACCGAGAATACAGCCGCTGACGCCACTACGTCAATAGAGTTTGGCGGCTTCCACTACATCTACTGAGATCCAGTCGCCGCCAACACCTCCATCGACGCCAACTTGAATATGTCTACCGCCGACCCCCCCCCCCCCCCTGCCAATCTCCAGTAAGTTTACTTTTTTTATGATTTATTGTATGAAATTGAAATTGAAGATAATCTTTTGAATTTATTTTACACGATTACGGTACGTGGAAACTCCTTTATTATAATACAAGATATAGTGAGATCGTGTAGTTAGTACACGATATGGAGGCGTGTTCATGATTAGGGAATTTGTGTAGTTCATAATGTACACATTACAATATTTGAACTCGTGTAGTTAGTACATTGTACAAGATTTGGTGAAATCGTAGTTAGTATATGATTAAACAACTCGTTTAGGTAGGGCAATGATACATAGAACACGATATTTGAACTCGTGTACACGATATGTTGATCTTGTGTACATAATACACGATAATAAGACTCGTGTAGGTAGTACATAGTACACGATTATGAAGACTCATTTATTTAGTACATAGTACACGATATGTTGAACTCGTGTACACGAGTTTTTTTTGGTTTTTTTTTTTTTTTTTTGCACTGCCATTAGACAATATTCTATGAACTCGTGCAGTATTTGTGCTCATGTACTTGATTTATATTAGATGTCCTTCACATGTAGAGTTCTTTTTAAGAAAAAAATCTCATGTTTGGACAAAGCTTATTGAATTTATTGAATTTTTATTTCATTTTAAATTTTGATTTATTTATTTATTTATGCATTTATTTTGCCTTGGTTTTTATTTTTTTTTAGAAAGTATGGTCGTGGATGAGGCCAAGTTTCAAACAAAGAAAGTCTTTCATAAAAAAGTATGTTAGGACGGGGGTTATAGACGATGTCAGATTACAATTGCCTCCAAACCCGAAAAAGTATAATAAACTTGAGCGGTGTTATTTTTGGAGGTATCTCTGATACAATTATAATAATCGGCTGGTTGTCTAAATATATCCATGCATGTTATGTTTGGGTAAAAGGTTACTAGTCCAGAGCATAGGTTGACGAGCTTTGGTTTCATGTTGGTGATCAATTCATACGATTTTTGAAATATAAGCATGCTCTGGTGACTGGTCTAAAGTTCAGGCCCATAAATTTTGATTCGAATGCGAGGTGTCATTATCTGTTCGACTGTGTATATATGCAACAGATACATGGGCAAGAGGGTGTTTCGAAATATGAAGATGTCCTCCATCATTTTTGTAGTGGTTTTTTTATGGATTCACTTGATAATCCGGTGAATATTGCAAAGATACTATTTGATTACGTCATTCTTTTTGGGATTGATTGACGCACGAAGTCGATAAATAAATGGTTGTGGGTGTTAAATGAGAATGAGGATAGGTTGGAATTTTCCATGGGCCGCATACAGCTTCCAGATCCTTATGAGAAGGATGCATAGTTCAGTACCATTGGAACAACCTGATTGCAAGTTTGTCTACAATTTGTATGGATACTTCCATTCCTTCGTGGTAAGTATTTAATTATGTGTAACAAGCATGCATATAATAAAAATAAGAAAACAATCATAAAAGAAATATTCATAGAAATTATATATAAAATAAAATAAAAAATATCATTAATAATTATATTGTAATAATATATCGAGTGATAATTAAATTATAGATAATTATGAATATTCTGAAATTTTTTATTATATTTAATACATGTAGTTCGTTTTTTGTAGTATTGGATTTTCGAGGCTATACCTCCATTGGTGAGGTTATTGTTGGCGGAAGTCAAAACTCGGATGAACAGCGTCCACAATCACTGAAGCAGCCATTAAACAACAAGTGTAATGACATCTCACATTTTTCTGAAGGCGGGGAAACTAATTATGTATTTTTTTTTGTTCTTTATTTTTTATATTTATATTGGTCGGTTTTAAATAAGTATGGTGTATAATCTTATTATTGTTTGGGTTTATTTATTTTTGTACAAGCACTTAGAATGCCACTAAAGATTGGAGCCGCTGCTGAGGAGATAATTGATTATCCTTGGTGGTTTCATGTGGATAATGGCATTCGATCTAACATCCAATATGTGCACCATCATCCTACCTTCGTTCGCATTATTGTCGATGATGCAGTTGCCCCCACAGTCGTCCCTACCCTTGCACCTACAGTGTACCCTGTCGTTGCCTCCATAGTTGCCTCTTTCCCCTGCAGTTTCCCCTATTGTTGCTTGTCATCGAGGTACTTGAGTGAGTTCTCGCAGTGGTGATAGTGATGCTCAAAACTTGCTGGACCAGGCCCTGGATGCCTGCATAAGACCATACGAGGGTTTATGTAGCTTAAAAACTAAATGATGATTGGATATTTGCTCAAAACTAACAGGTTGTTCCATATAAAGCTCATTGTCAATATCTCCATTGAGGAAGGCATTGTCAACATCAATCTGTCTAAAGCTCCATTCAAAGATCAAGGAAAGAGAAAGAGTAACTTTGATTGTTCCTGCCTTAATAAGAGAACTATATGTTTCAGTATAATCCCATCCTAGATCTTGATTGTAGTCTTTAGCAACAAGTCTTGAATTGTGACTAATAATCTCACCATTGGGGTTCCTCTTGATCTTATACACCCATTTGCAGCCTATGATTTTCATGTTAGGAGGAACGGGAACCAAACTCCAGGTTTTGTTCTTGATCAATCTTGATATTCATCCTATATAGCAGTCTACTGGGCTGGGATAGCCAGGGCCTCATGGGCAGAGACTTAGGTTTGTGAATACAAGCCTTTGATCTGGTGATCATTTGATGTGTACCTACAACTTGATGAAAAGCATTAGGAGCAACAGAAGATGCAGGAGAATGAATATTGTCAATTGGTAAATATATGGTAATAGTGCCTCAAGGAATAGATAAAGTAGATGATGTGGAGTATGAAGAAGATGTATTCATGGCAGGAGAGGAGTGGCTTGGTGTATGAGGATTAAAATGGTGTGCTGGCATAGTAATGAGATTTGATATAGTGAGTAAAGGGGCCATAGGTGTAGGTAAAACTGAAACAATAGTTGGTGAAGATCCATTTTCGTGATAGGGAAACTTAGATTCCTCAAATACCACATGCTTGGTTATTATTATTTTATTAGAAGGTAGTAAAACCTTGTAACCTTTGTGATAGGGACTGTAGCCTGGAAAGACAGCAGGAAGGCTTCTAGGTTCAAGTTTGTGAGTATTATAAAGCCTAAGTAAGGGATAGCAAATGCAACCAAAGGTTTTCAGAAAGTAATTTTGTGGCTAGTTAGAGCTTCTAGAGGTGTTTTATTGTGTAAAAGTTTGTTGGGTAATCTGTTAACGAGGAGCACAACACTTGTAAAGGCTTCATCCCAGTATAAGAGAGGAATTTTGGACAGAGACATGACAGATAAACCTACTTCCACTATTTTTCTATGCTTTCTTTCAGCCAGCCATTTTGTTGTGGGGTATAAGGCAACATACTCTGTGTTGGATTCCACACTGAGCAAGAATAGGTCTTAAGGCTAGAAATTCACCTCCTCCATCAGTTTTTAAGGTTTTAACCCTGCAATTAGATTAGTTCTCAGTCAAGGCCTTAAAGTGTAGAAAGGCTGACTTGGTATCTGTTTTTTGTTTCAAAAGATAGAGCCAGGTGAAACTAGTGAAGTAATCAACAAAACTAACATAATATCTGAAACCAGAGTGAGAGGTAACATGAGGTGTTCCCAGAGATCACTGTGTACTAAATCAAAAGGGTGATTATAAGTGGTAATGTTTTCAGGGAAAGGTAGATTATGTGTTTTAGCTTCAAGGCTTGCAGAACATAAGAAATCATCTTTATTATCAATAAAAGGAACATTATAAGGTCTGAGTGCTCTCTTAACAACATCAAGAGAGGGGTGACCCATCCTAGAGTACCAGATGGCTAAATCTAGCCCTTAGTTATTCTATCTGAAAGAGTTGAAGGATGATGTACACTAGATTGATGATGTTGAGGGTTGGTGGTAGGGGCATGAGTGTGGTGTTGAAGGTGAAAATTGTAGAGACCATCCTTAATATTCCCTTGGAGTAGTGTTTCCTTTGTTGGTAGATCCTTCACAAGACACACAAAAGGATGAAATTCAAAGAATACTTGATTATCTTGAGCAAACTTAGCCACACTTATGAGATTTTTGGTTATAGCAGGAGTATGTAAGAGATTATTTAAGAGAAATGAGCATGGATTTGTTTGTGAAGGATACATTACTAAATAGGAAACAATATGAGCAATATCCATACCTACTCCATTAGCTATCTGAACTCTGTCATAGCCTTGATAATTTGATGCCATGTTCAAATTTTCAGAGTTTGGATACCATAGACTGTTTTAACTGCTTTCTGATCTTGTATTTCCAAAACTAGTCATGTGAGAAGAAGGAGAGGCAGTAGTGCTTGACTGGTTGTTGATGTAGGATGTAGAGGATTAGTTCATGTCAAATCTATAGTAGCATTTATCTACAGTGTGGTTATTGTAACCACAGATCTGGCATTTAGGCCTGCTATTACCATAAAATCTACCTCCTCTTCCTCTAAGACTATTTCTAACTCCTCTTGAATAAGAAGCTCTTCCTCTATTTAAGTTATTTTTTCCTCTAACACTCTGATTGTTAAATCCCCTCTTGTTTGCCTGAGATTGAATGGCCAAATTACAGAAAAATGAGAGCTTTATGTGCCTACAAGCTGATTGCTATTCTCAATCCTTGCAATTTGACTCTCATAAGAAAGAAAGGCAGCATAAGCCTCCATAAGATTGCATGCTTTAGATATGGTGGTGAGAGACACAATGACCAGATCATATTCAGGTCCAAGTCGAGTGAGTAAGTGCAGAACTTGATCTATTTCTTTAATGCCTTCATCAACAATAGCAATCATGTTGATAAATTAATTTGACATGATTGCTATTGTTGATCTAGATCATCCTGTGCACATGCTACAGTTGACATGCAATCATGTCAAATTAATTTATCATGCTACAGTTGGATGATCTAGATTGTTCCTGTGCACATGCTAACTAGATTTTGTCATTTATCATGCAATGGTCTGTACTAGTACATGGATGTGTTTCTATGCACATGCTGGCTGGTTTTGTTGTTTATCACCTTGATCGTAATGTGACGGATATGGTTTTCATTGATGCTCTGTATTTGAGTTTGTTTTTATAAATAAATGGTTCTTGTGATTAGACAAAGAATGGAGGAAAACTGGTAAATTTCATTGTGTACATTTGATAAAAACTGAAGTAGAGAAGATGACCTTTGTTTGCATAGGAAATGGCTGCAACGATTCTTTTTCTCTTAACAATCTCTAGAACACTTTAAATCACACGTAACTCAAATAATGATCTCTTAAAACACACTACAATCTGAGAATTTGCAATTTAAAGCAAGAGGATGAGAGGAGTAAATGGAATGCTAACAAATAAGAGGAATAAATTGTAACGGCTCAACAATAGATGGGAGCCATTTTAATTGTATTAATTAGTTTAATTCTTAGTTTGGGTGATTTTGTTTTGTAATATTAGTTTAATAGGAAGTAGGGTTACTTTGGTTTTTTTTTTCTAAATTTATAATCCAATGAAATACACATATACGATTTATATTCATTTACTGTTTCATTAAAAGATTCCATTTATCTAAAACAATTTTTAATTATTTACTAGCAAAATGAAATGACAATCGTCGCCTCAAGAAGCTTGATGAGATGGGTCTGCCTCTCCATGTTCAAACTAGAAATGGTGAATTTTCCATTTTCAAACTTAATTCCAAGCAAATTTTCAAGATGAAAAAATGAAGAAAAAGCTCCTTCCTCTCTCCTCATTCTTTTTTACCTAGTCGACTCCTCGCCGGGATCACGTCTCCATGACACCGACCGCCCGTTGCATTTTCATCGCAGTCGTTATCGAAGACTATCCCTCGTACTGCTAAAACTATGGTCCCGCCGGTGCAACCCATGCAGTAGCGGCCACCTTGGGACACGCAACAACAGCTGGTACAGCCGTATCCGACCATAATTGCTCCCGACGCCACTAGCATACTTTCGCCTCCTTCAATGGATGCCCCGCCGACGGCTACCTCGCACACTCTTCAACATACTTTCCAGCCTTCCTGGTCATCGTTATCGGCTGTCGGTGCTACCTCCCCGCCATTGTACATGGCATCGCTCCCCCGCCACCCTCCATAACTCGCTGTCCAACCCACGACGACTGCTTCACTGCACAGGCCTTAGTTCCAAACGTCTGTGGATCACTTGATTTCTATCTTGTCTCTTGAAAGAGTAATTTTAGTTGTGTATAGAGTTCATTTGGCTTGATATTATAGGAAATCGATTCAATTGACGAATCAAAGTGTTTGTAGCTTTAAGAGATTAAAAGAAAATGCAAATAAAGCAATTAAACTAACTAAATTAAACTAGGAAATGAAATTTCTAAAAATGTAAAGTGCAAGTTGGTCGAATGCCTCGTCGTGTGCCTCAAACATGAAAATGCAAGCAACAATGAAAATTAAGCAAAAACAAGCAATGTTTCAACCAAGTACAAGCATGAAAGCTCAAGGTACAACCATGCTTGCATGACATAAAAACTTGAATAATGCAAATTGGCAAAAATTGAAAGTATGAATGGATAAAGCAATGATAATTGACGTCAAAGTTTAAAACTTACGATAAATAACAAGCAACAAAGCATAGATCTAAGATTTAGCATGAAACAATGCATGAAAATAAAATCCTAAATAAAGCATATGAAATACTTGAAATAAAAACGATCAAGGACTCAATCTATGATCTAGACGTGCCACTCATCTAGATTCAATGGACGATTCACAAGATCAAGTAAGAAATCAAAGGGCTAAGGCAAAAAGCATAAAATTGAAGAACATGCATGAAATTGAAGAACAAAGCATGGAAATAAAAGAAAGCTTACCTGAATTAAAGAGAGTAATAAGCTTGAATTAAATTGCATCAAAATAAAAACCCAAGGGATTACTTAAATTCTTCTTAGGCTTAAAAATCCAAGGAATTGCTTGAAATTAAAAGCTAAAAACTAGAGAGAGAATTTTTAATCTCAAACCCAAGCTTGGTTTGGGAGGAGGTCTATCTTACAAAATGTGAGTTGGGTTCTATTTATACTAGGTTTAATTGGGTTTAAATGGGCCAAATTATCCAAAAAGGCTTGAAATTCCCGTATTTGACCAAATTGACCCGTGTTAACCTTCCTAGCCACTTGGCTAGCCTTTTGGCACATTTTGGCTCGAGGTGGCTCATCATTTGGCCGAACCTGGGTGCTGGGGGCTGGACCTGGGTGCTGGGGGCTGGCTTGTGCCTTGGCAAGCAGTGGCAAGCGCAGGGCTCTGGCAAGCCTTGGCTAGTGCTGGAAAGCAGTGGCAAGAGCAGGGCTCTGGCAAGCCTTGGATAGTGCTGGCAAGCAGTGGCAAGCGCAGGGCGCTGGCAAACCTTGGGCGCTGGCAAGCCTTGGCTAGTATTCCAGAATGTTAGGCGTTTTGGAGCCTCTCTTGGTGTCAAGTTTGGCTTAGAGCTTGGCGTGCCTTGGCCAGTATTTTGACCTTCAATGCCTTTACCTATGAAAATAGGAATATTGAACATAAAACCCCAAGAATTTCACCAAACCTTAAATTAATTAAAACCATTTAACCCTTTTAAACATAAAATCAACAAAGAAACAGAAAAACCCTAAGATAAGAAAAATAACCTAGAAAACTTAGCTAAACGACTCAAGAACCACTAAAAATAATATAAAACCTTAATAAAAAATACGAGAAAAATACCACAATTACATGCAAAACATCTCCCCAGCTGGATGCGAAACCGCCGCCTTCGTCTCTCTAGAACTCGGCTCTTCTATTTCTGGCGCCTCATTTTCTAATGGTGATAAATGGGTCTTGGTTTCCGTCTCACCATGTTCAACAACCAACCATTGATCCTCCGTCACAGCCATTCACGGCGTTTCTTCCCTCCCAACCTCCTACTGTCCCGCCGTTGCTTTCCAAGACGCAGCCGTCGCCCAAGACGAGAGCGTGTTCGGATTTCACTGCCCCCATGTCATTCAGTTCCTTGCCAGCGGTCAGGATGACACCGCCGTCGTCTACGCTATTTTCTCAATCCTTTTTCCCCTCGAATCCTACGTTGCCTACGATGCATGGATTTTTTCGTGTAACTTCGAACTCTACTGCGACCACCCCAGCTTTTTCGCCTGTTCAGAAAAGGACGTCTCTTTTGGTCAGCTTGGGCTCTCTTTCTGCGTGTCCAATTTTTGAATTGGGCGCTGGCCCAATACACCATCATGTGGCCCATATCCAACTAACTGTCCATTTGAAGCCCAAGACTTTTATTTCCAGTAGTGAAGGCCTAACAACAGCCCAGCCTTTCACTCACCCTGTGTTGGATTCAGACACACTTCCAGTAGCCCACTTTGCAGCCCATCAAGAAGTGACCAATTCACCTCCACGCCTTTGACCCACCTCCCGGGCCCAGTGGGCCCATCCGCCCACCTTCCCTCTCCGGTGACTTACTCCTTCGGGGCTCCCCCGATTAAGAAGGGAGATTATGCTGCGACGGGCCCCATTCCGGCCCCCGACTCGGTCTCGGCAGCACCTCGCTGCGATGGGCCCCATCCCAATGACTTTGACTTCGCCTGGGTCTTATTGTTACGTGGTTCTCTCATTGGCCAACTACTTCAACCGAAAGGATCAAAGCCCCTTACGATCGCTGAAATCAAAGAGTCGTTGACTTCTACTTGTAGCACCACCGGCGATTGGAGATTTGTTCCTTTAGGAAAAGAATTTTACAGCATTTCGTTCGATTTGGTCGAGGATAGAAATTGTGCCTTTGCCAAGACGGCCTGGAAGCTTGGCTCCAGCACCATTTGGCTTTTTCATGGACCCCAGATTTTAATCCTTATAAGGTTCAATCGGCTTCCTCTCAGGTTTGGATTCTCATTTTTGAGTTGCCGATCGAATATTGGGATGGCTCTTTTATCATTAATATTGCTAGGGTTGGTTGAGATCAACCTTGAAAATACCTGGCATGAGACGTTAATGATTGAACGGGTGGGATATTACGGGTATATTTCTATTGGGTATGAGTACTTGCCGGATTTCTGTTCTTTCTGCAAAACGGTTGGGCATCATGTCGGCTCTTGCCCCTCTTATAAACCTCGTGTCGCTCAGAATGTCGATAGGAACGATCGGCATACGGTTAACACCAGACGTTCTCGTCGACTTTCTGATTCTCGTGAGCATCAGGTCCATAATCGTATGGATTCCCACCCGACTCTCGAGCCTACTAATCCTTCTTTGATGACTTCTAACATATTTCAAGTGTTACAAGCTGAAGACTACACGGGTCCTTCGACACCTCCTATCTCGGAGCGTACTTTGAGGTTCGAGCCGTTACCTCCCGCCCACATGAACACGGCTCCTAAAGCCGCCGCTACCCTTGTTACTCCATCTGGTCTGGAAGGGAAGGACTACCATATCGCTTCTGAGCCTTCTAATAGTGGCTCAGATAATGGTGAACACACAACTGCGCAGCTTTACAGGAAGAACCAGTTGATCGTTTGCAGATCCGCTGAGATTATTTATGACCTCTCGAAAGCTTGTGCTTTATGAGAAACCGGCTTCAGCAACTTCTTCAAGCAAGGATTATGTTGATCAGGTAAACATGGGTTCTTCTGATAAGGTCTCTCCCTCGACGCAATATACTTCAACAGCCCGTCTTGTACGTGATGAAGACATCATAGTGGATGATTCGGAGATTGACAGCCAACATCGCACCCCTCTTTTTTGTAAACCTGCCACTGATCGTGAATTAATTGATATAATTAGAAAATTACAGTAGGAGTCTTCTACTCCTTTCATTGCTGACGATACAAAGAATCCTCTCATGCCCTCGGAAACATTACCGGACAATCCCTCGGAAACATTACCGGACAATCCCTCGGAAATCCGAGGGAAATCTGAGGGAACTCTTCCCTCGGAATACTTCAATTTCCGAGGGAATAAAATCCCTCGGAATTTCGAGGGATTTCCATTCCCTCGGAAATCCGAGGGATTATATTCCCTCGGAAATTGAAAAAATCCGAGGGAGTATATTTCCCTCGGATTTCCGAGGGAGTCCCATTCCCTCGGATTTTTCAAAATTCCGAGGGAACTTTCCCTCGATATTTTTTATTTTTTAATTTTTTTATTAATTTTTAATTTTTTGTTTTAATTTTAATTCTTGTTTAATTATTAAAATTCCCAAAAAATTGAAAAAAGCAATTAAAGAAAAGTCAAAGAAATAAATCAATTATAATAAAAAAAATATTTGAAAATTTATGAATTACATGCGTTCGATTGAAACAGTAACAAAGTTTATTAGATAAATAAATGTGTTTTATGGATGGGGAGGGGGAAACTGCTGCTGCTGCTGATAGGGAGCGGGGAACTGCTGCTGGAAACGAGCGTACATCTCAGCCATCTGGGCGTTCGTCCGCGCCTGAAAATCCTCCTGCTGCCGGCGCTCCTCCGCACGCTGTCGTCTTTCCTCGGCTGCCTGCTGCTGCAACGCCTCAAGCTGCGCCCTCTGAGCCTC
>BMAC01000007.1:3438399-3486469 GCA_014905375.1 Phtheirospermum japonicum | reverse complement strand
ACACACACACACATATATATATATATATATATATATATATATATACACACACACACTAGTTTTACACTCGTGTGTTAAAAAAAATATTTGAGATAATTATTTTAAATATAAAAATAAAAATTCAAAAAATACTGTATTCTCAACTCGTGTCTTATACTGATATCTAATCATTATTTATTAACAATTAATTTTTATTATTTAATAATTTTATATATATTAATATTTATGTTAACTTCGTTAATAATTTCTTTATTTTTCAAAAGCAAAAAATTGTCATATTCTCAATCCCTATCTAATATCTATTAATAATTTAATAATATCATTAAATACTTTAAAGTTTAGATGGAATTACTTTATAATTTTTAGCTACATACCTTCAAATATATAAAACATATCATATTTTCAACCTGTGTAGCATGTACTGGGTGTCTAATCAATATTTATTATTATACAATGTTATATTTCTTATGTTTAGACGGAAGTTATTAATAATATTTAATTACATACTTATATTATTTCAAATAACTGGTAATTTAATTATATTTTGTATTTAAAATTCTAAGAATAAAGTTACTTAACTTTTATTATGAACAACTTATTTGAATTATTTTCATAATTAAGTATTATTTTAATAAACGTTATCTAATATGTAATTTATCTTTTAATTAAGATACTCCCTCCGTCCCATAAAGATAGTTCGGTATTCGATTTGGTTCGTCCCACAAAGATAGTCCAGTTACTATATTTAACATATCATTAAATCTCCATTTCCACACACACCCTTAATTAATATTTTTGAAATACTAGTATTCTACATGGTAAATTAAAAATTGATGATTACAATGTAAAATCTTACTATTCCAATAACAAATATACTAATTCCAACACTAATTTTTATAATATTAATTGACATTAATAAATTCAAGAAGAGTATAATTGAAAAACACTAACTAAATTAATGACTTAACTATATAAACTACTCATTTTTTAATCTGTGTGAAATCAACCGCAGGACTATCATTTTGAGACAGAGTGAGTAGCTAATTTAGATTTTTTTTTTCCTAATTGCATATGATTTTTATATTTTTATATTAGAAAAACAAAAGAAAATATTGAATGAAGTAAACTATAATTAAAAAAAATTGAATTAGGCAAATATAATAAAAGAAAAGGATTAAGTTAGGCGAAACATAATAAAATAAAATATATTAAATTAAGTATATTTAGAATCTCTATATTTTAGTAAGTTTTCAAACATGCAAAATTCACCAAGTAATCGTACGAACCACCATAAAATTACACGTGAGCTTGAAACTTACTATGCAGACACGTAGGATACACGTTTTTTTCGTTTATTATATAGGTGGGAATAATATTATACAAAATACATAATAAATGTTTAAATGGTGACTTGTGTATTGTGGGTCAATATTGTATATATTTATTTATACATAATAAGTTTTTCTAATGGTAATTTATAATTTTCAATTGAGTCTTTTGCAATTATTTTAGGGCAATACTTTTGTCAGGCTAGACTAATAGAGCATGATCATTTTTAGGCTAAAATATCATATTAATACATTAATACAAAAATTAATAAATCATAGTAACAATCAATACATCATGATATCAATACATTATAGTATAAGACCAAACCACTGCTCAGCCCCCTCCAAACTATGGCATCAAGGTCGGAAACCCCAAGGGTCGGGCCTCAACTGATCTACTGATAAAGTATGGGGAAAGCCTTCGCCCTTTGTTGAGGAATTAATTCTTGGGAATAATTTCTTATTTTGTTATTTGCCTTTCTTGGGTCCAAAATATATTAGGGAACTAGAATTAGGACTCTAGATTTGTTTCCTAGTATGTGTACAAGACTTTAATTATTCCTAAATTGTGTTTAGGATTTGGTTTTAGGAATCTACCAATTTTAGGACTCTAGAACTCTTCTATTTAATACAAGACAAAGCCAAGAGAAGAGGACACCTTCAATATTCTTACATTCACAATCTTTCGAGAAGGACGATTTTTTATTAGAGATTGACGCAAGGGATTTCTTGAGGAGAAGAACGCAAGACGCACGACGCAAGAAGACGCACAAGGAAGGAAGAACACGACATACTACTTGGAGCCAACGATCGTGATAAACAAGATCTTTGAAYTTGCGTAACCAACGGAGAAGATCTTGCCATTCCGACAACAAGTATTTAGTATCAAGTTTRTTAATATTTAGTTTTCATATATTACTTTATAATTGTGTATTGAACGTGAATCGAAAGTAATATAGTTTARGGGTTTGTACACCCAAGTTCACAAGTATTTACTTGTGAACTGATTTTGTTTAATCGTGTTCTCTTTTTATTTTCCGCTGCACTTTTATATCCTGTTCTAATCAATGTTGATAATCTGATGTTGATAACATTGATTAACAACATCGTGAAATTTGAGAATTATTCTTATATCCATAGACCTTCTAATTTTACAGAGAAGTTAAGTAAAAAAAAGGGATCGCAAAGATCAATTCCCAAGCAAGGGAAAGCCTTCCGCCTTCCAAGCATCTCCTAGTCATCTTATTAGGTGATTCCAAGGAAGACCATGCCTAAGGTAGCGAAATTCCTTGTCGCATAAGTAGCGATCTCGAGCCAATGTTCGTTCACCAGGCACTACGGCGCTGAAGTAACCCACGCCATACTCCCAGGAAAAGCTCGAACGACCTTGACCTCGAAAGTCAAGAAAGGCAGGTAAATAAAATTTATAACCCAATGAAGGTCAAATCCCAAGACATCTGGAATTCTACGATTATTCCAATTCCAAGATCTCGGGTCGAGTCTTGAGAAGAACTCACTCAAAAGTGTAGAGGAAGTGCTCCCATTACTGATCAGAAGGGAAAAAATTTCGGGCCTATTCTATTTCTATTTTTGTAGTTCGATCATCATAGAACATGTCAGAGATTTACGAATTATCAATACTTTTGAATATACAAACCAATACATCATATTACAAAAGAATAAGAAGGTCTGATGGGTTATGACACATCAATATGGCCTGACATAAGTCTTTATTAATATTTTTTTGTTAGGGTTTAAAGTACATTTATTTATCTGTGCCTCAACTATTCTTATTTTACCCTACTTAGATTTTTTTTTCAAAAGAGCTATAATAAGTAAGATATGAAAATTTCGAAAAAACATTTATTTTCCTACTGTTTCATTCAAATAAACATTAAATTTTTATTATTCTTAAGTTAATATTTAATAAACTCTTAAAATAATCGAAATATATTCTCTCCCGGGTGATACCGCCCAAACCCCCCATACATTTCTACTTTAATTAATCCTCCCAACTCCAACCCCTTCCCAAAATCCTTAGTATTTGCAGTATCAATTTGAGAGTATTATGAATGTTGGAGGCTTAGTTTGAATGCATTTATAAAATATGTCATAAAGAGAACTTTCACATGAATATCGAGTTATTGTTACAAAGATGATAATAATTACTTACAAATACTATCCAAAGGCTTAGTTTAAAAAAAATGGTTATCCTTTTAAATTATAAATATCCTTAAGACATATGTTTATATATTACAAGTTGCACTTGTTGCAGTGGGTATCTGTAAAATAAACATCAACGTAAGGGTTATTTGCATTTTTAGAAATTAACCAGATTTCTGATAATTAGACCGAATCATGAAAGTACGTAGGTTTTGTAATTATTCATAACAAGTGCATACATGTTATTGAATCCATGTTGCATAATTTTAAAAACTCGATGAAAATTTTATTGATCGGTTGCGTGCCTTGCGGACTTTTTACATGCGGACGATAACAAAGCATCGATAAAAAAAACACAAAGAACTTAGCCTAACCATATGCTATTAGATTGAGCCCTGACTCTTGACTTTCTCATTATCCTTAGTATGAAAACTAACATCTCCAAAGTACTCTATCCCAAACTCTCAGCCATATACACTATTGGCTTATTTCCCTTTGCTCTTATTGCACCAAAAGAGTGTTCTTCTGGTTGTGTGCGCCGCCTCAGGAATTTAAACTTTTTTTTTATTTTTATTTTTCCTTTCATATTGCAAAGAAGGAAAATTTGTAGGAGTTGGGCTTTGTAGTGATTTTTCACCCCACCTTATCATTTGAGGGAGAGCTTAATGGGCAGACCATTCTGGGGCAGAGCAAAGGGCCCATACTGAATGCCACTTTGTGGGCCCATCATAGACCACCTGCAATGGGATTTTCAAAACAATTATTAGGACAAGGACATTAATCATATCATGACATGCTATTTATAGCCACTTCAAAAAATGAATTTCACCCCAGATTAATTGACAAAATCATGAATGGGTAGTAATTATTATATAATTTTCACCTACTTGTACTTTGTGGTCAGATGGTGAACAAGAACCACGATCTCCAGCTTGGCCAACTCATTCCCTGGGCATGCGTGGGTCCCGCTGCCAAATGGTATGAATGTATTGGGCTTCGGCAACACCTGTCACACCACAGAATATATTTTCAGTCCTCGGATCAATAAATTATTATATTTTACTTAAAAGTAAGACAAATAACTGAGTTTCGAATCACAATTCCTTTTTTAACTTTTCTAATTACATAAGATATTTACCTCAAATCTCGAAGGATCAAATTTCTCAGGCTCATCGAAATTGTCAGGGCTGTGATGAATGTTCCTGAAGAGTGGCAACACTTTCCATCCTTTCGGAATAAAATAATCTATTGAAACATAAATAAATATATTATTAGCAATTTAAAAAGGCAAAAACAAAATTCCTCAAAAAAAGGACATCAATCTTTTTTCTTTTTTTTTTTTTTTTAAATAAACTTACCATCAAACTCAACATCTTCAACGGCTTCTCTAAAAGTAAAAGACAAAATAGAGGCAACTCTCAGTGTTTCCATAATAACCCTTGATGTAATAGGCATCCTCTTTGTATCTGCCCAATTCAAGCCCTTATTTTCGCCACTATCTTTTTTTGATTCAATCAAAGCTTCTTGCTCTTCCTGTAAAAAATTCACAAGAAAAAATAATTAATTAAATTTCACAAAATTAATAAAAGAAAATCATTAATATTTATTAATAGAAATTATAAATATCGGTAGAATTTAGAAACTTACTGTAACAGCTTGCAAAACACTAGGATTTTCAGCCAAGTACTTGAAAATCCAAGTAAGAACACTAGCGGTTGTGTCTCTAGCCGCGAAAATGACCCCAATAACATTATCAGCAATCTGTTGGTCGGTCAAACCCGCGGCCTCAGCCATAAAGGATCCCAGCAAATCAGTGTGAGTCTGCTTCGTTTCCCTTCTGACCGATATAATCTGAGCCAAGATCTGCGTTAACTCCTTCCTAGCTTTCATTGCCTTGTGAAAAAGCGTGCCCGGAAAATTGATCGCCATCGAATTATATCCCTTTTCCAGATTATAGTAACACCTCTTCAGATCCTCGCTGTACAAAACTCCTTCCTTTCCAAATATGGAAAGTAATGCCACGTTGATTGTGTACTGCATGAACCATAATTTAATTAGTCTCCATGAATTTACTTCTTTTTTTTTTAATAATTAATAACAGGGGACTCTGTTTTCCTCTGTTTTTGTTATTTTTTTTAGATGGAGTAGAAAAAGGGGAACATACTGTTTTCATTTCTTGATAAGTAGTGATTAATTTGCCTTCCCATGATTGCAATGAGGTAACGGCGATCGATTCGATGTCGGAGACGAAGTTTCTGATGGATACGGGCATGAAAGTGCGTAGAATGAGCTTTCGCAGCTTGGCGTGATAATCTCCGTGGTCGAAAAATATGGCTTGTTCGCCAAGGATCCTTTCTTTGCTAGCTGGGAATGTGGGCTTGAAGAGATGGGCTTTTGTTACAAGGACTGATTTTACTGCCTCTGGGTCTGATATCATCACGCATCGGCATCCCAATATGTGAGTCTTGAATATAGAACCATACCTGTAAAAAAACATAAACATTATTTTTTGAGTAATTTTAGTAATCCCATCGAAAAATCTTTGAGGATTCTTATTTAAAAAACAAAACTTACTTATTGACTTTTGAGGCAAAGAAAGTGTTTGGGTTTTGGGAGTAGAGTTGAAAAGTTTCGCCGATGTAAGGCCAGCCCATGGTGCCGGGAGGTAAAGGCAATTTAGCATGGCCAAAGGTAAAGATTTTACGTATGAGGTATATGGAGATTAAGGAGGCAAAGAGGAAGAACAAGGAGATGAAATCCATGATTGTTGTGAAGGGACCAAATTATGGGAATTGAAGTTTGGTTTGATTTGGGTGAGGAAATGATATGAAGTTGAAGGGGTATATATAGGTGAAAAAAAGACAAGGAAATGGGGCTTTCAGTTACAGCTTGAATACCATACATGGTATCTCCCGCCAGCTCATGTTGTCTTGTTTGTGTGTATACATGTATGTATAATTGAGAGAAAAAGAGACACGTGTCCGTTGAGTTGAGACAGTGACTTAGAGGGCGTGTGGGGGAGTGTTGGTTGACCATGACTGGTGTAGAGAAGAGAAGAGAAGGGATCATGACTCGTGAATAGAGGTGCGAGGAAACAACCCACTTTCGCTCGCACAATATTAATTAATCAATTTATTAATTAAAAGTTAGAAAAGGCAAAGAGGGGATGAATTTTGCCCTCCTTACCATCATCACTTTAAACTCTAGGTCAGTGTTTTTTTATATTAATGGGGAGTTGGGGACGTATATATTTTTCCCACTTGCATATATTTTGAGAGAGCGAGGATTGAGGTGGCTAATTTTCAACACTAAAATTTTTAAGGTGGCTCAACAAAAAAAAATAACATCATGATCGATTTTGGTACATCTCAAATTTGGGACTCAATCTAACTCAACATTACAAAAATTATTTTATACATCAAGGGTTACACTATTTTAACTTTCACTGCACAAAAATCCGCTTATGCTGACGGTCAAATCCATCACTATATGAAATATTGACGGCCTTCTAACGTGTATTGGCGGTCAGCACTATTTTGGTCAGAATTGTTGTAATTTTGTAGATCTGTGATTTTGAAATGTGATGTTAAGAATCGTGATAAACAAGTGTTAACATCAACTAGTTTGAAACAGTGAACTAATAACACAACAGATGTTATGATTGATATTAAGTACACCAGTGATAACACTAAACAGAGAAATATTGAATGGCAGCGAAATAAAGATAAATGAACACACTTATTAAACTTTTAGTTCGTAAGTAAAAGTACTTACGGATATGGGTATTCAAACCCGAAAACTATATTACTTAATCGTTTAAGAACAATTACAAAATGTTTAAGTAATATATAAAAAACAAGTGTATCTAAACTTGATACACAAATACTTGTTACTACGAATGATCCGATCTCCTCTGTTGGTTACGCAACGTTGAAGATCTCTTGATTCTGACTCGTAGCTTCAAGTTCCCGACAACCTGTAGATAGACTTCGTTTGGGTCTACCTGAGTGCTTCTATCATCAGACGACACAGCACGCCTCTCCTCCAAAGTCCTCTCATAGTCCTCCTGATATCAAAATTTTCAGCTATCATTACTAAACAACTTTTATCTGATTTTATACTAAATAACTCAGATATATATAATATATAAACTCACAGCTATCCTCTGGGTTTTGGGATCCGTAAATGTGTCGTCGGATTCGATGAGATTTCAGAAGAAGGTCGTAGTTACTGGGTTGCGTATACGCAGCTTGTATATAAAGATACATTTACAATATTTAATATAATGAATTAATTAAAATATAAAATTATACATGTTCAATAATATAATTAATTACTTAAAATATAAAATTATTATCGACTTACAATTTTAGCGGCTTGTCGATTTTCCGGCTTAGACCCGCCTCGGTGCTTCGCTATACCAGTCGAAGGGCCTCCGGGCTCGCTCAATCGGTTGCGCCTGGCCTTCTCAGACTTCTCTACCTCCTCAGGCCTTTGAAACTCCACCAGCCATCTATTCCAGGTCGTCTCCCCTACGCAGGAAGGTATCATTTAATTGATAAGCCTTCTTCCACTCGTATATACGACTGTTATAAGAATCCTGCATCACTATATAGAATGCCGTCTTGATGGCATTCTCGTCGTATATACCTCTGTCCCACTACACCAATCCCTACAAAAGAAATACAATTAGACAAAATAGTTAATCAATTTACTTAACACAAAACAAAATAAATAAAGAAAATTACCCTAAAACGAGGCCACCACGTCTGACGATGGTTGTCTGGGATGTGCTCAAATTTCCACCCTACTGGGTGGATACGAGACTCGTGAATAGTCCTCAAATAGGTCGGCAACTCCTTCGACGGACTTCGTAACCTAAAAATTAATAAATTTATTTCAATATATGTAAAATAATTAAATTATATATTGAACACATAACAAAATTGATTAAAATATTACTTACCTATTTCCGATCATGAATACCTCGATCCCGGTAGTCCTGACCTCTGTACCAAGCGTGCTCCCAGCCTCATCGGACGGGGTAGGTGGAACAGTATCATCGAAATCCATGTCGGTGACATCATCCTCATGGGGTCCCGAGGACGATGAGCCGAAAGAAATCTGACGATTATGAGGACCCCTACCAGGCATCTAACATACAAAATAGTTTTATTAACAAATAAAATTATTTATATATATATATATATATATATATATATATATATATATATATATATGATTGTTTAGATTATCATTAACACTCATAAAATCTTCGAACCTCAACCCTAACTTTCAGACTCATTTTCGTAGCTTTCTTCGTCTTCTTCAGTTAATATTAGTTCATCGCTTTATGACTCTTCTAAATCATCATTGTCCGACTCGTCGTTTTCGTGATTGAGAGGGTCGTTTAGTTAGAAGTCGACATGCTCCAATTGTATTTCAGGAAATATTTCTACAACATCTTCTTGGAATGACTGTTGTTCAGGCACATGAGGCTCGATATAATCCATCGTCGATCGAGCTTTAATTTTACAAGTTGCCCACCAATCTAGTTTTTCTCGCTTCAAACTCGGATGCGAACTGTAGCGCACTTGAGTCGCTTGGGAGGCGAGTACAAATGGCTCGTATCGATTGAATCTACGTTTATGATTGACATCAACGAGCTTATATTGAGGGTGGATTTTTCTGCCGGTTGGAGTTGGATCAAACCACTCACAGTCTGAAGCCCGTGATACTCTAATTGAACCACTTCTAGAAGACGACCGCAATAATCCATGTAATCTGGTTCATAATTTGTTCATCTTATACAAACTCTTGTGCTCAACTTTGATTGTTCAGAACCATACACAAGCGTGTGAAATCTATATCCATTTATCTTACAACTGTTGAATGTGTTCATAACACGTGATGGACCATACGCAATGGACCTTATATAATCGCCATTTACATTGTTCAAAGGATTTCGTGCCTACAATAATTTTATGTCTTAAAATATTATAATATATATTAATTACCACGTGATTTTAAAGATGATAAAGACTCACGTAGTTCTCAAACCAAACAAGAAATTCAGCGTCCAGTTTCTGGTTGGTGACGTTTAACACCATCTTCGAACAAACTGCACATTTATGTTTAAAATGAAGAATTGTTATAATATTTAATTAATAGATTTCAATAATTACGGTTGCAACGAGCTTGAATTATTAACCTGATAAATTGTTGGAGTTCAGGATAATTTAGTAACACATATCTTCGGGCCTCGGCCAATTCTTAATCCGACAAGAATCTTTTCCCTGCGTCTGAGAAAGCTTTACCATTGTTTTTTAAAATAGATAGAATGTTTGGATCGTCGTCTTCATCATTTTGAACTTCTTCATTATGATTTAAGTTTGTCCTTTTTGTGGAGACATTATCGTCGAAGTAGTACGAAACAATATTCGACGCCTCTTCAAATAGATATGCGTTTGCTATCGAGCCTTCAACACACGCTTTATTCATTACGTTATTTTTCAATTTGCGAAGATACCTCTCGAAAGTATACACCTACCTATATTGCACTGGACCAACAATTCTCGCTTCGTATGGTAAGTGGATGGGCAAATGTTCCATTGAATCGAAAAAGTTATCTGCAATATTGTTGTCTTCTGGCACGATCTCTTTGATTAAATTAATAAATTGATCATAACATTTCTGAGAAATGTCATGCTCCGATTTTAAATTCATAAGATGGGAAACTAAAGACAACCGATTGTGTTTCTCGCAACCGAGATACAGAGTTTTTTGCAGCTTGCAGAATATCGAAAAATCTCATCGTCTCGGGATTAGGTGATTCCTTTAATTCAATATCATTTATATTGAAATTAGGACCGGCAACATCTTGCACCATATCGACGTACGCACTTGATGATGATCCACCGACTTCAATATCAGCAGGCGATGAGACGTGATTTGTTTCCCCGTGATGAGTCCAAATGTATTAATCAGCAATGAACTCTTTAGTACCAAGATGATATTTTATCTCATCGATAGACCTATAACTAGAGTTCCTACACTTAGTTCGTGGGCAAGGGCATTTCAGTTTATCACCGTCCCTCTCTGCAGAATAATGCGTGAGTGCAAATTGTACGAAACTATCTACACCGGCCACGAACGCCGGATTTAGAAATCCGGCAATATTCCGTTTGTACATTCAACTACGATCATCAGCCATCCTAAGATTTTTGAGTGTTATTCGTGATTCTAAAATTAAAGAAGGTGGCAAAATTTCGGCAGCATTACGAGAAGAATGAGTAATTCGAGTTATAATTGGTAAGACTTCTATCCCATTAAAGAACGTGACATTTAGTAGTATGTATTATCTTAAAATATGCATTTTTCTTAGATTCAAAGTTTCGGCAGCATCTCCTCTCAGTTCTCGTAGTACACGTTCAGTGCACCCGAGAACAATTAGAGAGATGCAGAAACTGAAATTTCAAAAAAAAAAACAAAAAAAAACATACACATAAGATAACCATACTACAAGTCACATTCTCAAACTGTCCGAAAATGGGACAATTTTGAAATTTAGTATCAAACTCTAGATTTGATACTAAATCTCAAACGGGTCTAAGGAATATTGGAATAATTCGAAACTTAGTTTCAAAATTTTCTATTTTATATTAATTTTCAAACGAGTGATTTATATATAATTGATTCTCTACAACAATATGAATCGCGTCACTTCGCCAAGGTTCCAAATAAACAATTACCACCGTCACATTTTTAAAAGATATTTTGAAAATTTAAATAAAACCACGTGACACCCTATCACGTGTTTTAAAAAACTTTTGAAAACCCGCTATTGGAGGGACAACACCTCCCGCTCGGCGCCGTAACCGACGTCAACATTCGACGGTATACAACCAACAACATTAATGACAATAATATATATAAACAAAATTAAATCTCGGCCAATCACCACAGCTTCACATGCATGTAAAATATACAATTTTTCTTTTTAAATCCCTGCCGATCACCACGGCCTCCCATGCATTAACAATATAATGGGTGCATACATATATCACAATATAATTTGTGGGTACAAAAATTTAAACTATATAAATTGTAAACTGAGGTATACATATAACTAAAATTTATATTAAATTTATTTAAATCTCAAATTTGATTTAAAAAAAAAACAGATTTTTATTAAAAAAAAAGAGCAAATAGATTTTTATTTATAAAAAAAATACAGATTTTAATTAAAAAAAAAGAATACAAATATTTATTTTATAAAAACCAAATTTCTATTTAAAAAAAAAACAGATTCCTATTAAAAAAAAGAAAACTGATTTTTATTTAAAAAAAATATAATTTTATTTTAAAGAAAAACAAATTCTTATTAAAAAAATATTTTTATTTAGGAAAAATAGAATTTTATTTTATATTTGCTAAATTAACGTATATTCTATCAAATGGATATATTGTAGGTTTATTCAATTAAGAATTAATTCATAATAATCAAAAAATAATAATAATTAACAAACATCAAAAAATATTAACAATAAATTCATAATAATTAAATAAATAATAACAATAAACAAACATCAAAAAATATTAACAATTAATCATAATAATTAAAAAATAATAACAATAAACAAACGTACAAAAATATTAACAATCGATTCATAATAATTAAACAAATAATAACAATAAATAAAAATCTAAATATATTAATAATTAATTCACAATAATTAAAAAAATTAATAATAATAAAATTACTTTTGTCTCGAGACGGCGACGGCGGTGGTGGTGGTCGAAGCCGGAGATGTTGGCCAGGGCGATGGAGCAGCCGACGACGGTGGTGGTTGGCGACGGGGCTGGAGCAGGCGACGGCGCTGGTGGTGGTGGTGGGCGACGGCGACGGAGGGCACGCGTGGTGGTGGTGGGCGGCGGCGACCTGCGACGGGGGCGGAGGGTTTTCGGCGACCTGCGACGGAGGGTTTTGGGGTTTTTTTTTGCAGGCGACGGCGCCTGGTGGTGGTGGTGGGCGACGGCGACGGAGGGCACGCGTGGTGGTGGTGGGCGGGGGCGACCTGCGACGGGGGGGAAGGTTTTGGGGTGTTTTTTTTTGCTGTGTAATTTCGACAGACTGAGGTGGGGAAGGGAAGGGCGACATTTTAGGGTTAAAATCCTGACGGCCATGCCCGTTAGGATTCTCAATACTTATACGTTAACGACCTTGTCCGTCAGCGTATATATATATATTTTTTTTAACACAAAAATTATATCTTGACGGACATGCCGTCAGGATTATTACGTCGGATACATTTCCGCTCTATCCCTGAGGGACTGCTGGCGGGGTTAGTTGCTGACGGCCAAGGCCGTCCGAAAATCCGCCAGCAATAATTTCCGCCAAGAAACCCGTCAGCATTTCTGACGACTTTTTGCCCGTCAGCAAACCTATCAGTATTGAATTTTTTTTTTTTTTTTTTTAGTGTTGTCACCAGTACGATATGGTATCTTATAACAGTCCATCTAATTCAATTGATTCTAAAAAGTCATTTTCAGAATGAAATGATTGAATTTTTAATTCAGACATCCACCATAGGAACTAGAACTGAAATGAACGAAATTAGTAGGTAGGTTTTTGAGATATTCATTTTCCTTTTTTTTTTTTTTTCTATACGGTGGTAGTATGGAATTTCTTTTCGCACGAAAATTGTTATATGACCGTCTTATATGAAGATAATTACGTGTGATGATCATGATTATAGTAAAAACTTATATTATTCAAAATAATGTGAATAGATATTTTAATAGGTTTGAATTTTCACCTTTCAAATATAATTTTCAACTTGTAAATTATGATCGTCTTACTTAGTTGTTTTCGTATGTGGGAAGAATTAATACATTTGATTTTGAAATAAATTGAACTTTGACTGTATTAATGATATATTAGGATTGGCCCCCAAGTGATTCCCAATGGTTGACTACTATTAAAATACGAACGTTTGTTTCCGATAATTATTAGTACATAACTTGATGATGTTAAAGAAAATCATCGAAAGAGAAAGGTCAAGATATCTTTGTACTATGCAACTGTTGTGAGTATTTTTTTTTTTTTCTAATACACAATCGTTTTCCAGAAAAAGGTCAAACTGAACAAGCTAGATGGATAATGAGAGAGAAAAATTAAAAGGGAAAAAACGCAAGTATGAATATCAGAAGTCAAATTATTGAATTCAAGCCATTATTTGTCATGTGAAATGTTGCACTTATGTACCTATTAATTGTGAAGGAATAAAATTTGAAAATGTGTGTCTCATATGATAAATTACATTGAATTTTAAGTAGTAGTATTTTCACGTAATTGTGGGTAATTCTAAACTTGAAAACAATAATTGTTTAGAGGGAATTACTTCAGTTGCTACTCAACTTGAAATTATTCATCTCAAGTTCTCAACATTATATGTGTATATACATAATACACACACATATTTCAAATATACAACTTTTAGATATCGTCGTGTTCAAATAACATTTTATCTATAAAAGAATTTACAATATCCCGATAGTATTTACAAATATAAATAATTAATTTTGTCACCATATTTTATAATGGTCTACAAAATACCGATAATCATACTAATAAAACACTAACGATTTTTTGCAATTTCTCAACATGGTTTTTGTAAGTATTTACAGTCAAATGTAAGACTTTGCTGAAAAATATTTAAGTACAATTATTTTCCGCATGGACAAATTATTTTACCTATGCTACTAGGAAAAGAGACGTAGGTTTGAATTCCTATACTTGGACATTACTCAAGTTCAGCTAGGAGAACAAAGTCGTAAGGTTTTCTTAATATTGCGGATAGGTTTTTTGTGGTAAATTGATTGTCTACTGTAGTGTTTTATGCCAACGCGTAGAATTGTTAATTGTACAACTCAACATATAAGGCTTTGAAACCTAGCTAAAAAGAAACTATTGCTTTTATAGTCTATCAAATGAATATTATCACGTCAAACATTAAGATAAATAGAAGATATACCGATTTATTTGATTTCGTATCATGTGCAGAGTGCACCTTTCTTTTACCAGTCTTCGTGTATATCCATCCACATATCCATACAAATTTACGGGCAATTCCATCAAAATATCTAATTAGCAACTCATGGAAAATCTTGACCAATCCATTTTCCATGTCTTCAAACAATTTACCTTTGGATATCACGCATGATTATACAAATTTGTCAAATATTTGAAATGATCATACAATTTTCAAATAGTGTAATCCGAAATATACAAATAGAAAGTACCCCCTATTTAGAATAATAATAATAATAATAACAATAATAATAACACCACCACCATCATCATCCCCGTCGGCCACTGGTAACAAGCCGGTCGCCACTTTTGGTATCTGGCCACAGCAGCCGGCGCCCGCAGAAAAATCTCTTGCATAATTTTCTATTTTGCATGGATTTTTTTTTTTTTTACCCCAAGGTTTTTCAAAACATAAAGTAAGAAATTTTCGAATATTAATTAAGAACTTTCTTACTTTTTAAACATAAAGTAATAAATCTTATCTTTTCGGATATAAAAAGTAAGAAATTTTCATTATAAAGTAAGAGATTTTCTTACTTATTCACACATAAAGTAAGATTTTTTTCTTACATTTTCGAAAATAAAACAAGAAATTTAACTAAGAAGTAAGAGATTCATTGACATTAAATATGATATTTTCTTACTTTCCCCAACATAAAGTTAAAAAAAAAATCTTATCTTTTTGAATATAAATTAAGAAATTTTCTTATACCTGTTTATACATAAAGTAAGCAATTTCTTTTTAAAGTAAGAAATTATCTATTGGTGTATTAAGTAAGACATAAATAACGAAGATTTGCTATTTAATAAGTTTTTCTTTTTGGGAACAAAAAAAGAGAAATAAAATTGTGTTTAATAAATAAGAAATATATAACAATATTCGCATATCAAGTAGAAGTTTTTGCAATCAAGTAAGAAATCTTTACATTAATAAAAAAACTCGTACATATAGTAAGAAGTTTTCATCCCAAATTTTTTTTTCAATACTCGCCGGGAATTTTTTTGGCCGGCCAACGATTATTATTATTATTATTATTATTATTATTATTATTATTATCATTATTACTATTATTATTTATTTTTGATTTATTGTTATTATTTTCTTTTCATAGTAAGGGTATTGTGGTATTTTAGTTCTTGTCATCATATTGTCCTAATTTACAAAAATAATGGATTATTTGACTTAAACTTTGATTTAAAACTAATTGGCAAATGAACCCTTATTTGCAGGACTATTCGATAATTCTCTCTTTATTTTTCTACATATACCCAAACTATTATGATAACTTTTTTATTGTATCTATACTGATAAATAAAAATTTAATTTGATACTCTAATCAATCAATTTATAAGATAATAATTTAAGATTAATTATCAACTATCATCTATTTGAGCTATTAACAATCTAAACTTCTAGTTAACTCAACAATGTTAGCTAATTCCAGTCTATATGATCATTTGTTCGCAAAATGGAAACAATTCAGGTTATTATAATTGGAACAATTAATAGAAATACATACATACATATATAGTGGTGGGTTCCAATGAGAACCCGCTCTTATTTGTGAACATAGGGATAATCCCCACCATTAATAAAATCAGATGAATGACTAAGGTTAAATGAAAATTGTGCTTTTAAAAAGGTAAAAACATAAAGATGATTGTATGAGGAAGTCACTATGGGTAAATTAGACTAATTATCGATTGTATTTTATCTTTCATTTTCTTTTAAAAAGAAATAGAGATTTCCCATAAAACTTATTGATCTACTTAAAAATAAGATTAAAAAAACACTAATGGCATTATTAAGAAGATTACTCATGCATTAATAATTCTAATATAATAAGATTGCTTTTCTTATTAAATTGCAGTATTTTTTTACTACGCTAACAATGCTTTTTCTGTTGAACCAGTAATACATTAAGTGTGCCTTTTCTTATGTAGTTGTAGTATTTTTTTCACTACATTAACAATTTTTTTACTATTGAATCACTAATACACTAATTTGATTTAGTTTTTGGTCTAATATAAAAGTATTCTTGGCCAAGAAAAACTAGCTAAGCTATCATAAACCTCACCCAATAAAAAAGCACTAATTTGATTTAGGTTTTGGTCTGAAACAAAAATATTCTTGGACAAGAAGCATCGTCCCAAAGTATAAAAAGCACCTCCAATGTAATTAAAAAAATAATAATTTGATTTAATTTCTGGCCTGAAATAAAAGTATTCTTAGCCAAGAGAACCATCATGCCAAAGTATGAAAAACACCTCAAATGTAATTTTACAAAACTAATTTTATTTAGTTTTTACATGAATAAAAGTATTATTGGCCAAAAAAAGCATCGTGCCAAAGTATAAAAAGCATCTCCAACAATTATGCTAGCAAATAATGCCAAAAAAAAAAGAACTCAAGACATTGAACTTGTTACTGTCACCAACACACTTACCTTTGAAAAGAAAGCACCAATAATATTTATAAAAGCACCTGTCACTATCACCAACACAATTACATTTGAATGAAAGCACCAAATACTTGCAGAAGCATTGTGTAATGTTCAAAACAGCACTGACTCGATAGCTTTTATCTACCCATCCCAACCAGTTCTCCACCACCGACAACCTAATTTCACCAAATCTGCACACCAGCATCGACTCCTCCTCACCCGCTGCCTAACAATTTGCTACTCCATGATGGAAAACCCACCTGGACCAAAATCTGAACTCATCGGGATCCAGAAACGCAAAACCTTGAATGTGAAACTCCAACCTGAATTGGGAAATATTGTTTGCGCCGCTACAATCCTCAGTCGTCGGATTTTAGTGATTGATACTTATAGCCATATGAACGCTCTTTTGTTGGTGGACTCTGATCCTCGCTTGCTCTATACCCACTTCATCGCCCAGAGTCTTATTTTATTTTATTTTTCCTCTGATAGGGCGGAGCAACGGCACGGTGGAGTGTGTTGGTGGCGGTGACGATACAGTGGATTGAGTTTTATTATTCTTCATTGTTGTGGTGTTGTGGGAGAGGTTGAGAGCGTGGAGGGGAAGAGAAAGAGGGGCGATTTTTATGGTGCAGTAGGATTTGAGAAAGAAAAAGTACGATAAGAATGGGAGAGAATTTTTTTAAGGATCTTGGGAATTATATAGAATGAAAAAATAACAAAGACACCCTTCTAACCTAAAATTCTAATAAAAAGGGAATTTAATATCATCCATTCAAGTCATCCAATCTAATGGTCCTGAATGGCCTTAGGTTCACAAATAAGGATATAATTCTCATTTGAACCAAATGATAGTTGTGACATGATTATAAATTGTTCGAATCCTACTCGTCCCTCTTATTTCAGGATTTGCACACAAGATTTATCAAGCTATGAAAAATATTATAATCACCCCTTGAAGTTTGTATTATTTTTATGAAAACCTCCATTATATGTACAATTTGCAAAATAAAAATAAATGCTATGATCATTTTTAGTTTTTTAGGTTTTTTTTTTTTTTATGTGTGTGTCTTCAATTAAGTTGGAGGAGAGGGATGAACTAGTATTGTTTGATATACTTTTAGGTATGTTTGAACTAGTATTTTTTGGATTGAAGGAGGCATTGGGCCCCTGATTTTTTTCTTCCTAAAATTATATTTATAATATAGGGGAAATTGCAAAAAACACCCTATCTGGGTGAAATGAGAAAAATACTACCATTGACATTTCATTACATCTATTTCATCTTCCATATCCATAAGTACTTAGTTTTTCCTCTCTCTCTCTCTCTCTCCATAACCTCATGCTCTCACACACATAAATGCCTCCGTCGCTTACTCATCTCAGCCGCCATTTCTCCTTTTAATTATTTCATATATAATGCTGATAAGATGGAATTCAACCAATTCACGACGGATATCGGCAGTGATGTGGTCTGTAGAGGAAACTCATACATGGAAATTAGAAGGTTTATGTGAGAGATATTGACGTATATAAGTATTGACTGTAGCGTAATCTCAATTTGTTCCTTTAACTCATCATCATTGGACATTTATTATTATTTTTTTTTTCAAAGTATGTGATGAGTCCAAAAAGTTGAACTACCAAATAAAGGGGGTACTAACCTCAAAATTGAGATCAGCGACCTAAACAGAATTTCAAATACGTCAAAGCGACCTTCCCAATCTCCCACGATCCTCCAAGCGACCTCGCCGATCCTGCAAAACAACGCCTAGAACGGGCCGGATTTCGAGCCCGTTAAGGCCCTCCGACGCTTAAGTTAATAAGCGAAATCACCATTTCTTCTCTCAATAATATCAATGCGCAAAGATAATAAATGCGTAATAAGCCTTAACCTTCAAAGAGTAGCCGAAGGCTCCTTTTATAGGGATAGGAGAAGATCTCCAATATCTATGGTTACCTTTCATAACTTCATAATAAGAATTCCATTCACACTAGGATTTCACAATCGACTCTCAATTGGGACTCTTCATACATGGTAAGTTCCCATAAACAACAAACTTCTCTATAGATATCACAATTAAGCCGGGGCATACAGCCCACCAGGCCCATAATAATTCACGTATATCAAATCCACAAACGGGCTCAAGGACTCAGCCCAAATTACAAGAGATCGCGACCCTATATGAAAAGTCATCCCCATACTACAGGTCGCTACTCTTCACAAACAGCCCACTCAAATCATCACAGCTCGCCCACCTCCCAGGGGCACACCCTCCCTAGGAAATGAGGTCGCTTTCCACAAATAGTCACATTTATCACATAATTTCACGTATGAACATTTTAGTCCGTATCAGTATGGATGATCCCTAGTTAGTAGAGACAAATATCCCTATTTAAATGGGAGATAATGCTATCTTTTATTTTATTTTATTTATAAATCTTGAAATGGTTAGTTTTTTTTTTTTTTTTTTTGAGTTATTGATTTTCCTATCAATTGTAATCATTACTTTCGCATCCATCTATAATTGCAAAGGCCCTACTGCTAATTTTTGGATGATATATTTGTCGATCCATCTGCATGTTTGTCATAATATGATGGTAATAATTTATTTATTTTTTAAATAAATCGAATTTTTCGTCAATTTGTTTTGAGGAGGCTTTTTGTGTGTGGGTTTACAATTTGTCGATCTGTTCGGATTAATGATGATTCGTTTTAATCCATCTTACGTACATTGTTTGATATTTGATAGTTCGCCTGTTTGATGTATATTATAGAGTGTTTGGTGTTGGTCATGTGATTTTGCTTTTAAAATTGAAAAAAAAAATCATAAGAAGAAATGAACAAGAAAAAGTATTGAAACAACTTTAAAATAATTTTGACAGGTATAGAAACAATCTGCCAATAAAAATAATAATATATAAATATATATTTTGATAAAATTCACCTTTTCAATTATTAAAGAACAAAAATTGAATGAAAATAAATTAAAAATAATATAAAATAACATATATTTTGATAAGGTTCATTTTCTTAATTATAGAAACAAATTAGGAACAAACTTAAAACAATATAGAAACACATGTTTTGACGGTGTTTACTTTCTCAACTATTAGAGTATAAAACAATTTGAAAACAAACGAAAAATAATAAAGAAACATATGTTTTGACAAGTTTCACTTTTTCAATTATGGGGAAATTCCCATTTACTATACTCCCATTACCATTAATTGCCAAATACTCTAATGAAAAATATTTTATCCCATTTAGTCAATCATATCCTATTTAATTAAAATTGCAACTTAAATGATCAAAATTACCCCTACACCTAAAAAACTAATACTAATACTAATAATAATAATAATAATAATAATAATAATAATAATAATAATAATAATAATAATAATAATAATAATGAAGTATTGAATTTCGCTCCACATGTAATGAGTAGTATGAAATTATACTCGGTGCAGTATGTATTTTGTTTTGAAGATATTGTGTAATATGAAATTATCTTGTGCAATTTAATATAAAATTTGACAGCCCAATCTAAAACTTTGGGGAAAAAAAACTGCATAATGTAGTTTACAATCTGGTAAGGTAGTATGTAATTTGATAATAGTGGTATGAATTTTAAAATGTTATAGTATTTTTATTGATTTTTTGAATTTTAGTAGAGTTATGAATTTGATAATGGTAGTATGATTTTTAAAATCTAACAGTATGTAATTTGATAATATTAGTATGAATTTTAAACTATAATAGTATGAAATCTTATTGATTTTGTGAAACTTTAGTATGAAATCCACAATATCAGTTTGAATTTCATATATAGTATGAAATTAAAATTTAAACCATAAAATTGTGAAAAAAAAAGGTATGGAAATTTCATGTAATAATATGGATTTTGATTGTATTAAATATTGAATAAAGAAAAGGAAAATTGAAAGGAAAAAAAAATCATTAATAAGGGTAAAGTAGTATTCTTATGTAATATTAAGATTAAATGGGAAGATAATTGATTATATGGGAAGTTAATGTTTTCACTTGAGTAATTGGGATAAAACATTTAACTAATGGGTCATATGGGAATTGCCCCTTCAATGATTAGGTATAGAAACCAGTTGAAAACAAACTAGGAACCATAAAAACACATGGTTTAACTTGTTTCACTTTATCAATTATTACAGTATAAACTGCAAATTATATAGAAACACATGTCATTGACAAGGTTCAAATCTTCAATCATTAGAGTATTAAGTTTAAATAAACTGGAAACCATATAGAAACTGAGCTAAATCTTTGGATAAATTTGGTAATTTTGGAATTTTTTTTTTTTTTTTTGTAAAATATAGTTATATTTGGCATAAAAAGGTAAAAATATCCTTTTTACAAAATTATAATCTATTATATGTGTGTCTATTTACATATAATAAATTAATAAATTATATGGGCATTGTTTTTTTTTGTTTTGTTTTTTTTTTTTTTACAATAACACATATTTTTTTTTATACGATAAAACTATCTCTTAACTCATCAAAAAATCTTATACCAGTTTCCCCTGCAGAAACAGCTGTCGACCGCCGCTAGATACTACTACCAACAGCAGGAGGCTCAGGCAGCTGTCATCCCGCCGTAGTAGCCCTCTGTCGCGCCGACGTCGCAGGCTAAGACGATATCGAAGGATGGGATCCGAAGTCTTTAGATCAGAGATCTGTAATATTAGATGGGCAAACAATAATTATACAATTTTTTTGTCACTGTCGGGGAGATAATCTTGAATATCTGCATTGATACGACATCAAATATTCACATCGGTTACATGCAGGTATTTATGGCAATCTAGGTAAGCGACCTCATTTCTTAAGAGGGGCAATCCTTCTGAGAGCTGAGCGAGTTGTTTTAAGGAGCAACGACCTGGCGTATAGGAGTGGTGAGCTCTTATACGGGGTAGCGAGCTCTTATGACATGGGTACTATTATACCAGCTCGACGATGAGTGATAGCTTGGTGTTGAGTGTTGGGCTTCATGATTTTTTGGGCCTTATGGGCTGATATGGGTTGTCTTGTGGGGTCACGGAGGATTACACTTATGGACAGAATTATAAGCCCACGACTATTTTGGTAATTTAGCAAGAGTTCTGTTATTTATGGGAACTTAGCATACATGAGAAATTCTAATTCTAAGTCGGTTGTAGTATTTATGGTATTGTAGTAGCAAAGGGGAACCCTAACTTGGGGAATACTTCTCTTATATATAAAAAGATGACTCAGGCCTCACTTGTCTCTCTAAGTTGATTTTTATATCCTACGTATTTTGAGCTCTCGCACTCTCTAACTTAAGAATCGCCGGGGCCGTCCACCGCCTTGGCATTAGGTGTTATTTTGCAGGATTGATCTGGTCGCCAAGGTTTTTTTGGAGATCAACCAGGTCGCTGATCGCGTATTTAAAGCTATTCAGGTTGTTGACTTCCGATTTAATAAGGTCAGTACCCCATATTCTTGAGGCACCAATCTTTTTGGTCGCATCAAGTGGCACCGTCTGTGGGAAAGAGGGACATCGAGTCCTTGAGAAAAAGGCATGATACTATTCATCAACGTGACATGAAAGGAAGGACTATGCCACCTAGGGTCCTGGAACTTGGTCTTGGATCAAGCAAGTTAAAAGAAGCGAACAAAAACGCAGATAAAGACGGACCAACAAAGGATGGGCCAACACCCTCCTTGGAGGGACCGATTGTTCAAAAAATCGCCACCACACCACCATACTCACCGAGGAAGACAAACACAAACAAACCGGAAGAACCTCGGGAAGAGGTTCCTAAGAACACTAGGCAAAAAGCAATCCAGGTGGGGTTATGACACGTGTCCAACACGGTGCAGAAATGCATTTAATGATCTTAATGAGGATGTGATGGCTAAAGGTGGAATACTTTTTACTTCTTAAAAACGCATGATTGTACTTCACTTGGTTTTTGTGCAGAGGGTATAACATTAGGTCGGCATTGGATTTTATGCTTCTTATTGTTATGAGCCGACAAATATCTAGGTCAGTAAGTGTGCATCTTTATGAGGATCTATGTGCGACCTCTTCTTTTAGGAGGTGTAATCCCTCTGTAAGGAGTGAGAGCTTTCTGTGAGGTTGGAGACCTCTCATATAAGAGTGGCGAGCTCTTATCAGGAAAATGGTATTGTAATAGCTCGGTATGGAGAGCTATGCTTCATGATTTTCATAATCTTGCGACGAACCAGTGAAATGGGTTGTGGTAATAAGGCGATGTTTAAGTATTATCTTTTTGGTTTGGAGTGATTCTTCTTGACTATTCTAGGTTGGGTAAAGGGTTTATGGTTTATTGGCCGATGTATTCTTTACTTCTTATATATTCTACATGATTTTATACCTCAATTAGCCAGAATATGGGGGACTAACTGATACGACATCAAATATTCACGTCTGTTACATGCAGGTATTTATGGCAATCTAGGTAAGCGACCTCATTTCTTAAGAGGGGCAATCCTTCTGGGAGCTGAGCGAGCTATTTTAAGGAGTAACGACCTGGCGTATAGGAGTGGTGAGATCTTATACGGGGTAGCGAGCTCTTATGATATGGGTACTATTATACCAGCTCGACGCTGAGTGGTAGCTTGGTGTTGATTGTTGGATTTCATGGTTTTTTGGGCCTTAATGGGATGATATGGGTTGTCTTGTGGGGTCCCGGCGGATTACACTTATGGACAGAATTATAAGCCCACGACTATTCTGGTAATTTAGCGAGAGTTTTGTTATTTATGGCAACTTAGCATACAGGAGAAACTCTAATTCTAAGTCGGTTGTGGTATTTATGGTGTTATAGTAGGAGAGGGGAACCCTAGCTTGGGGAATACTTCTCTTATCTATAAAAAGAGGACTCAGGCCTCACTTTTCTCTCTAAGTTGATTTTTATATACTATGTATTTTGAGCTCTCGCGTCTCTCTCGCACTCGCTAACTTAAGCATCGGAGGGCCTACGCCCGGCCGTCCACCACCTTGGTATTAGGTGCTGTTTTGCAGGATCGATCATGTTGCCAGGGATCTTTTGGAGATCAATCAGGTCACTGATCGCATATTTAAAGCTATTCAGGTTGCTGACTTCCGATTTAAGGTCACTACCCCATATTCTAAAGGTACCAATCTTTTTGGTCGCATCACACATTTTAAACGCAATAAATCATGTAACTTAGTTAACTCTGAGTGTTCGGTCGAAGCTTGCGGTTTTTATATTATCTGTCCATGATTTGGCTTTTGATTTGTTATGCATGCGTTGGTAATTGTTGTTCAGAATTGTATTCAGTTGAGAAAATATTACTTTTGCATTGTATATGTTACAAGAGCCTCTAAAGTTGTTTTTTGATATGATTGTATCTCTTTGTGTTTCTATATATGGTGTATGCTAAAGTTATCCGAAACAAACAAACGGACCATCGGAAGGTTATGGTTTCATTGAATTTGTTACAACAAATCATACCCTAGATTTGAGTAAATTGTATAATTTATTTACGATTTACCTATTAATTGCGTTTTAAGTAGATCTTTGATCTTTGCTTTGATTAATTATTCTTGGCAGTTGTTTTTAGATCCGAAACACGATTACTGGATGTGTAAAATAACTTTATTTTTACTAGTAACTTATCACTAGTTCTAATAGTTTCATTATTATTTATAATAATTTTATTATTGGTTGGGGCATCCGTAAAATTATAATTGTTGGATATGTGAAATACTTATTATGTTATAAAAATATTTTACTTGAATTGGTAATCAGAAAACACATTTGATGCATTTTTTATGATGATTGCCTGATGTGGTAATCTTACTATTGGTTGTGGTAATCCTATATTTGATTGTGTAATTTTATAAATATAATTACTGCAGATGTATACTTTGATTATCGTCTTATAAAAACTAACTTAATTGAGTTGACAAACTATTAAAAAGTATTGGTGAATTACAAGAAATAGCTTATTTTAAGTTTATTAACATTGAAAACAAGTTCAGTGCCTAGTCTTGAAGATTATTGATGTGATAATATTATTATTTATATGTGATAATTTTATTATTATTTGTGATGAGCTCTCAAAAATATGATATGATGGTTATAAAACAAATAACATGATTACTGCTTCTGAAAACCTTATTATTGGTTGTAATAATTTTATTATTAATTGTGATAATCTTATTACTGGGTTTGATAAAAAGAATTATTTTCGCTAATTCGCTGGTAAAAATCAGGGGCAAAAGTGTTTTAAAATGGGTAAAAAAATTGGCAGTGATATAAAAGTGTAAATATTGTACCTAACGGCAAAAAAATAAAAAATAAAAATTTATGTTTTAACTTCCACTCCATACTTCTTGGTCAAAACTCCTACTTATATTCTACATAAAATAAAAACATCTAAATAATTAGTTATCAGATTTTGAGCTAATTGGGAGTTTAATATATTTTGGAATTACTCAAATTATCCAAACTTTTCATATATTCATCGCTCAATCTTTAAATGTTGACGATTTTATCTTGAAACTCTTTTCTTCATTTTTTCTTAAATGGCTTTTGCCGGCTTTTTTTACATAAATGTTGGACTTCCATGTGTGAACTTCATAATATATATGTTCCGAAATGGCTTTTCCAGATTTTTTTTTGACATTAAAAACTCTAATTTAGGTACTGTTTGGTTATGTTTTTTAAAAATGCTTATAATTTATTTTATCTCAATAAGTTCTTTTAGGCTGTTTGGTAAGAATCAAGTATAAGCTCTTGGTAGCTTATTCTACTTAATAAGTTAATGTTCAGAAAAAATTACAAATCGTAATTTTTTCTAATAAGCTCCTACCTTATTGGGAAAAATAATTTCTTATCCTTTTATATTGTAAAAAATATTTTATTTACTTTATATTTCACGTAAATACTTTTATTAGTTAGAAGAAAAGTTTTATTTTATTATTATAATATTTTTATTATTATTTTCACATGTTTATCTAATTTTTAAAAAAAATTATTTTTGGGAAGTCTTCATTAATTATTATAATTTATTTCTTTTATTTTTTATATTTTTCTTATTTTTTATGTATAATATTTCATATTATTCAATCATATCTATATTGGTAAATTAACCTTCAATCAGCTACTTTAATCAACTAATTTACCAAAAACTAATTTAAAACCAACTACCAACTACTATCTATCAGCTACTAGCTATTAGTTATCAGCTACCAGCTATTTAAATCAGCTCAACCAATCAGACCTTTAGTCTTTTCTCCAAAAGTGGCTTTCGACGACCAAAGAATACTAAAAGATTGTCGAAAGTCATTTTTTCATACAATTTAAAAGTCATAGGAGGTGTTTGGAAATTAGGAATTTAGGTTTAAATTAGAGATTTGACTTGAACTTAGAGAATTGAATAGTCAAAACCTTCTAATTATGTTGTTTGGTAAATAGAGATTATAGATGATTAGAGAAACAGAGGCTGTGGTGGTATATAAAGAACATCGACGAACGTGCATGAAGAACCATTCTGGTTGGATGAGAAAAGTCACGTGTCACTGATGGTGAAGGTGATACCGTCGACAAGAAAGAAATAGATTGGACTCCTGAGGAAATAGCTGCTGCAAACTGGAATTCCAAATGCATCAACACCCTGTGTGGGTATGTTGACTCAAGCTACTACAGAGTTATCAAGAACTGTGAATCAGCAAAGGATGCATGGGACGCACTCCAAAGGGTGTGTGAAGGGACCCATAGTGTGAAGAGATCAAGATTGAGAATGTTGACATCTACCTTCGAGGCAATGAGGATGGATGAAAAGGAGTCCATCATGGACTACGCCATGAAACTCTCAGATATTGAAAACGAGTGTGCAGGGCTTGGTGAAGCAATAACAAACTCACGTCTTGTGGGAAAACTACTGAGATCCATTACAAAGAGCTTTAGCATTAAGGTGGTTGCCATAGAAGAATCCAAGGTAACTGATGACATAGAGTTCAACGCTTTAGTTGGCTCTCTCACGACATCTGGAACACCTTAGTTCCAACTCAAAAGAGAAGAATGTTGCTCTCTCCTCCGATGTTAACTCCGACAACGATTTAGATGATGAGGATTTTAATTTGAAAGGGATTCTGAAGAGGATGGAATCCACCACTCTTGAGGAAGAAGAACTATCCTATGTGACCCAACGGTTTAATAACTCCGTGAAGAAGAAGAAGAACAACATTTGAGGATCAAGTACAAAAACAAAGCCACAGGTGCCTACACCAAAGTTCTCTGGGCGCACTCTCTCCTGAACCTAGTCCTCGCCTTCGGTATCCAGTGTATCTAGCTCCTCGAAGCCACTCAGTGAAGTATAATGTCATGAATGTAAGGGTCGGGGACACTACAAAAATGAGTGTGCTAACACTCTCAGGAAAAAGAGCATAGTTGCTACAGATTACACTGAGGATGTCAACGATTCTGACTCGCCTGAACCTGTTCCATCCTTATTTATTAATTTTGTGTGGGACGATGATATTCATGTTGGTAATATCGAAACCAACATCGTGTGCCTGAATGCAGACGCTAATGAATATCTTGAAGAGTACGAGAATCTGAGTATCGAACATAAGCAATCGTTTGTTAGTTAGGGAAAACAGGTACTCAGGGTCAAGGATCTTATGAAAGAGGTGGACAAACTAACCAAAGAAAAGGATGATCAACTAGATATAATTTTCTAATTGGAGTCGTCGCTCACCAATAAGGATGCCGAGCTAGAACTAGTGAAAACTGAGCTGAAGAAAGTTCAAGGAACCATCACGAATCTCAACAAAGGCAAGGCAAAGCTCGATGAAATCTTGGAGATGAGTTTCCTAGAAAACTCAAAGCATGGAATTGGCTACAAACCAAATCAGCCAACGCAACCATCAAATCAAGAACAGAAATCGACCAAACTCACAAGAAGAGAAGAAGACAGTTTGTGTGTCATTACTGTGGTGATCCAGCATTCGACCTTTCTGCTAGAAGATGGTTGGCGAAAGAAGTTATTATCAGAGAACCAGGGTGTCTGCTGAACCCAATGTTGGTTTCCTTAAAACCAACACCAAAACCAACACCAGGTTCAAACAGGTTTGGGTCAAGAAAAATAATATCAAGTGCAATATGATCTGTACCTCCCTGAAATCCCACGTCCCTGGAGCCTGGTACTTCGATAGTGGATGTTCCAAGCACATGACCGGATCAGAAGATCTTTTTTGTAACATTGTCAGATTCCAAGGTGGAAAAGTAAAATATGGTGGAGGTGCAAATGGCCAAATCATTGGCCAAGAAACTCTCCATGTTCCCAGAATTGTAACTCTGGAAAATATGTTGCTGGTAGAAGGACTTACTGCAAACTTGATAAGCATAAGTCAACTCTGCGATGGCGGTTTCAGTGTCAAATTCAACCGTGAAAATGTGAAGTCTATGAGAAGAATGGAGCTTTCATCCTCACTGGTCAGAGGACTTCAGATAATTGCTATCAAATCAATAGTAATGCGTTTTGAAAATTGTCTCAATTATGTGATGCTGAGGTGTGGCATCAAAATTTTGGGCATGTCAACTACAAGATGATGGACAGCTTATCCAAAGAGGAAGCTGTGAATGGGTTTCCTAAGCTTAATACCAAGATCATCCCTGTTTGCGAGGCGTGCTAGAAAGGAAAGCAGGTCAGGGTGCCACATCCAATAGTACAGAGTCTCACCATCTCATCTTGCTTTGAGCTCCTCCATATGGATCTTATGGGACCACTTGAAGTTGAGATCCTTGGTGGTAGAAGGTATGTTTTAGTCGTTGTTGATATTTTTCCCTTTTTACTTAGGTAGAGTTTTTAAAAAGTGACAAATGCATCTTCATGGGATATTCCCAAAAGAGTCATGCATATAGGTTGTTTAACCTTAGAACACGTAGTATGTTTGAATCAGTAAATGTCAAGTTCGATGATCTGACGAGTGGAGTTAAACCTACCGAGGATAATGATCTTGTCTATGATCAAAATCCTCAAGATAATGTCACGGTTCCTGTAGATGATAGTGCAAGTATTGAAAACGAAGATGCAGGTGCTGAAGCCAAAGAACCTAGTGATGTTGGTATCGGTGTTGGTTCTGGGAACACAACATCAAACCCAACATCAAATCAAGCTGCGGCAGAATCAGATTCTGAACCAGAAGAGGAAGATCTAGTTGAACCCATTGACTTACATCAAAGGGATATACCATCCAGAATTCAGAGGAACCATCCCACAGGCCAAATCATAGGAGAGTTAGATGAAAGGAGTACAACAAAGTGCCAGATAAATTTCAAAGAAAAGGTTAGGTATGTCTGTTTGTCTACTAACTGCTCTAAAATACGAGAGTCTTTGTACCTTTCTAAAATAGAGCCCAAGCGTGTGGAGGATGCTCTCAAGGATGAATTCTGAATAAAGGCAATGCAAGAGGAGTTGGACCAATTTGCCAAGAACGATGTATGGGATTTAGTTCCTCGTCCAAAAAACTCTCACGTGACTGGAACAAAGTGGATCTTCAAGAACAAAACATATGAGGCAGGCAACATTGTGAGGAACAAATCTTGATTGGTTGCATAAGGGTATACTCAAACTGGGTGGATGATGGCATTCTCCTTTCTCAGTCCAAGTATGCTATGAACTTAGTTAAAAAATATGGGTTCGAAAGTGACACGCATAAGAAAACATCACTGGGCAAAACTGTAAAATTATCGAGAGATGATGTTGATAATGGCGTTGATAACACCATGTATAGAAGCATGATAGGAAGTCTTTTGTACTTGACAGCAAGTAGGCCATATATTATGTATATATGTGTCTGTGTGCTAGATATCAGTCAAATCCGAAAGAGTCACACTTAAAAGCTGTTAAAAGAATGATAAGATACATTGATGGTACTACTGAATTAGGTGTTTGGTATTCTAAAGAAACTGGTAATGAACTTGTGGGTTATATTGATTCGGACTGGGCTGGGGATGTCGTGGATAGAAAGAGTACTAAAGGGGGGTGTTTTTTCTTGGGTAATAATCTAATCTCATGGTATAGCAAAAAAAAAACAAAATTGTATTTCTCTTTCTACAGCTGAAGCCGAGTATATTGCAGCTGGAAGTGCTCGTACACAATTGTTGTGGATGAACCACATGATTGAGGACTACGGTCTACACAATAGAATATTGACAGTGTTTTGTGATAATTCCAGTGCCACTGATATCTCGAAAAATCCAGTCCAGCATTCTCGAATCAAACACATTGACATAAGGTACCACTTTATTCAAGACTTGGTTGAGAGGAAGATAGTTAGACTTGAGCATATAGGAACAGATAATCAGCTTGCTGACATATTCACAAAGGCATTATATTTAGAGACCTTCTCTCGTTTGAGAAGAGATCTCGGTATGTGCATTGTTTAAGTCAATGTTGGTTTTGATGTTGTGACACCCCAAACTGACATCAGTCACAACATCTGTATACATTTGCATGCATTTTTATTTTATTTTCATACATAATCTAAATGCATTGAGTCTGGTTGAAAGTGCAATAAGGTCTTGTGTTGTAATGAAAGTGATGACAAAAAGACTGACCTCTTCATTTAGGTGATTGTGGAACTTGCCCGCAGAAACTGGTTTTCTCCCAGGTCTAAAAACAAGAGGTGTTAACAACAATTGCTGAAGATAAGCTATTTCTCTTCAAATCTCTGAAAGGATGAAGAAAATCTGGATACAAATTGATCCAATATTTAAATTTCACCTCATTGATTGAGTTTGACGTAGTCATTAACTTGGGTTAAGGGGTCTGTCTCCATTGACTTCACCTGAAGTAATATTGGTTATAATGTCATCAGTCTGTAAAGCAACACAGATCAAGTCACCAAAACCATAATGTGAAATATCTTAACCTTTTTAGGTCATGAATTTTAGGCATCCAGTAGGACATTCATACTTTGAGAAGATGCCTTCTTGCTATGAACTCTGTTACTTGTGTTCGTGTCTACCTTAAATTCTCTTAATTGTGTCTTGAATCTTGCTAACCAAGTGTTTCAGTGGAGTTGCAATCGGATGGTTGGACAGGTAATAAAGAGATTAATTTGGAGAATGAAATCTCATCTTGCAAAAGATTAACTCTACTGTGGTGATGGTTCAATTATTTTAGCTCTATATTTAGGTTGATTTTGTAGTAGAGTCGTGCAATTTTAATTTCAGAATTTATGAGATAATGTTCAAGTGGTTTGGGATCATGTATCCTATATTAAGGGGAAGCGGTGTTCATTTTATGTAGGAAAGAAAATCAACTTTGGGCCTAAATTCCGCTGGTAGGTTAATATGGGATTTTTTTCCTTTTATTTTTTACCTTTCTCTATCCTTGGCAACGGTCACTTTTTGAGATGCTTAAATACCTGGTTTTCTTACCGTTCGCCCCACTTTTCCATAAACCATCTGAAATTAAACTCTCCAGCTCTCACATACTTCTCTAACTGTTTCGATTTTGCTGTTTTTTTTGTGTTTTATTGAAATCCTAAAGATGTCAAACCCTTCTTCTCCGTCAAATGTTCCTGAGTACCGTGATGACGGATCCTAATGATGACGAGTATGTTCCTGCTGCTCCGGTTGTGGCGCCGGTCCCCCCTTCCGCTCCAAGCCGGACAAAGAAGAAGACACCTCGCCGGAAGCAAACTGTGAAGCTAGCTGACAAGAAAAACCCTCTGGCATCCATCAAGGTTTCACCAGGTTCTACCGAAACCGAGTACTCGTCTCCTCCTTATATAATTTTGGATTTTTTCTCTGGAGAGGTGTCGAGTTCCTCTAGACTGGTTGCTGATGATCCCCCTCCGTCTCCTATTCGTGAGGCTCAACTCGAGTTTGATCCTGATCTGTTCGAGTACTCCCCTGATTCTTCGTATGATATTCCCATCCGTGATTTCGTGTCTGCGGTGAAGGATGAAAGGAGTAAATCCAAAGCAGGAAAGAAGGGCAATGTTGGTTCTCATGTTGATTCCCTTAAACCAACATCTCCGCAAAACCAGTCCGCCTCGTCCTCCAGTTCTGCCTTTGCTGATACTGCTTCTCGTGATCATGAATCGATCCCATCTGATACCTCTGCTCATTCCTACTCCTCTACTGGCACTCCCTCTCGGACCATTGAGCTTGAAGACATGGAACCATTTTCTGAGAGGTTCTTGACTGTCGACGCCGAGGAGTTGTTTTCCGAGTACCAAACCTGGAGTTTGCTTACTGAGCGCCGAGTTCCTGTTGAGGCTTTTGAGAAGAAAAATTTGATCGCTTTCTTTCAGCATAAAGGTATGTACTCCACTGTCTCCACCGCTATGCCTTTTGTCCGCGATATAGTCCTGGAGTTTTATGCAAATTTGGTGCCTTCCATTTTTGATCTTAAGTCTGTGAATTATGAAAAAGTCCTTGTGTGTGGATGGGTTTTTAGTTTTACTCCTGCTTTGATTGATGAGCTTTTTGGGACTGAGCCATATCGTGGTGATTCTACTGTGGATGACATGAATGAGGTCGTCTCATTTATGTCTGGGGGTATGGTGAGTTCATGGTTTGAACAGTTGTCGAGTACTCGTCTGTCTTCTCTTTACTCAGTTCTACATAAGGTGGCCATTTGTAATTGAGTTCCCTCTAAGAACACTACGTGTGTTACGCGGCCTCAGACCCAGTTCCTGTACAAGCTTGGAAGAGGGATCAAGTTCATTTTTGGGCAGCATGTGTTCGACACAATTACTAAGTTTTCCACAACAAAGTCTGCGTCCTCTTTGTATTTTCCTTCCCTGATCTTTAGCGTGCTTGAGAATCAATGCTTGATGCTTACTCCGGCCGATATGATTACTGGTGAAGCTGAATGGTTCGCCTAGCGGGGCCAGCATATCTCTGGTGCACGGGTTATTGACCTCCCTTGGCAGGCACCCTTTCAGGAGGGTGTTGCTTAGTGGTGTTGGTTCCCATCTTCCCAACACTGGTACCAACATGGTCAATATTTCTGCTCAGGTTATTCGTTCGCATGTTGCTTGGATTGACAAACAGGTTGCCCAGCTGCAGGCACTTCGGGGTTCCTTTATGGAGTCCCTTTTTGCCTTCAGGCCAATAAGAGGGAGATATTGATGGCGACGCTGATAAGGATGTGGATGATGTTGCTGCTGCCGAGGCTTTGACGAGTCTTGCTCGTGAGAAAAGAAGGAAGAAGATCCATTCTCGAAACAAGACATTGAGGAAAATGAAGAAGTTGTTGAAGGAACTTCGACATTCCCTCGTCGTTCGAAGAGGGTGCGAAATCAACAAGTTCCTTGGTGTCTGTTTTGAATACACAATGTTGGTATTCATGTTTGTTTTAGTGTTGGGTTGATGTTTTATTAAACATTGGTTATTTTATTTATAGGGAGTTTTCTAATTTAGGGGGATTCATAGTGTTTTTGTTTGAACTTTTATTGCGTCGTAGTATTTTGTCCAGAAAGGCATAAAGGGGGAGATTGTTGGGAATTTATTCTTGGCAATAATTCATATTTTAGTTGTTTCTCTTTCTTGGGCACAAAATAAATTAGGACTCTAGATTTTGTTTCCTAGATTTTGTCTAAGACTTTATTTAGTTTCCAAAATTATATTTAGGATTTATTTTACTTGTTTACCAAGTTTAGGTTTTTAGGATTATCTATTTAAGACAAGTGATAACCAAGACTTGGGACACGCTTTGAGATGCACGGTTTTTTGAGACGCAAGAAAGAGAAGCAGCATGCGACGCAAGGGAAGGAAGAATATAAGCAAGATAACTACTTGGAGCCACTGTTCGAGATCAAGGTCTTCGAAGTTGCGTGACCAATGGAGGAGATCTTTCATTTAGGCGACAAGTATTTAGTATCATATGTTTGATACTTTAGTTTTCATATATTACTTCTTATCTTTTTGTATTGATCGTGAACAAAGAAAGTAATATAGTTTTTGGGTTTGTACACCCAAGTTCACAAGTACTTTTACTTGTGAACTGAATATAAATTGTTGTGTTCTTGAGTTTAAATTTCCGCTGCACATTTTAGTTAAACTCTGGGTTGATGTTGATTTCAGTGTTGGTTAATATTGAAAAAAACATCATCTGCTGATACTTATTTTCAAAACCATAGACCTACGAAATTACAAACTTGAAATTAGCAAAATTTTCACTTTTGTAGCTTCTACCAATGGGAGTTGGATTTTTTTTTTCCTTTTGCCACTGTCAAAAGTATTACCATATAATTTGACTTGTAAATAACAGTTCAAAAGCAACTATTTTTGTCCTACTTTAATTGAAGATACTCAAATATATTCAAGGGAAGATTTTTTGAAACCTCCCATACAAATTAGTTGTATTCCCTAACTTTTTTTTTTTGACAAATTGCTTCCTATATTGAATTTTCTATGAAAAAGACTCTTGGAGACCGTCCAACCCATATTTTCAGACGTCCATGTGCCTCACCTCCAGCACCATCATGCTCATCACATTCTTGCGACTCATAATACAAAATTTCAGCTCAATAGAAATCAGTTGTCAAATCGTTTGTCAAATATGTCAAAAAAAACATATTTTTTCAGCCAACTCTGCTAAATTCCGATCAACTTTTCGGCCAAATTCGGCCTCCGTTGAACCAAAGAAAATAAGAGGAATCAAATGAGACTGGTTTCAGGTTCAACGAAAGTTGGAGTTGGCCGGAAGTCGATTGAAAGTTGGCAAAAAATGTATTTTTTTCAAACTTTGACTAAGATTTAGCAGGGCAAACGGACTCTGATTGAGCTGAAATTGGTATTTCGAGTAGCAAAAATGTGGTGAATATGATGCTGTTACAGGTGAGGCACGTGAACATCTAAAAATATGGGTTAGCCGGTCTTCGAGAGCTTTTTTCGCCGAAACTTCAAAATAGAAGACAATTTGTCAATTTCGTGTAGTTCAGAAAGCAATTTGTCATGAAAATGTTTAGGAAATTTAGGGGAATAAATGATTTGTTTGTGAAGAAAAGTTTTTTCCCCTAAATTCAAATACTCCCTCCATCCCGTTCTATTTATCACAATTGACCATTTTATGAAAATTAAGAAAGATGATTGGTGATATATTTATAGGTAACAAATGACATGATCTCCTTTTGTTTAATCTAATTAAAAGTGTGAATAAAGATAAGAGTAAAAGTGTTAATGTAACATTTTATTCTTATTGCAAAAGTAAAAAAGTAACAATAATTTTCTATTGAAATATAAATACGACACATAGTATTGGGTAAAAAAAATTAAATTGCAATAAATAGAAAGGAACAGAGTGAGTATTAGCTAAGAATAGGTTGCATGCAAATTTTATAAATTAAAGGTGGTATAGCCATATTGAAAAAAGATTAATGATTTTTTTTTAAAAAAAAATCATCAGCCTAACTTCGAATCTTATGTGAAACTTGAACTTATAATGCAAGATCACCCGAAAAAAGGGTGTGAAAACACTCTCATCTTCTATCTTAACCTTTGCGCAATCTACTTAACTAATTCCTTTTTCCCCGTAAATAAAGAAACCCATTTGATACTCAAACAAATTCAAATATAGAATGAAATCATGCGTCACCAAGAAAAGGAAAAAATAGAAAGTTTTTCAACAATGGTGACGCAAGTTTCTGCTTTAAGACATTAATGTCTTTGCAACCACTTTCAAGAACACGACACTCGGGTGATCTAATATGGGGTCCTAGAATAACAACTTCTACTTTTTAGCCAAATGCACGCAAAATAAGATAGGGTTCGGGGACTTGGAATTAATTCATATATTGGTTTCTCTCTTTTAAATTGTAATGGTCCATGGATACTAATTTGATGGCTTATTGAGGTCATAATCGGTGTTCAATTACTATTAATTGGGATTGACGAACGACGTAATTTGTTAACTGAAATAATAATTTTCTTTTAATGTTTCATCATCTATTTTAACGGTATCATATGTACAAGTTATCACTAGTGGCCCGATCATATACTATATATATATAAGTGGCACTGGAACGAGTTGATGTTACAGTGGCCCGATCATATACTATATATATATAAGTGGCACTGGAACGAGTTGATGTTAAAAGTGTAGTTGTTTATGTTACATCCAAAACTATTATAAAAATAAATTTGAGATGAAATTCAATGTTTTAAATATCGTACTAATAATTAAACGGTCAAGTAAATGATAGTAGAATCGATGTTTTTATATTTATGGAAATGACTATGGTGCCGTGAAGGCACCATACATCCAGCCCCTTGCATTTACATCCATTGATCTTACCATTATCCATAATCAACTTTTAATCTAATGATTCTTATTAAGTGGGTAATGGTACCTTCACGGCACCGTAGAAGCTCCCTATATTTATATAACAAAATAAAGGATAGAATAATTTTTCGCCGATATTTCCCGGACATTAACTGATTCTTGACCTGTATTATATCAAAAATAGTTTTTGAGGTGCGACCACCAATTCCTGATTAAATAGAAGATAGGATCCAATATTTAAAACACTAGTGACATTTATTAGATTTTCAATTGTAATTTTTATGTAAAACTATTTAGTTTCAATATATATATATATTTTCAATATATATATATACATATATATATATATATATATATATATATATATAGATAAGTGAAGTTTCGTTTAAATACCTCGTGTTTAATTGGCCGATTTTCACGTCGGCATTACTTTCGTACGTGATATTTATTACCATATTATAAAGTATGTATTATAAAAAGAAATTGAGGATCTTAACAGGAGGTTTATCACCTGTGAATCATTCTATATAATTTTTATCTAATGTTGAAGTATGGAGTTCATGTGAATGTTGAATGATGTAACCAATCCCGATCTATCAAGTATTTAATTAAATATGTCAACAAAGGTAACGATAAGATCACTGCAACGTTCTATCAGAACAAAGATTGGGATGCAGAGGAGAAAAAGAATAATGCGATCAACATTTATTATGATTGTTGTTATATTTTTTTTTTATGTGAAGCGGCATGGAGAATATTAGGTTATGAAATCCAGTATAAATCTTCACCTGTCATGCGTTTGAGTTTTTGTTTTGCATGAAATTGTGGTGTTTTTATCGTGTTTTTAATTAAGATTTTATATATTTTTTTAGTGGTTTCGAGTCGAGTTTTATTAGGTTTTTCGTTTGTTTTCTCTTTTTTTTTTCTTGTTTCTTGTTGATTTTATATTTAATATGGTTTAATGAGTTCAATTAGTTTAAGGATTATTTTCATAGGTAAAAGTATTGAGGGCCAAAGTTCAAGCCAAGCCATGCCAAGGCGTGCCCAAATCGGTGCCAAGAAGAGGCTCCAAAAAATGGCTAACATTCTGGAATGTTAGCCTAGCCTTGCCAATTTCCACGCCTAGCTTTGCCTGGAAACGCCCAGCCAAGCCCATTTCGACGCCAGGCAGCTGCTAGTCACGCCCGCGCCCGCGCAGGCGTGCAGCGCTCGCACGCCTCGGCAGCGCCTGCCGACAGCGCCCGCAACGCCCGCGCGCATCCGCCCGCCTGCGCCCGGCACCCCATCGTCGCCCGCCCTCGCCCATTTCGGCGCCGCCCAAAGTCACGCCCGCCTTTGCCCAGCGCCCAGCCCAAGGCCACGCCCAACGCCCAGCCCAGCCTTGCCCGACCACCAGCGCCCAGGCTCGGCCATGGCCGAGCCACCTCGAGCCATGGTCGAGCCAAGTCGAGCTAAAATGTGCCAAAAGGCTAGCCAAGTGGCTAGGAAGGTCAACATGGGTCAATTTTGGTCAAACCCGAGAATTTCAAGCCTTTTTGGCTAATTTGGCCCGTTTAAACCCAATTAAACCTAGTATAAATAGAGGACTTCTCTCATTTTTGTAATTAGCTCTCATTTTTCCCAACTCTTGCATGGGTTTGGATTAAATTTCTCTCTCTAGATTTTAGATTTAGTTTCAAGCTTTTCTTGGGTTTGTAAGCTCAAGAAGAATTCAAGTACTCCCTTGGATTTTATTTTCTTGCAATTCATTCAAGTATTTGGATTCTCTTTTCAATTCAAGTAAGTTTTCCTTTATTTTCTTCTTTGTTCTTCAATTTCATGCATGTTCTTCAATTTATGCTTTTTGCCTTAGCTCTTTGATTTCTTGTTAGATCTTGTGAATCGTCCATGGAATCTAGATGAGTGACACGTCTAGATCATAGATAGAGTCTCGGATCGTCTTTATTTTGAGTTTTTCATATGCTTTATTTTGAATTAAGTTTCCATGCATATTGTTTCATGCTAAATCCTAGATCTACTTCTTGTTGCTTGTTATTTTACGTAAAGTTTTAAACTTTGACGTCAACTTTCCCCCCTTTTTCCATTGATGCTTCCAATTTGTGTTAATTTTCATTATTTAGGATTTTATGATTATGCATGCATAGTTGTACTTTGAGCTTTCTTGCTTGTACTTGATAAAACTTGTTTGTTCTTACTTGATTTCTCTTTTTGCTTGCAATTTCAATTAAGGCACACGACTGAGGCATCCGACCAACTTGCCTTTAACATTTTCTAGTTAGTTTATTTTTATAGTTTTTAATTTATTTTCGTTTTCATTTATATTTTACAAGCTAAAAACATATAGATTCATGCTAGCAATCGAATTCCGATAATACCGAGCCAATGAACCCTATACATCACTAAAATAACTCTTTTAGTTTTCATCTTCCAGGTGAGCATAATATATTGTATAATAATAATAATGATAAGTTGAACATGGAAATAAAATGCAAACCAACACCTCATAGTATGTTTTTAGGTCGGTTCTAGGTAAATAAATCCGTAAGCACGGAGTTTTATTTATGTTGAGTTTCCTCAAAACTTTGTTTGGAACTCAATAACAGAAGAATGGACACCTAGAAAACTAGATTTGTTCTCATTAGCACGAATTTACTATATTCCACAAGGATCATGTGATAATTATTATACTTAGTGTCTCCTAAATGTAATTATAGGAGCCCAATGTCACGATAATATAAAAAAAGTTAATAACACACAATTCAATATATATTGAGATACATGCTAATCTTTGGGGTTGTTTTTAGATTATAGATAATATATTGACGGTATGTTAGAAGTAAGTAATTGGGGATCAGTACATTCTTTGAAATCTTTATTCGCAACCTTGATTGCATCAAGATTTAAGTACGTCCCAAAAAAGTGTGGGAGAAATAATGGAAAGAATAATGGAAAGATTTGTCAGATGACATTCTATACAATCAACAAAATTTGAGAAAATTCAAAGATAGCAATTATTGATATTTATTTTTATCCTCTATAAATTATTGGTTATATTCTATTGTATTATATTTATTAGCAATATATTTATTTCTATTTTCAATACACTTTTTTTTATTTAGATTTACAAATAAGTGATGCTGAAATCCAGAACCTTACTGTACTTGAAGTTGACAATTTATTGCAGAGTATGGGAAAGAGTATAAATAATTTTCCTCCCATGCCAATTCCAAAGGTGGTCGATTCTAGTATGTATCACAGTAGATTTATTTTTGAAAAATTAGAATATGATCGTGAGGCACTCATTGAAGAATATGGTAAATTAGTTGATAATTTGAATGTTGATTACCGTCACGTTTATGATAAAGTAATGGATACAGTACATTTAACCAAGGGTGGTGTATTTATCGCCTATGGATACGGAGAGACCAGTAACACATTTGTTGGAGGGCACTTTATGTGGCCATTAGATCTAATGATGTAATTATTTTGAATGTAACATCTAGCGGCATAACTTCTCTTCTTCTTTCGAAAGGAAAAATTCGGCATTCTAGATTTAAGGTTCCTTTTAATCTCCACCTAGATTCATCATGTTTGATCTTTACTGGAACTCCACTTTTATAATTACTGGTACGCGTGCAACTCATTATTTTGGATGAAGTTACGATGATGTATATACATTGTTTCAAATCTCTAGACAAAACAGTGAAAGATATGATGTGATTGTAAAATAATTCTAACAAGTAGCTTCATTTGGTGGCAAAAAAATATTTTTGGTGAAGATTTTCTTCAAATTTTGTCGGTGATTCCAAAAAACACTAGGCTAGACATAGTTCATGCGACGATCAGTTCTTTATATTTAAGGACACATTGCATGGTTTTAAGGTTGACCAAGATTATGAGGTTGCAAAATCTCTTTTCAAATCCCAATTGTGTTGAATTAAGAAAAAATCGCCGGCTAGATAAATAATATAGGATATGCAACAGTTGGAAGACCAAACGATTGTGTCGTTCAATTAAAATCCCAAATGATCTATTATTGAAAGATGATGATGAACATCTTGTGTCATTTGTAGTAAGCACATATCCACAATTTGGGAAAACTGCTAAATGCTCTACTTATTTGGAGGGTTGTGTTATTCTTTCCCCAACACTTGATATCGTTAATTTAATTAATGAATATATCATAAAATAATAAAAAAAATGTAAAGTATATCTTAGTCTATTGTGCATGCAAATTCGATTCAAACATTGACATATTGCAGGACGTCCACTCACCGTAGTTTCTAAACATCATCAAATATTCTGGATTGTGAACTATGAGCTAAAACTAAAAATTGGAAATCCACTCATTCCCTTATGTTGTGTAATGAAACCAGATTGGTTGCTATAAAACTTGGCAATTATGTTGTACATGCTAAGATTCTTTAAGGAAGCAATGCAGATGAGTTGGTGTTGATCCCTATAATGACTGTCCCACCATCTAATTCGAGATTGTCTTTCAAGCTTCAACGACAAAAAAGTTCTTTGATCGTATCATACGCCATGACGATCAACAAAAGTCAAGACCAATCTCTCTTTCACGTTGGACTTTTGCTAAAGAAGTTGGTTTCAGTCATGACCAATTGTATGTTACTATATTAAGAGTGATAAACCGTAAGGGTATAAAAATATTGATCATCGTTGAGGAGAATAAACGTAGTAATAAAACTACAAATTTTGTGTACAAGGAAGTTTTCATAATTCTCAAATTACATTTCGTCTAATAGCAATCATTTTGTGAAATAGGTTATACCATTTTCAATACTATTTGATATTTAAATAATAATTAGATAATATATAAATAGAACTTAAGTATACATATATACAATAACTTATTTAAATATTTTATTTCATTCAAATCCAATTATTTTATTTGAAATAAAAACCAAACAAAAAATTGTCGTACGATTCACATGTACAGTACTTAATTTATCGTATAACACTACTGCAGAACAGCACTTTAACGGCGGTTTTTGAACCGCATTTATATCGACCGCCATATAATAATTAATTTTTATTTCCTCCTAATTAAATTCAAATACATTGAATCAGGCATCAGCATGGAAGGTGGCAAGCAAGAATCGGACGAGTTGCTGGAAACAAAGATCTGTACTTGGGCACTTTTAGTAAGCAACAGATTCAAAAGGATTCAAAAGTAGTCCCTCATGGAATAAAACCTAAACCTTGGGTAGTTTTTGTAATTCTCCCTAAAATAACAAGCCTGGTGTATTATAGAATAAGAATTGCCTAAAGTAGAAAATAAAATAATTTTAAGTAGTTAATGCTAAATATGTGTACCTTTGGTTCGATCTGAAGATGTTGTAGTAGCAGTCGAGTCGGATAGAGTCCCGTTGCTATTCATATTATATACTATCACCAGGCTAGCAATATGAGAGGTCGGTGATGGGGCACGCTTGTACTGCGGCTAATTCGTTTAACCATTGATCGTCCGAATGCTTTTCCTTATAAAGCTCCTTGAAATCAACGCACGCGCGACTCTACACGACGACACAAAACAAAAATTGGGTTATTATTATTATTAATTTATTTTACTTAAAGCCAACTAGAATAGAATTGAAATCACTTAAACTATTATAGCGCTGACTCGTTAAAGAATCAAATTTAATGTTTTATGTTGTTCAGTTATTGTGTACATACAGGGACACAACAAGCGAACTGCATGACTCTCATGTGCCTAGAAAGATATCTAATAAAAAAAAAGAGGAAAAAGAAAAAAAATCTCAGACGTGAGGCGCCGAACGTGTAAGCAAAGCATATCAGATCATCGATGGTGTCGATCTCATACCCCGCCACGATTGCGCATGCATAAGCCATAGCTTGTTCTTTCTGTAGTAATGCTTTACGAGAAAAAAAACAAGGAACTGAACGCATTGCGCTCTTTCAGAAATGTTAGCTTGCTCTGTAGTAATGCTTTACGGGAAAAAAAATAAGGAAACGGACAGGAGATAAGAAAAATAAGCCCAGGTCAGATTCATAATTACTTGAAACCTAAGATTCTAAATGTCCAACATCGCAATTTAGCCTGGTTTCATGTGTGGGCCGGGCTCCAAAAACTTGTGGAGGTATGGTTCGATGAATTTGTTGGCACATAGACAAATGTAGTCTTGCTACATTCGTTTAATTATTTACCCTTTTTTTAGTAACGTTATCAGGCAACATTTGCTGAGATATATACGTTTTGAACAATAGGATCCGAGCCATATGGAAAGTTTTGTTCAAAACAGATTAAAAAAAAAAAAAAAAAAAAGGGTTCTTGCACCCAAACTTAAGTCAACGTGTGAAAATAAAGGATGAAAATGGACTAATCATAAAGGATGAATTTAGCCAACACTTGCCAAATTGCAACTCATTGTCACAACTAACGACCGAAACAATGCGAGTTTCACAATTTGCACATTCTGACTAACCACCGAAGCTGAAATATTCCAAAAATATTCACTCATGCCCAACAATATTCTTAGAATATATTCCAAAAATATTCACTCATGCCCAACAATATTCTTAGAATATTCCAACTCCGACTGGTCGGAGATTACAAAGTGTAAAACTCACAAGGTTTAGGATGTCATTTGCCAAACAAATAGTTTAAGCCAACAAGTACAAAAAAAAATCAAAGTTCAAGTTGCAAAAACTAGTTTCTACTTATAAAAATAAGTATCCTAGTATGGCAGGAGGAGGTGTATTTGTAATTTCAAAAGATTAACTGTTTTTTTTTCTTAATTAGGCTAATATTCTGGTTCAGTTTTTGTAACATTCTGTCGGATTAACCCAAATAACAGTGACCGACCAAATTACTTCATTTGTTGATCATCTCAGCTTCAGACATTCTATTTATCTCGGATTACAGTAAACATAAACATTTGAATTGATCAAAGTATCATATTAAAACAACACATCATATCTCCTTCCTCACCTGAATGTATCTTGTTACAGGCCAGGCTATGCCGTGATTTAAGCTAGCTAAGACTGGTCTAATGTAGAAGCGTAGTGTATATTCAGCCGTTGGCGCTACAGAAATTGGTACAAAAAAACAAAACAAAAGGTTTTACATTATTATAAATCCAATCTTACGACTTTACCCAGCCACACACCCTACAAATCATGTGATCCCATTTCACACATTAATAAGGAAGAAAAATTAAAAACACAATAACCTCCAGAAACTCCACAAAATAAACCCCAAAAAACTTGCAATCCCATTTCAACTTGGTAATTCATTATAATTAGAACCATACACTAACAGTTATGATTCATTAGTCTAGTATAATTGATTCATTAGTAAAAGGCAGACGACATGATCTCTAAACATGGATGCTACATGCGTGAATCAAGAAACATGACAGATTAATAAAATGATTATCAAAACAGAACTCACACGTGCTCAAATTCCACGATCCACGAAAAACCCATCATGTGTTATCGCCAAGTTATCAACTTGGAAATAATCATCCTGCGCAGATTTCAAAGTTATTTAGTAACTGAATGCAAATACCACAGATAATAGAAAGAGAAGAATAATAAAGCTTGAAGTGAGGCTAATTGATGAAAAATAGTATTGCCCACCAACTCAGCATCATCAATGAATGAATCGTCCATATCATACTCATCATCATCAGGGATATCGTCTAGAAAAACATCCTCTTCTTCGCTACTATTACCCTACAATTTCGCACACACAAAACATAAATGAACCAATAATCACTTTAAAAAAAATCACCAATCCCAAAAAAAGGAAAGAAAAAAAAACATACCGCATACATTCGCTCGATTTTCTCAATCACAGTGCTCAAACGGTTTGTCCCGGCCTGAGCTTGTGAATCTGTTACTTTGTTATCTGCCGATTGCTTCGAAGACGCCACCGCAGGCGGCGGAGGCGGGTCTGAGAAACTGGCTGCTGATCAGTTTCGGAAGCTGGGCACGAAACCGATGGGCCAGGTCCCTTGGGCTTGCTGGAGGTGGCCTCTCTGAGAAGCTTTTTCCACGAAACGATTGTCGTTTCACCGGGACGCATCTCCACCGTGAACCGAAGACGGTCGTCGGAGGATTCAAATGAGAATGTGGGTTTTGGCCCGGGAGCCCGGTCGGGAACCGCCACCTCCAGCGCCTTCTGCCATTAATTTAGTGTTTTTTTCAAGGAATTGACGAAATTAGGTTTTGGGTAAAAACCCTAGAGCGAAGAGCTGATCGGAAAGTGAGGGAAAAGGGGATTAGGGTTTTTTTTTTTAATATTTATTGTTTTTGATTTATTTTTTTTGTTAATATTTTTTTAGTATAATATTTAATCCAGATCGTCGGATCAGATACGGATCAACGGCCCAAGATTTTTGCTTGATAAGGACGAGGATCGGTGACATGGCAGCTTACTATTCTACGGCGGTTCCTAAGAGAAAGCCGACGTTAAATCTACCGCAATAAATAACGTATGAACTAATTGACGTCGGTTTTTAAGGAACGGCCGTGAATACTTGTTAATTCACGGCGCTATCTTTAAAACCACCGTTAATCAGTTCAATTTTAACATCGGTTTTCCACAGAAATCGCCGTAAAATGTACGATTCTACGGCGGTTCTGAAAAAACCGCCGTTAAATGACCGATTTAACGGCGTTTTTTTGGAAAACCGTCGTAAAAAAATATTTAACGGCGGTTTTTCCAGAACCGCCGTGGATGAGGCGTCTTTGTATCTACTTTCTGCAGTAGTGTAAGTACATACCAATCACCTAATTTAATGAATTGGACGCGAACTACACAAAGTGATCAGACGTGAATTTGATGCACTGTGATTCAAGTTCATGTTATATTGTACTTTGTGATCTTGATTAAATTTAAAATATATGGTTTATTCAATAAAAGTGATAATTATATCATCAAATTAGATTTCAATAAATAATTTAATCATTCATGTCTGGTGTGATGTGAAGTTCTAGGTTTTCTATTACATTTTTTATTCGAATGTAATAGATGAATACACCGTTTGGTCCCATAAAAGTAGATTATTATTCCATTTCTGTTCATCCCACAAAAATAGTCTAGTTACCATATTTAACATATTATTTATTTCTCATTTTCACACATACCCTTAATTAATAATTTTTGAAATCAATTCATCTCTTGGTCAATGGATTATTGATGACAATAATGGAAATTTCTAATATTTTAATACAAATATACTAAATTCTAATACTAACTTTTTGAATTATTAATTGACATACATAAATTCGGGAAGAGCAAAATCAAAAAATAATATGTAAATAAATATCTTGACTATATAAATTACCGTAAAACTATTAATATGTGAAAGTTAAGCATAGTACTATTAATATTGGACGGGGAGGAGTAAAATGTATAATAATTTTGAATGAACACTGATCTAAAATTTTAAATTGTTAAAGAGGAGATCCTCAGTACACCCCCTCGTATCGGCTGTCTTGAAACATTAATTTTATATGAATGATGGTAGAATTCGAACTAAGGACCTTTAAACTCTATTATCATACTAAATGACACTTCATATAAAATCCTCAAATTATTATAGCATGTAATATTCATATACTCTAACATACAATAACATTATCACATATGTGCACTTATCTTTTTTTGGTAACGATCTCAAAACAAAGTTTACACAACCTTAGGTCCACTGATCATAACTAACTAACTGGGAAAATGTTCATGCCATTTTTCGCTACAATTCGAATCGCTAATACAGTCTAACATCAATCTGCATGCAGAACTATATATCCCCGAGCAGAGACAACAATACTGACTTAACAAGAACAGACCCTATTGCAGAATTCCCTCAACACACTATAAGACCAAACAACACTAGATACAAGCCTTTTCATTTTACCACTCACAATATTCACCCCATTCAGCTCCACCACCATCCACAATTTCCTTGGCAAATTTTTTAAGGGTGCGGATATACGCACCCCGTTTTTTAATTAGTTAACCCTATTAAAAAATGAGGCATATTATTATGTTAGACAATATTTTCATATTTTTAGAATGAGGCATGAGGTTTACGTGCTTCGATTCAACCATTTCTTGAATGAAAAATAGCCTGAAGGTTGCAAAGAGCAAAACCCGCATACTTTGGGTTGTTAATAACAACAGAAAAAATATTAGGTTGCAAACCATAAAAACGCTACAAGTACAAGTGGCCAAGAGTTTTTTTCTCTTTTTAAAATATGTAATTATCAAGTTAAACTTTACCAAAACAATAATGATATTTAAATATGAAATTAGATAAAATGAATAATAAAGTTATAAAAATAGTTAATAAATCTGAATAATAAAAAAAGACTTAAAATCTAGAGAATTATTAATTTACTTAAATAAGTATAAAAGGTTATATTTTCGGAAATGACTACAGTACCGTGACGGTACCATACCTCCTAACCCCCTGCATTTACATCCCTTAGATCTTATCATTATCTATAACCACTTTGAATCTAAGAGTTCTAATTAAATGGGGAATGGTACCTTCACGGCACCGTAGAAGTCCCCTATATTTTCATCATATATAACTATTAAATAAATTTCCAAACTGAAAGAAAAAGTAATGTTGTAAAATAATATAAATAACACTCAAGACGTTATGAAATAAGATAGAAAAATATAATAAATTCAAAAAAAAATATTTAAGTAATTATTTAATAAATACAAAAAAAATGAACTAAGAAACATTTTAAAATAAAAAAGTAAATCAAAGAGAAATATTAAGTCAGCTAATAAAATAATATTTTAATTATAAATAATTATTAAAGTAATTTACAATGAAAAAATCACAGAGTAATTCTATAAAATAATATAAAATAAATCTCACAATATTTTGAAATTGGATTAAAAACTATACTGATTTCACATAAAATTCTAAATGATTATTTAGTGATCACAAAAATAAATAAATATTATAATACAATACAATAAATAGAAAACTATAAAGTGTGTTATATAATATAAAAATAAATTTGTAGTAATTATTTAACATATTTAAAATGACAAAAGAAATCTTAAATGTTATAAAAACATTATAAAGTAAATTTCTAAATATTTTTTAAATCGGATAAAGATATAGTAAAGAAATAATTGTTTTGAAAGTCCAGAAAATTAAAGAAAAGCCATATACGAAATTATATGATATAGTTAAAAAATCTAATATATATATATATATATATATATATATATATATATATATATATATATATATATATATATTCTAAATTTGAGATGTCGCATCATGATATTAATTGAATTTATAAAAAAAAAATAAAAAATTATGTTCAATACTTTTCGAAATGACCTGGTAATTGATCGGGTATGACCTCTAAGTCATCAAGTCAACCGTCGGGTCATCTAGTCATTTTTGAACTTGATAAATAAATTAAGTGTATATTTCAATTTAAAAAATAATCAAAGAGTAATAAATATTTAGTCATAAAATTAAAATTATTTTACAAAAATCTTTATTTTAGATGATTTATAATTTATTTTTGTTATTCCCTCTTATAGTTTTAATCTTATTTTTACATCAAGTAATTGATTAAAAGTAATTATATTTATCTCGTATTTACTATTGATAGTATAAATTTTTTATTCACTTATATAGTTTTGTAAGAAAAAAAAAAGAGGGAAAAAAGTCATGGTCAATCATGTGACCTAGTTTGGATCGGCCTCA
>BMAC01000007.1:3397877-3426250 GCA_014905375.1 Phtheirospermum japonicum | reverse complement strand
ACGTATTCACCGTCAAGCTTCTCCCCCGCGGCCGCTCGCTTCGGGCGGTGCTTCATTTCCGATCGACCTTTATTCACGCGTCAATTGATTACTTGCTTTCTAGGGTATTGATTTGGTCGCCGGAGGTAAGAGCAAGAAGACAAAGCGCACCGCGCCGAAATCCAACGATATCTATCTCAAACTCCTCGTTAAGGTATTGTAATTTTCGATGAGGGCAGTGAAAGTAAAGGTGGTATGTGGGTTTTGGAGCAGAAGCTTGATCAGCCTATGGATGAAGAAGCTGGTAGACTTAAAAATATGTACAGAGAAAAGGCAAGTCTTGATTAATTAATTTATTAATTTTTTTTTAATTTTTGCACTTTTATTGTGATTGTAACATATTATTGGTTTGCTCTGGTTCATCTGAATTAATTTGTTGTCTGCAATACTATTATTAATTTTAAAAATAAAATAAAATTGGGAAAAGTGGAAACAGGAGGGGATATTATTATGAATTATGAATTGTCTATTGATTAAGTTTCAAGTGCTTGATTTTGATGGCATTTTTGGGTAGCTGCTTTAATCTGGGCAAAATTAGTGTATTACTTAACTTGCTCTTGAGGATAAATATTAAATGGTGTTAAAAGTTAATTTTTTTTTTAATTAAACAGAAATTTTCGACAATTTTGCTCTTAAGACTTGCATTCCAAAGTCTTGGAGTCGTATATGGAGACTTGGGAACATCGCCGTTGTATGTGTTCTATAATACTTTTCCGCACGGGATAGATGACACAGAGGATGTTATCGGCGCCCTTTCGTTGATTATATACTCCCTGACCCTAATACCCCTCCTCAAATATGTTTTCATCGTATGCAGAGCAAACGACAGTGGTCAAGGTGAGTTGCTTTGAATATTCTGTAATTTACATGTTTTTTGTATGCCGTTGTTTTAATCTCACTCTGTTCTGTCATCAATAAAAAAAATGTGGTCTCTATTTATGTCGCCACTAATAGATTTATTTTATTTTTATTTTTTATTTTTGTTTAGAAGGAACGTTTGCTCTTTATTCTTTACTTTGTCGCCATGCTAAAGTGAAAAACAATTCCCAATCAACACCGCACTGATGAGGAACTTACTACTTATAGCCGTAGCACGTTCCAGGAGCACTCGTTTGCTGCTAAAACCAAGAAGTGGCTCGAGGGCCCATTTTCCGAAGGAATGCTCTTCTTCTATTAGTACTCATTGGGACGTGCATGGTCATTGGTGATGGTATTCTCACTCCTGCTATTTCCGGTAATTCTATTAGCTTGAATTCCGGTAATAGTCTGTTGTTCCCAAATCAGCAAGGTATATTTCAGAAATTTCTGGTTTGAATTTTTATTGTTATTATTAGTTTATTATTATTATTAATATATTTTTTTTAATTCTGCAGATGGATAGAGCTTCGATACTCGGGGATGCTATTGATTATTTGAAAGAGCTTTTGCAACGCATTAATGATCTTCATAATGAACTTGAAGCAACGCCACCTGGGTCTATGATGCATCCGACGACTAGCTTTCATCCGTTGACACCAACTCCTCCGACTCTGCCTTATCGCGTTAAGGAGGAGCTTTGTGCCAGCTCAACGCCCAGCCCTAAAAACCAGCCTGCTAGGGTTAGATTTCGTTCACGCATTTTTTCGTGTGTTCTTATTTCGAAATGATTAATTAATCTTTCCGATGCTGGTGTGAATTGTATGATCTATTCATTGTTTGAGCCTGAAATGGATAAACATGCCAATGTTTTCAAGTCCTAAAGTTAGCAATTTATTTTCGAAATTGGGTTTATTTTTATTTATTTATTTATTTGGTTTAGTAGATGATTTTGTGACTGTGAATAGGTGGAAGTAAGGCTGAGAGAAGGGAGGGCTGTGTGAATATACACATGTTCTGTGCGCGTAGACCAGGTCTATTGCTCTCGACTATGCGGGCTCTGGACAACCTTGGACTGATATTCAGCAAGCTGTCATCAGCTGTTTTCAACGGCTTCGCTTTGGATGTGTTTCGTGCGGAGGTTAGAATTTTTCTAATTTACTCTATAGAGAATAACATATAGATATTTATATTCATTTTATTGCAAACATAGATTTGTGGTTAGAGTTGTTCTACAACCAAGCTTTGTTCACTCTGTTTCATGGCTCTTATCATACAACATTTCTCGATGACCTCCTTTTATCATATCCTTGTCACTGTTTATTTATTAATTGGTTGGCAATATAAAATTGAACTTCTTCACTTGAAAAAAGAAAAACTTGCAAAGTAGTCGTGGATGGATTCTCGAATCCACTAGATACCAGAAATTAGAGGTATGCTTCTCTGAATTCGCCAAGGTTTTGAAAACCGGACCATGACACACACACACACACACACACACACCACACACACACACATATATATATATATATATATATATATATGCATATATATATATATATATATATATATATATATATATATATATATATATATATATATTATATATATATATATATATATATATATATTCAAATGAGAATCATGTCCTTATTTGTGAACCTAAGGTCAATTATGGGTCTTGTTTCTAATTAAATGGATGGAACAAATTTTTTTATATATTTTCTTATTTGATTAAAAGCAATAAATTTATATAATAAAAGCCACTACTGCAAAACAGGGTTTTAACGGCGATTTTTTTTCAGTTTTAACGGCGGTTTTTGAACCGCCTTTGTATCGACCGCCGTTAAATTTTACGTCGGTTTTTCAAAACCGCCGTAAAAAAGTGGAATTTAACGGCGGTTCTGGAAGACATTTAACGGCGGTTTTGAACCGCCGTAAATGCAGCATTTTTACGGCGGTTTTGGAACCGCCGTAGATTGCAGCATTTTACGACGGTTTTTAAAAATACCTTCTAGAAAGTCTGTTTTCCAGAACGAACAATTCACAACGGTTTTTTAAAAATACCTTCTAGAAAGTAGTAGAAAAATTAAAAAAAAAAATGAAAGATTTGCACCAAAATATACATATTAATAAAGAAAAAAATCTGAAGCTAATTAGCTATTCCATCTACAAATATGTCAACCATCTCAATTGATTAATATTATCAAAGGCTATAACATTCACCGAAGTTTGAAACTTCACTAAAGACTGAAGTTACATAATAATGTACACAAAGCTTACTATCTCTAGCTTGAATGAACTAATCGTATTTAAAAAACATAATAACAATTAAAGAACAGGTTTCCTCCACGGCACATTAATAGTCTTCAGCCTTCTTCACCAAAATAACAATTACCAAATTGGATTTAGTACTCGAAAACTAGAGAATTAGCTCACGATTGGAAAACAACTCTAAAACTCTAAATAACGCCATGAAACCCAGCTGAATCCAGCAGCACTGCCTTGATCTGCTCCGGCAAAACATCCTGACCTTCTATGCATTGCTGATGACCCACAAAAATAAGATTAGTTCATTTATATACTAACTCACTAGACAGAAACAGGAGGGTAAAACTATGAATGACATTCAGATGTTACTAAAATGTTGGATGTAAATTTTTATTTACTTTTAAATCCATTGAGGATATATAATCTGACCTTTTTTTTTCATGAAAATGATTACAAATGCAACATAAAGGAACAAGCAATATATATGATGTCCAGAATAACAAACAACCGGTTTTCAAAACCTTGGCGAATTCAGAGAAGCATACCTCTAATTTCTGGTATCTAGTGGATTCGAGAATCCATCCACGACTACTTTGCAAGTTTTTCTTTTTTCAAGTGAAAAAGTTCAATTTTATATTGCCAACCAATTAATAAATAAACAGTGACAAGGATATGATAAAAGGAGGTCATCGAGAAATGTTGTATGATAAGAGCCATGAAACAGAGTGAACAAAGCTTGGTTGTAGAACTCTAACCACAAATCTATGTTTGCAATAAAATGAATATAAATATCTATATGTTATTCTCTATAGAGTAAATTAGAAAAATTCTAACCTCCGCACGAAACACATCCAAAGCGAAGCCGTTGAAATAGCTGATGACAGCTTGCTGAATATCAGTCCAAGGTTGTCCAGAGCCCGCATAGTCGAGAGCAATAGACCTGGTCTACGCGCACAGAACATGTGTATATTCACAGCCCTCCCTTCTCTCAGCCTTACTTCCACCTATTCACAGTCACAAAATCATCTACTAAACCATAAATAAATAAATAACCCAATTTCGAAAATAAATTGCTAACTTTAGGACTTGAAAACATTGGCATGTTTATCCATTTCAGGCTCAAACAATGAATAGATCATACAATTCACACCAGCATCGGAAAGATTAATTAATCATTTCGAAATAAGAACACACGAAAAAATGCGTGAACGAAATCTAACCCTAGCAGGCTGGTTTTTAGGGCTGGGCGTTGAGCTGGCACAAAGCTCCTCCTTAACGCGATAAGGCAGAGTCGGAGGAGTTGGTGTCAACGGATGAAATCTAGTCGTCGGATGCATCATAGACCCAGGTGGCGTTGCTTCAAGTTCATTATGAAGATCATTAATGCGTTGCAAAAGCTATTTCAAATAATCAATAGCATCCCCGAGTATCGAAGCTCTATCCATTTGCAGAATTAAAAAAAATATTAATAATAATAATAAACTAATAATAACAATAAAAATTCAAACCAGAAATTTCTGAAATATACCTTGCTGATTTTGGGAACAACAGACTATTACCGGAATTCAAGCTAATAGAATTACCAGAAATAGCAGGAGTGAGAATACCATCACCAATGACCATGCACGTCCCAATGAGTACTAATAGAAGAAGAGCATTCCTTCGGAAAACGGGCCCCTCGAGCCACTTCTTGGTTTTAGCAGCAAACGAGTGCTCCTGGAACGTGCTACGGCTATAAGTAGTAAGTTCCTCACCAGTGCGGTGTTGATTGGGAATTGTTTTCACTTTAGCATGGCGACAAAGTAAAGAATAAAGAGCAAACGTTCCTTCTAAACAAAAAATAAAAATAAAAATAAAATAAATCTATTAGTGCGACATAAATAGAGACCACATTTTTTTTATTGATGACAGAACAGAGTGAGATTAAAACAACGGCATACAAAAAACATGTAAATTACAGAATATTCAAAGCAACTCACCTTGACCACTGTCGTTTGCTCTGCATACGATGAAAACATATTTGAGGAGGGGTATTAGGGTCAGGGAGTATATAATCAACGAAAGGGCGCTGATAACATCCTCTGTGTCATCTATCCTGTGCGGAAAAGTATTATAGAACACATACAACGGCGATGTTCCCAAGTCTCCATATACGACTCCAAGACTTTGGAATGCAAGTCTTAAGAGCAAAATTGTCGAAAATTTCTGTTTAATTAAAAAAAATAAATTAACTTTTAACACCATTTAATATTTATCCTCAAGAGCAAGTTAAGTAATACACTAATTTTGCCCAGATTAAAGCAGCTACCCAGAAATGCCATCAAAATCAAGCACTTGAAACTTAATCAATAGACAATTCATAATTCATAATAATATCCCCTCCTGTTTCCACTTTTCCCAATTTTATTTTATTTTTAAAATTAATAATAGTATTGCAGACAAKAAATTAATTCAGATGAACCAGAGCAAACCAATAATATGTTACAATCACAATAAAAGTGCAAAAATTAAAAAAAATTAATAAATTAATTAATCAAGACTTGCCTTTTCTCTGTACATATTTTTAAGTCTACCAGCTTCTTCATCCATAGGCTGATCAAGCTTCTGCTCCAAAACCCACATACCACCTTTACTTTCACTGCCCTCATCGAAAATTACAATACCTTAACGAGGAGTTTGAGATAGATATCGTTGGATTTCGGCGCGGTGCGCTTTGTCTTCTTGCTCTTACCTCCGYCGACCAAATCAATACCCTAGAAAGCAAGTAATCAATTGACGCGTGAATAAAGGTCGATCGGAAAATGAAGCACCGCCCGAAGCGAGCGGCCGCGGGGAGAAGCTTGACGGACTCGCGGTCGGGGACTGGAGTGGATAGGAACTGCCATGGATCGGCGGAGTTGGTGGGTGTGGGAGGTGGCGGGCGGCAGTCTGGGTTAGGGGTTCGGGTTGGGGAGGAATGAAAGGGAAAGTAATTTTGTTAGGTATTTTGATTTTAGGTAAAATAGAAAATAAAAAAAATATATGATGTGGCGAATATAGATCGTCGGATGAGACCATGATCAACGGTCAAAACAAGTGCTTAAGTTGGACGCGGATCGGTGACATGGCATTGGCAGACTACTTTCTACGGCGGTTCTAAGAAAACCGCCGTTAAATGTCATCTTATTTACGTCGGTTCTACTAGAACCGACGTTAAAGCTACTGTAATATTTAACTCATGAGCTAATTAACGTCGGTTTTTTAGGAACCGCCGTGAATACTTGTTAATTCACGGCGCTTTCTTAAAAATCGCCGTTAATTAGTTCAGTTTTAACGTCGGTTTTCATAAAACCGCCGTGAAATGTACGATTCTACGGCGGTTTTATGAAAACCGCCGTTAAATGACCGATTTAACGGCGGTTTTTGGGAAAACCGCCGTAAAAAAGTATTTAACGGCGGTTTTTGCATAACCGCCATTAATCAGGCGCCTTCGTATCCTGTTTCTGTAGTAGTGAGCACTAGTTCGCAGGTTCGCAAATAAGAGAGGGTTCTTATTGGAACCCACCCCTATATATATATATATAGGGAAAATTCCCAACTACTCCAAAAGAAGGGAAAATTTTTTCCTAACTAGTCCTACCAAAATAAAATTTCCCTAAGAATCCTAACATGCTTAGTGTAGACAATATTACCCCGTCATATTGCTACCCGTATGCCACACTAAAGAAATTTTCTCTTTCCTGTCAATCAACCTTAATTGATGCATTTTTAGTAATTCCGAATTACTCTCTTTAGTAATTCCGAACTAATTTGTTCTAATAACTATGAAGGAGTATGTTCAGAAATTCCGAACAACTCTTTTTAAATAGTTACGAACAAACTGAATAGAAGTAGAAGAATTTAATTACAAACACAAAGAAAAATTATTAAACAAAGTCTAACTACTCACATGAAGATAACAAACCAGTACTACATCGAGATTATGAAGTGTTCACTTAAGTGGTTCGGTGAAACTTTTTTTGTTATGATTCCCAACACGACCACATCTACCACATTTAATTCTTCTTGGTATGTGCTCGCCCTGTGACAAAATTCTTTTATTCCTTGGTCTTCCAGGTGGGCGCTTAGTCGTCGGTAGAATGACTGTTCGTGTGTCGCTAGAATCTTGTGACCTTCCGAACATTGGAACCGGCTGAATATGATATGAGTAAAAACGTACGTATGCATCGATGTGGTAAAACTCATCAACGTAAGTTGAAATAGGCCTGCCCGTGCGCAAGATGCATGCCAAAGCATGTGAACATGGAAGTTCACAAATTTGCCACTGTCTGCATGTGCATGTTTGGCAGTCGAGTTTCACCTCCACCGATGGGTTGRTGTGCACTTCAAAAACMGACTCCGACGACTGAGTGACTGGCCACAACCTTGCTTMATCTGTGAGTAATTGGAGTTTTTTGACAATCGAAGGACACAAATCTGTCGTCCACGCCTTGCCAACGATTTCTCTTGCTTATAAATGCAAATAAAATAATTAAGAATTAGATATGATAAAACCACAAAACTTGTATAGGGATTTAAGAAGAGAGAACCTTGTGGATTGATAAATAAAAATGATGAATATTTGATTACCACTGATTTGACCCATCAACTTGATCCTTATCGTGTCGACAAGTTTGGTAATTGGAAGATTTCTTTCCTCTAATACCCATTTATTAAATGATTCAGCAGCGTTTGAGCTCATCTCTCCGTATCCCCTGCCCCGAAAATAAGCGTTGGCCCATTGTGTAACATCCATGTTGTCGAGGAATTTCCTAGCCGCATGTCCTCCTTAATAAATTTCTCCTTAAACTCCTCGAACATTTCAACCGTAGATGCATACGCTGCATTTTTAAGAAGCCACTCTATTCGACCCCGCAAACTCTTTGAGTAGTTTCTACCTCGATATGTATATTTAAGGTTTGTGATCAAGTGGTTCAAACAATGTCCGTGTGGGTGTCCGGGGAACTCCTTACTCATCGCATCAAGAAGGCCAGGGTTCCTATCAGACACAAACGTCACTTCACGGAACAGCGACAAGATATTCTTCAAATTCGCCATGAACCAACGCCAGTTACTTGAATTCTCCGAGTCCACTATCGCAAACGCTACGTGGTACAACCCTGCGAGTATAACAGACAAAAATCTTATGATATTACACTTTGTGTTGAAATTTTGTGTCATCATAAACAAAATGAAATAAAAAAAAGAAACAGTTCTTTAATTACAGTACTATTTATTAAATCTAAATAATTACAAACAATTCTTATTTAATAATTACAAACTACAATAGTTAAATTATTACAAACTATTCTTTTTAATAATTACAAAATACTCTATTAAATAATTAGATACTATTCTTTTTAACAATTACAAACTACTCTGTTTAAATAATTACAAACTACTCTGTTTGAATAATTATAAACTACTCTGTTTAACTAATTAGGAACTACACTGTGTGAATAATTTCAAACTACTCTGTTCGAATAATTACAAACTACTCTATTATTTAATTACAAACTACACTATATAAATAATTGCTCAGCTTCGTAAATTAAAACTAAACTACACTACCATGTAAATTAGACTCGAATGTATGCAGTAGAAGGTGTTTAATATTGTGGGTTTGGTTTGTATGCTAATTGCGAACTACTCTACCAAATGAACAATAATGTTAAACTAGACTTTCGTAAAAATTCAGGATTGCATGTAGGTAGTACGTAGTTTCTTAGACCATGATAATTGTGAACTACTCTGACATATTGAACCATAATAATAAACTAGACTGACATTAAATTCTGCCTCGAATATTATATTCCTGAGGATAATTAATAAAAACAAATGATCAAAAATATAACGAAATGAGAATAATTTTACCATTATCTCCATCCTTTGAGGTTGCCCCAAGAAGGTGACCATTTAATTTACCTAACAAGTGTGTTCCATCGATGAACATCATAGGTCGACAATAATTAAACCCTTCGATACATGACGCAAATGAAACAAAAATCCTTTTGAAACGGCTGTTTGTATCATCAACATCCAAAATAATATGCGACCCAGGGATTGAGTTTCGAAGACAATCGACATAGAAATCCAATCCATGAAATGAATCTTCAAAATCCCCAAGAACACATTCTCTGGCTTTCTCCACAGTAGATACGCCATTTTGTAAGAAATTGACAAACCATGTTTTCTGGAGAACAACTTCACGATATCAATGGGGCGAGTACCCAAATCCTGCCAAACATCTTCTAATATCAAGAAGGAAATCAGCTCAGAACTAATCCGATTGTGTTTAAGTGATGGGAAACAAGATCCACAAGTGTGTGTGTTGTTTATTTCTCTGACGTAAAAAAAACCATTAACACTCTCGGTAGACGCATGAACAAACCAAGTGCAGTTATGGTCTGAACATCTGGCTGTGACCCTATCTGCATCATTCTTTAAAAATTCAAATTCAAACCCAACGCCGATTGCCATTTTACGTAGTGCAATCCTAAATTCTTTGGCCCCACCTTTCATACTTTTGTCTGACGGCTGATACCTCTCTGTACCAATCAGCAGTTAATAATCGCTTTGTGTGACTCGGGACCAAGGTTGATAAAATGTCCTCACTGTTCGAACAGTTAGACGTAGACGGGGCTCCGGTTTGAATAGAATTGCTTGAGATATCGACTCTAACTCGAACTAACCCAAAGGATATTAAAAGGTTTATCATTGCTTTGAAATCAGACTCATTGCCAATGACGCACATTGGACAATCCGGAATGGAATAATGCATTTTCATATCCAGAGTCTCTAGTTCACTCCAGTTTGATCGGACTTTCAGAACCAGGTCATCGAAAGAGAATCCGGCTTCCGCATTAACTACGAGCGTCTCGCCGACATAACTACACAGAACGATGATGCCTCCGTAGTCGGTCAAATCTACATCAAATATATAATAAAAATTTTGGATTATTATAAACTACAATATAAATTAAATAGCAAAAACAACTTACAATGGGAAGAAAGTTAAAATATAATTAACAATTAATTTTAAAAAATTCGCAATTACAATAACTCAAATACTATTATTCTAAACTACTAAAAGAAATAAGTACTTGGCATTAGGTAAGTTTGTAGTGTAATGCTTAGAATCTACATAGTCAAATAATTTGGACACAGTATGAAAAAACCCGAGCAATTATATTCTAAACTACTAAATAAATTGGAATCAAAAAATACCTTGAAAAGTGCGTGCGGAATGACATAACACTCTAAACAAAATGACAATTGTGTTAACAAAAAAAAAGGTGGCTGCACTTATAAGATGTAGTTCTTATCTGGACTATAGAATAGGACCGTTTTTGACTAGATATAGAATATCTGATAGATTAATTTGGAATTTRTCTGTTCAGGTTTTGTTCGACTAAAATACATAATAGTGTAGTCTGGAATCTGCTAGTAAGCTTATTGTTCGACTAATTATAAACTAGCTAGTATAATAATTTGGAATCTTTTTACTATGGCTGTGTTTGAAAATAAAGTAGTGAGACTGATTATGAACTACCTAATACTAAACTACACTACCAGAAAATTAGATTTGCTATCTGGATTCATTATAAACTACCCGACCGAGTAGTTTGGTAACTGTTTTTCAGGACTGGGTTTGACTATTTAAGCCATATTCGAAGAGGGCGCTCAGTCTGTAGTTCCATTAAACCTACAATATAATACTTTATTAAATACCTTTTTCTAATTTAAAGAAATCTAATAATTAAAAGATGAATTGGATTGAACTACAACAATTATGTTATTCGAACAATTTAGAAATTGCAGCAAATATCAAAGTATGTGTTCGGATGATTTAAAACTCTCTATACGAGTAGTTTATAATCAGTTTGTAAAAAAGTTAAAAGTTCTTTCACGTGAAAAGATTTCGTGAAAACTATCTGCCGCAATTCGAAACTCTCTGTATGAGCAGTTTGAAATTTGATAGCTGTTGCAATTCTAAACTACTCAAAACCATTCTACTGCAGTTCGCATGAAAATCATACTGCTGCAATGCGAACTGAATATCAGAGTTTGCTACATGAAACAAATGTTCGGAAAAATTCAGAAAACTATATTTTTCAATTCGAAACTACTCACATAATCCTCTGAAAAATGAAACTGAGAGGAACCTAAGATTTCGTGAAAGCTATCTGCCGCGATTCGAAACTCTTTGTATGAGCAGTTTGAAATTTTATAGCAGCCAGATTATGTGTTGTAATTCTAAACTACTCGAACCCGTTTTGCTGCAGTTCGCAACAATTCGAAACGAATTCAGAAAAGTATCTCATGCAAACTCTTTGTTGCAGTTCGAAACCAGCGAAAAACTATTCACAAAAAATATTCTAAAAAATATTGCTGCAGTACAATAAAAAATCAGAAATCGAAAATATCATTATGCGAAACACGAAACCAATATTCGGAAAAATTCAGAAAATTATGTTTCTCAAAAAACCAGATTTCGAAAAATATCATAATTCGAAAAATTCAACAAATATTAGGAAAAATTCAGAAAACTATATTTCTCAATTCGAAACTTGACAAAAAATCCGAAAAAATATATGACTTACCATCAATATCCATTTGCAAACAACACCATGCAGAATTTTGTTTTATGAACTGTGTATTGGCGAATGATATTTAGTAGTTTAAAAGCTCATCCAGATAATCGTATGGCGTGGGAACTAAAAACTGAAAGCGTGGAGATTGGAAGAGGTAGTGAAAATTGATTGCGTTAATCAAGCTTTATTACCATGCAGAAATATCAATCTGTTTATTTCCATCGGGGTGATTGTTTTGTCTCTTCGTTTTATTTGGGGCAGATTTGTCCATATATTAAAGAAAAAAGACTATATGGGAAGTATTTGTCCTAAATAGGAATAAAAAGATTCATAGGATTTTATGGGATATTGGTTCTATAAAATATAACTAAATAGGAATTTTCCCATATATATATATATATATTAATTATACCTATGATTTATATCACTAAATTTAATAATAAAAACTAAAACTTTTATTTTAATTAAACAAAAATTTAATTAATATATTTGCGTACCCGTCTACCGATGGGTAAATATCCATACCCTACCCAATGAAAAAGATTGAGTAATAGGGTATGGTAGGGGTGGGGTAAATTAATGTCGGGTAGAGTATAAATATGGCCCTGCCCGTACCTTATCCTACCCGTTTACACCCCTACTCTTTTCTTTTAGTTTTTCATACTTCGAACATGTGTTTGAATAAAATGTGTATGTGTTTTTCAATCCATGTCCGGTTAAACCTATTGACTTGATTGAGACATGTGAATATATTAGTATGCTTGTTTTAGACAATTTCATTTTGAAGATTATTCTTGCTATTCAAATATCTTGGTTTTAATTCATGTCATGAATATTATTTTTTTTTTTTAAGCATGCACTATGTATATTAAATTGGGCATCATATAAAATGATTGATTTGATATATTTTTCATGTTTAAAGTGTATAACAAACAAATAAGTTATAGGTTGTTAAAGATTAGAAAAATCTCTTTTAAATTTTAAATTTTAGAGTTTGATAGGAGATCAAACCTGAGATGCTATTTTTTCCAAACGTAACACTAATATTTTTCATCTACAATTCTAATTAAGGAGCAATGTAATGCTATTTATAATGGTGACCGTATAATTGTTTCATTCATCTATAAATCTATCTAGGAGTGACCAATACACCCATGTATTTTGTGCTTTCCCGTTTTCTTATTTGTTTTATCTATTATTAGCCTTCCAGAGCATCATACTGTGGGCTGAGATGAGTTCCTAATTTTCACACAAGGAAAGCTCAAAAGAATCGGATCAAATGAATCTACTTCCTAAGATGGGCACCATAAAAAAAATTCGGTAAATATGGATGAATAATAACGACGATCATGAACCCGTCGGTACTTATCAACGGCCCCCAATTACCGATGGAATACCGGTGGTCTTTACCCATCGTTGCAATATCCATCGGTTAGTCGATGATAAAGTGGCGCCAATTGTAAGCGCCAAACTTAACAAGGAGTATGCCGATGGGTTAGTCAATGACATTTTCCCAACGGATGCTACCCCTCGGTGGAGGTTCAGTATCCCGACGGGTTAGGATGCCAACAAGTATTGCCCGTCGATAAGTATATTACTTAAAAATGAATTACCAAAGGCCAAGTTGTTCATGGTATATATTTATATAAATGGGGATGTTAGGGTTGCAAAGAACCCGTGTTCCCCGCCCCTATCCCATTCTCCATCTCCAATCGACCACCACCACATTAACCATCATCTCGCCACCAACGCCCACCAACACCATCGATCAACATCCACCACAGCCACAACAACCATCTGGCCACCACCACCAACAGCCGCCAGCTCCCGCCACCACCAACAACACCCACCACCACTAATTGCAAGCCACCATCAGTTTTTTTTTGTTTAAATGTAAAATCTTAATTACATGGATATATAATTGTGGGTTTATTACAAAAGGTATGATTATTAATGGTCTTAATTAGCAATTAATCTAAAAATTAAAGTTCAATTTTAATTATTTAGAATTTTGAATTAGGGTTTAGATAATTGATTTTTCATTATAATTAGTTAAACAATTAGGGTTGTTCTAGGAAATTGGGATTAATTATGAATTTAATTAGCAATTATTTCAAGAATTAGGGTTAATTAGAATTTCTTTGAAAATTAGGGTTGTTTTCAAAAATTATGATTAGTTTATAGGTTAATTAGGGGTTATTTCAAAAAGTAGGTAATTATTTACTTAATTAGGGTCGTTTTCAAAAATTATGATTAATTTAGAGATTTAATTAAAATTTTGTGGCCGAATTAGAAATTATTTACATAAATATGATTTATTATAGTTTTTTTTAATGCTATCTTGTTTGACTATTCCATGACTTCATGAAACATTCTTAGATTTTTCTATAGATGTCGTTTATTTATTTGAGTATTCATGGATTTATTTGTGTTCTGATTGTTTGGTTTGGTGATTGTACTTGGTTGGTTGTGGTGATGTCAGTGATAACGTGGTGTATGGCACCGACCGGGAGGTTTTGTCCCTCCAATAACAGATTTTAAAAAGTTTTGAAATGTGGTGGCGGTTTTAAAGTTTTTTAAAATCTGATGGTTGTTTTGAAATGACTTGGGGATTAGTGAATGTTGTATTTATAGTATATATCTTTTGAATTGTGAGTTTGAATGTTGTGTAACATGTTAAATTATTGAATGTAGTGATATATGTTAGTAATGCACTAATTATAAACGGATCGTTTATATTCTTCTTTCCACACTCAAACACCTTATATTAGACCCGTTTAAGTTTTAGTATCAAATAGAGAGTTTGATACTGAGTTTTGAATTCTCATTGGGGTTGGTTGAATATATTTCCCAAAATAACTTAATCTCTTTTTTAAGATCTATATAGAAATATGCCACTGACGAGAGTATAGCCAAAGAAACAGTAGTATTTATATCATTCATAGGTGCGGCCATGAGTTAATTATATGATCATTTGCCCTTATTTCAACAAAGGAACTTATTTGGATAGTTTGAAAATGTGATTGTAATGTGATTTTCTTATCACGTATATATTTGTTGACTTTTGAATTCTGATTTCTATTTCTTCTTTGTTCTTGTTTATACGTATACTTAGAGAACTAAGAGGAGGTGCTTACGAAATTTCCAAATCCTCAAAATGCATACTAATATAACACTATTAATGAAGATCACATTCTTAAATGAGATAGGGCTCTTACCAAAAATCCAATCGTTATATCCAGGCACCCTCATACCACTCACTTATTTATAATTCAATCACCTTATATCACTCATCATTTGTGATTATATATTAACTAATCTTAATTATCAGTGGAGAGTTTCATTCAATTTGCACTCAAGTATCATGCAATGAAGGACAGGAAAAATTGAAGTACCATTGTAGTCATACTAAATGCACGAATTGTAGTTACCACGATGTAAACAAGATCAAGTATCACCTTATTATAAATAGATTTGTACCATATTACTAAATCTGAAATTTCCATGGTGAAAAAAATCTTGAATCCACACATTGTGTCGATCCAGAGGTTCACATTGGAGGATCATCATACGTTGCTCATGAAAAATCCTCAAATACGTACATCAATATAGTTCACAATACAGTCGGTCTGAACTTTGATGTGGTCGCTGATGTAGAAGAACCACCAAATCCTGAGACTCGGAAGTTCTACGACATATTAAGAGCTGAAAATCAACCTTTATATCACAGGTGTGAGCAATATTTTCAGTTGTCTCTAGTTGCTCATATCATGAATTTGAATCAAAGAATTACATGTCTCATAAGTGTTATGATCAAATACTTGATCTAATCAAAGAGGTTGGGCTAAAAGAAAGTCATGTATCAAATAAATTTTATAACAACAAGAGTTTATTAAGGGACATGGGCTTACTGGTCAAGAACTTAGATTGTTGCCTGAATAATTATATGATCTACTACAGAGACGGTTTTAATCTGTCCGTTAAAAATTTTGTAATCGACCTCGGTGTAAACCCGCTAAGCAAGGAAAATAAAAACAACAGAAAGTCAGCATCGCGTGCGAGAAGATGTATTATTTTCTAGCAACTCCCTATTTGTAAAGGTTGTACACATCTACAGCACTATAATGGACATGAGGTAGCATGCAGAATGTTGTTGACGATAGTTTCATGCATCACCCGTAAGATTAAGAGGCCTGTAAATATTTCAATCAAATTCATCTGGAATTTTCCGCCAAAAGTCAAAATGTAAGATTGGACCTTTGCACAGATGGTCTTCAACCTTTTGGAGATTTCAGGGAGCAATATTCCTCATGGGTGGTCTTGAACAAAAAAACATTCGATGTAGCAAGAAATTACATTTTATAGAACTGTGATGAAATCCAAGATTGTATCAAGTTTGGAATACTTTTTTTAATTTTAGTTAATAACAAATTGATTAAATAATAAATTAAGATAATTTTCATAATTAAACATATCCATTATTTTCACGGAGGGCGTAAAACTCAACCAACCAAACATTATAGATGATGGGCTCAACGAAAAATGGATAAATGAATTTGGTGATTGGTTCGAAAAATACGTGAGCTTCAATGAAATGATTATAGAAAGTTGTTATACACACACACACACACATACACATACACATACACATATACACACATACATATTCAATTGAAGTTTTAATAACTTGATAAATTTTATTATGATATAAGCACAAGAACCCTTAAAAAATGTTACTAATTAATACATAAAGTCTAGTAGTAGATTCATCATGATGTATGACTACATATCATGGTTACAAGATAAATGGATATAGGTTTCACACAGTTACATATGGATCAGATAGATCAACTTCGAGCACTGTTGTTAGTATAAGAGGAACAAATCATAAGGATGATGAGTATAATTGTTACAGCCGCCTCGTAGAAGTTATTATCACTACAAAAAAGTCCGACTATACTGACAAATGTGCTGACGGCCAGATTGTCGTTAGCATTACTGACGCCATTCCGGATTTACTGACGACTTAGTCCGTCAACAACTTTTCCCGTCAATAACCCCTCAGGGAAAGTGCGGGAATTTATCCCGCTTAATTATCCTGATGGACCTACCCTTCAGGATATAATTTTAAAAAATAATGAATATATATCCTGACGGGCAAGGACGTCAGGATATTTGTACTGGCTTTCCTGATGGCCGTTGACCATCAGGATTCTATATATCCTGACGGCCTTACCCGTCAGCGTATAAGTAAAATTCCTGATGGGCTCTGGCCGTCAGTATTCTAACCTAAAAAACCCTTRCCCGCCTCCATTCTGCACAACCCGTACTCAAAAAAAAAAAAGAAAAACCCTCCCGGTCCAACCCCCTGCCACCCGTCACAGACCAACCGCCGTCTCCGCCTAGCTACCGCCATCGCCGCCCAGTTGCCGTCGTCACCGTTGTTGTTGCTTGGGAGGAAGAGAAGCTTTCCTCGTCGCCGTCGGGTGGGAGGAAGAGAAGAAGTCGTCGTCGCCCTCCGTCACCGGCGCCGTCGCCCTCTGTCGCCAAACTTTCTTTACCCCGTAAGTGTATCTCTGGCCTTTTTTTTTTCTAATTAACTTTGATTATTCTTATTTTTGGTGAATTTTGTTTAGTTTGTTGTAGTTTGAGTTGATGGTTGCTTTTGGAACCAATTATTGGTGTTTATTTTTCTGTTATATTGTGATTATTTGGATTTTCTATGTATTCATATTGTTATTAAGCCAGCTTCTCTATGTATTCAATCTTTGATTCCCTTTTTGGGAGTGCGAAGTGTGATTCTTGAACCAACTCCACTTCACACTTCATCCTCGAATTATGTAGTGCACCATTTTTGCATTTTAGACTTTAAATTGGCGCTGTAGAAGCATGCTCAACGGTCTGCCTTGCGGCCTTTTGGAGCAGTGAAAGCCCACTGCCTGCTGGGTCATGCTCATTTGGGTGCCCCGCGGGCATATTATGCTATCTACAATTCCTTTTTTTCATTTTGTTTTTGGACTACTGATATTGAATTTGAAGATGCAATGGTTATATTTAATCCTACATGTAAATTCTTCTTTTTTTTAATTAATTGAAAAAAAATTAGGAAAACTGGAAAAATTATAAATAGGAAATTTATAATTTATAATTTTGTATTTCAAGAAATAATAGGATTAATTATTAAAAAATTGGTTTTTTTTCCAGGTAAAATCTGTAAGTTCTAAAAATAAAATACAATAATTTATAAAATTAAAAAAAATAGAAAATCTTTAAAAATATGATTTTTTTTTATTGTCGATAAGATTTTAATTATTTTTAATGTTCCCAACATTTTATATATAATTCTTTTAAAAATATAAAATAAAATAATAATTTCTTCAATATCACCTCTTCCAATATCACTTCACCATGATCTTATGCCAAAATGATAATGGTGGATGGTTGCTTTTAAAATAATTTTAAATTAAATAAAAAATTATTTAAAATTCTATTTTTATTTTCTAGTTAATAATTAGGTTTCAAATAGAGTTTAATTTTGAAATAAAGTTTTGATTTCAAATTAGGGGTCTAATCATAAATAATTTCGAAATTAAGGTTAAATTGGTAAATATTGCAGAACGGACTAATAGTGAAGAATAGTGGTTGGAAAAAAAGAAGTATTTTTTGGGATTTGCCTTACTGGAGCACTAACTTGATTCGACATATTTAAGACGTTATGCACATTGAGAAAAATATTTTTGATAATGTGTTTAACACGGTGATGAATGTCAAAGGGAAGAAGACAAAAGACACTTCGAAATCAAGAGATGAGTTAGCAAAATACTGTCACCATCCCGAACTTTATGCAGACGCATCAGGAAAGTATCCCAAAGCGTCGTACACGCTCGATAAGCCGTCGAAAGTTGCATCGTGTGAATGGATAAAGGCTCTCAAATTTACAGACGGGTACGCATCAAATCTAGGTCGCTGTGTTGATATGAAAGGGTTGAGATTGTACGGGATGAAAACCCATGACTGTCACGTGTTTATGCAGCGGTTGATCCCAATTGCATTTCGAGAACTGCTTCCTCATCCCGTGTGGAAGGCAATAACAAAGCTAAGTTTGTTTTTCAAAGATCTGAGTGCGAGAGTCATTGGAATTGATGATATGAGTCATTTAGAGCGTGACATTACCCTAATACTCTGTCAACTTGAGATGATATTTCCATCAAGTTTCTTCGATTCAATTGAACATTTGCCCATCCACTTACTGTACGAAGCGAGAATTGCTGGTCCAGTGCAATATAGGTGGATGTATCCTTTCGAGAGGTATCTGCGCAAGTTGAAAAACAACGTAAGGAATAAAGCGTGTGTTCAAGGCTCGATAACAAACTCATATCTAGTTGAAGAGGTGTCGAATTTTGTTTCGTACTACTTCGACGATAATGTCTCCACAAAAAGGACAAAATTAAATCGTAATGAAGAAGTTCAAAATGATGAAGACGACGATCCAAACGTTTTATTTATTTTCAAAAATAATGGTGAAGCTTTCTCAGATGCACTGGAAAGATTCTTGTCGAATGAAGAATTGGCCGAGGCCCGAAGATATGTGTTACTAAATTGTGCTAAATCCAGTAATTTACCAGGTTAACTATTCAATCTCGTTGCAATTGTAATTATCGAAATATATTAATTAAATATTATAACAATTCTCCATTTTAAATATAAATGTGCAGTTTGTTTGAAGATGGTGTTAAACGTCACCAACCGAACATTACAGATGAGTCACTGAATCGAAAATGGGACACGGAATTTCCTATTTGGTTTGAGAACTACGTGAGTCTTAATTATCTTTAAAACTACGTGGCAATTAATATATATATTATAAAATTTTAAAACATAAAATTATTGTAGGCACGAGATCCTTTGAACAATGTAAATGACGATTATATAAGTTCCATTGCGTATGGTCCATCACGTGTTGTGAACACATACAACGGTTGTAAGATAAAGGGATATAGATTTCACACGCTTGCGTATGGTTCTGAACGATCAACATCGAGCACAGGAGTTTGTATAAAAGGAATAAATTATGGGTTAGATTATATGGATTATTACGGTCGTCTTCTAGAAGTGGTTAAATTGGAGTATCACGGGCTTCAGACGACCGGAAGGACGCTCTTGTTCAAATGTCAGTGGTTTGATCCAACTCCAACCGGCAACAAAATTCACCCTCAATATAAGCTCATTGATATCAATCATAAACGTAGATTCAATCAATACGAGCCATTTGTACTCGCCTCCCAAGCGACTAAAGTGCACTACAATTCTTATCCGAGTTTGAAGCGAGATAAACTAAATTGGTGGGAAACTTGTAAAATTAAAGCTCGATCGACGGTGGATTATATCGAGCCTCGCGTGCCTGAACAACAGTCATTCCAAGAAGATGTTGTAGAAACATTTCCTACAATACAATTGGAGGATGTCGACTTTCAATTAAACGACTCTCTCAATCACGAAAACGATGAGTCGGTCAATGATGATTTAGAAGAGTCAGAAAGCGATGAACTAGTATTAACTGAAGAAGARGAAGAAAGCTACGAAGATGAGTCTGAAAGTTAGGGTTGAGGTTCGAAGATTTTATGAGTGTTAATGATAATCTGAACAATCATATATATATATATATATATATATATATATATATATATATATATATATATATATATATATATATATATATATATATATATATATATATATATATATATATATATATAAAATTCTATTTATTAATAAAACTATGTTGTATGTTAGATGCCTGGCAAGGGTCCTCATAATCTTCGGATTTCTCTCGCCTCATCATCCTCGGGACCCCATGAGGATGATGCCCCGGACTTAGCATTCGATGATACTGTTCCACCTACCCCGTCCGATGAGGCGGGGAGCACGCCCGGTACAGAGTTCAGGACTACAGGGATCGAGGTATTCGTGCTCGGAAATAGGTAAGTAACATTTTAGTCAATTTTGTTATGTGTTTAATATATAATTTAATTATTTGACATATATTGAAATTAATTATTAATTTTTAGGTTACGAAGTCTGTCAAAGGACTTGCCGACCTATTTGAGGACTATACACGAGTCTCGTATCCACCCAGTAGGGTGGAAATTCGAGCACATCCAAGACAGCCATCGTCAGACGTGGTGGCCTCGTTTTAGGGTAATTTTGTTTATTTATTTATTTTGTGTTAAGTAAATTGATTAATTATTTTATCTAATTGTATTTCTTTTGTAGGAATTGGTATGGTGGGACAGAGGTATATACGATGAGAATGCCATCAAGATGACATTCTATATAGCGCTGCGGATTCTTATAAGAGTCGTATATACGAGTGGACGAAGGCGTATCGATATGCTAGGACGATACCTTCCTGCGTAAGGGAGACGACCTGGAATAGATGGCTGGTGGAGTTTTAGAGGCCTGGGGAAGTAGAGAAGTCTGAGAAGTCCAGGCACAACAGATTGAGCGAGCCCGGAGGCCCTTTGAATGGTATAGCGAAGCACCGAGGTGGGTCTATGCCGGCAAATCGACAAGTCGCCGAAATTGTAAGTCGATAATAATTTTATATTTTAAGTAATCAATTATATTATTGAACATGTATAATTTTATATTTTAGTTAATTCATTATATAATATTGTAAATGTATCTTTATATACATGCTGCTCAGACGGGTACGCAGCCCAGTAACTACGACCTTCTTCTGAAGTATCTTCGAAATCCCGATGACACATTTACGGATCCCAAAGCCTAGAGGATAGCTGAAAGTTTATATATTATATATATCTGAGTTATTTGGTATAAAATATGTTAAAAGTTGTTTAGTAATAATAGCTGAAAATATTTATATCAGGAGGACTATGAGAGGGCTTTGGAGCAGAGGCGTGCTGCGTTTTCTAATGATAGCAGCACTCAGGTAGACCCGAACAAGGTCTATCTACAGGTTTTCAGGAATAAGAAGGGCCGATGCTATGGCCTTGGATGCTTCGGGAAGGCTCAGAAGGACAATACTTCTTCCACCTCCACCGCCAATGTTCGTCAGCTTCAGACGCAGCTCTAGTCCCAGCACACGTAGCTTGAGCTAGACAACAAGGATATTTAGCGGATCCACCAGGAGTAGGCGCTGGAGATTCAGCGGATCCGCCAGGAGAAGGAGCGTTCCCAGTTGGCGCTCCGTCAGTAGATTGAAGTCGTTGTTGCCCTAGCCATGTCTCGTCAGCCTACTACTCAGCCTCCCCCTGTTCCGTCATTCGATGGTGGTGACAATTAGATGGATGGATAATCCGGGATTTATTTTATACTTTGAAATATTTGGATAATTTGTTTTGATTTTGGAATATTGGATAATTTGTTTTGATTTTGAAATATTGGATTATTTGTTTTGATTTTTAATTAGTGGATAATTTATTTTGGATTATCTAAAATTGTATTTGTTTATTATTTTCTTAATTTAATTATTAATTAATATATCAAAAAAATTTATAATATATTCATTTCCTTACTGACGGCCTACTGACGGGTAAGCCGGCAGTATATTTCAGGACTTTCTGATGACCACATACCCGCAAGCAATACTGACGGCCACATACCCACCAGGACTATACTGATGGCCAAACCCGTCAGGATGGCATCAGATATTCCTGACATCCAAATCCGTCAGGAGTACTGACGGCCATTTTCTAACGGCATGGGCCGTCAAGAAGCCGTCACGAATACTGACGGGAACACTTTCCCGTCAGGATACTATAATCCTAACCACGAGAATGCTGACGGCCAATATCCATCAAGAGGCCGTCAGTATTCCATATACTGACGGCTTCCTGATGGATATGGCCGTCAGCATAGTCGTGATTTTTTGCAGTGTATACTCGAGTATACAGATTTACCTTACAAGAGCACACTCTTGTTCAAATGTGAGTGATTTGATCCAACTCCAACAAGCATAAGGGTTCATCCTGAATATTGATGTCAATTATAAATGTGGATTCAGTCGTTATGAGTCGTTCGTATTTGCTAAACAAGCTATTCAAGTTTACTATAACCCATATTTGATTTTCATACGAGATAATTTGGGTAGGCTGGTAACTTGTAAAATTAAAGCTAGATCAACAATAGAATTTAAGGAGCCTGTGATGCCTAATCAGTCCTTTTAAGAGGATGTTATTAAAACATATAATTCAATATAATTAGAGGGTATTGATTTCCTATTACATGACCTTATTGATAATGAATCGAATGCACTTGTCGATGAGGCAGAGGATTGGACGGAAGATAAGATACGAACGATGAGTTTGATGATAACCTGGATAGTGAAAGTGCCAATATAGGTAAGTATAAATTAATAGGTATATTTGTGTGTGTGTGTGTGTGTGTGTGTAGTTTTATATTCTTTTAATTTGTTTAACTAGATTCAAATGTGCATCTATTCTTAATTTTATTAGTTTTTGGATGAGGGGTAGAGGTGGTAGGTGTGGTACTTCTCTTGGCCCATTTTTGAGTCGTGCTTCTCTTGGCTCATCCTCATCGTCACATCGTTAGTTAGATAATGAAGACACTGATATGATAGAATTATTAGGAGGGACACCGCCTACGACCTTTCCGGCCACCCTGTCTGATGCGTGTATATCCAAAGGCCTCGTGCCACTACATCCCTATATAATCAAGGTCCATGTCATCACCCTGAGGTAAGTAAATTTATATTATTGTTAAATTCTAATAAATTCTTTATAACAACATATTACTTTTATTAACCAAAATTTTTTTAGGTTGCGCAATTACTCAAAAGAGTACCAATTATTTCTCCACAAGGCTCGTGTACACCCCGATGAGTGGAAATACGATCATATTCCTGTTTTGCATGTAATTGTTGCATTTTTTCTTGTGTTTTTAATTAGGATTTTATGTTGATTTTAATAGTTTCTAATCGAGTTTCGTTAGGTTATTCATTTATTTTCTCGTTTTATTGTTTTTCGTGTTTCTTGTTAATTTTATATTTAATTTGGTTAAATGGTCCGGTTAGCTTGAGGTTTGTGGTAAATCATGGGTTTTTATGTTTTAAATTCACATTTTATAGGTGGAGGCATCGAGGCCCGAAAATCGAACCGAGTCGGCCCGAACCGAGCACTCCCGCGCGCAGCTGCCGAGACCTACCGCAGCTGCCGAGCGCTACCGAGCGGTCCTGCCGAGACCTGCCGGCAGCTGCCGAGCACTGCCTAGCGGTCCTTCCGATGGCCTGCCGAGGGCTGGCTCGACTGCACTTTAGAGAGTGGCCATCCACGCCCGTCCTGCCGGAGGGCAGTCGATCGAGCTGCCGAGTGCCGCGCGCCATGCCTGCCAAGAGCTGCCGACCACGGCCGCAAGCCCCCTACCGACAGCTGCCGACCATGACCGAGCCAGCCCGCCCAGCGCCGAGCCATCTCGGCCCAGGTCGAGCCACCTTGCAATTTTGCGAAGCCAATCGAGCCCAACTCGACCCAAATGGTCTATTTTGACCATTTTGGTCAAATTTGGTCAATATATGGAAATCCAAGCTCATATGGCATAATTGACCCATTTACCCCTAATTAACTTGTATAAATAGAACCTCTCTTTCATTTTGTAAGACACCTCTCATTTTCTCCCAACCCAAGCATGGGTTTGGGGATTAAAAAAATCCTCTCTCTAGTTTTTAAGATCTAATTTCTCTCTCTTAGGTTTTAGATTCAATTTCAAGCTTTCATGTAATTTCCTTTTCTAGATTAGATTTAATTTCAAGCACCTCCTTGGGTTTGTAAGCCTAAGAAGAATCCAAATACTCCTTTGGATTGTTTATTTTGATGCAATTTAATTCAAGCTTGCTACTCTTTCCTTAATTCAAGTAAGTTTCCTTTCAATTTAATGTTTTATGCTTTATTTCCATGCTTTGTTCTTCATTTCCATGCTTGTTCTTCATGTTATGCTTTTTGCCTTAGCACCTTGAAATCATGATGAAACTTATGAATTGGCTATGGAATCTAGATGAGTGACACATCTAGATCATAGATCGGCTCTTGGATCATCTTGATTTTGAGATTTTCCTATGCTTTATTTGAATTTTATTTTTATGCATAGTTTTAGGTTAAATCTTAGATCTACTCTTTGTTGCTTGTTATTTTCTTTAAAGTTTTGAACTTTCTTGTTAATTTCCATTGCTCTTTCCATTCATGCTTTCAATTTTTGCTTACTTGCATTATTTAGGATTTTATGCATAGTTGTACCTTGTGCATGCATGCTTGTACTTGGTGAAACAATGCATTTTCTTGCTTATTTTCATTATTTGCTTGCATTTACATATTGAGGCATCCGACGAGGCATTCTACCAACTTGCATTTTCAATTTCTAGGATAGTTTAGCTATTTTAATTATTTTATTTTCATTTTTCCTTTATCTTTCAAGCTTGAAACACTTTGATCCTTCAATCGAATCGATCTCCGATAACACCAAGCCATGAACCCGTTGAATATATTTCAACACCACTAAAACTATGAAAACAAAATGGCGCCATTGCAACTCGGCTTGGTTAAGGCTTTCGATTCAATTGTACGTTTCATTGTGTTTTTAGCTTTCTTTTTTATTTGACGTTTTCTTTGAGTATGCAAGGTCCCTATTACAATGGTGGATACATTCCCAACATGGGAGGGCATGGTGCAAACCATGTTGAGAATGCGATTTATAATGGCTATGGCAACGTGGGAYGGCATGGTGCAAACCACGTTGRCAATGGTGGTTATGGTTATGGGCAACCCAACATGGGAGGGCATGGTGCAAACCATGTTGGGTTTGGTGGCGTCGTGGGTATGAATGGTTCTCCCGGAGGGTATGGTGCTTCATATCCTTATCCGAATATGCAAACTCCGTTTCCCTTCTCGCTTGGTGTTCCCCAAATCCCCCTATTAACCGCTCAAGATCTCGAAGAGTATGAGTTTTTTGGTGGTCTGGGCTCCAATTTCACATGTGGCCCTCCCATCCGTACTATGAGAGATGTTAGCCGACCTTTTTTGGGATGTGGATGGTGTGGAACGAGTGATCATCTTCCCGACTATTGCCCGGACCTCTCCTCGCCAACGCATCCCTCGGAGAACGTGTATAGGGATCATGAACTTCATGTGGAACCCGATTGTGCTATACCATCTTTTGCTCCACCGCCGACTCATAATCCGGTTGTTACTTCTCATGTGGGCCCTTGTCATTCGACTATCCCGTCAATTGCTCCTACCCTACCTCCCGAGCCAAAGACTTCTCAATAAATGTACTCGTGTGCTAATGACGTGAACATGGCTTTTTCCTCAAAGGAGTTTAAGTTGGTTACGAAAATAACGACATTGAAGGCTCGAATCGCTCAAATGTCTAGCCCGGAACCAACTCCTCCTTGTGCGGGACCCGATTGTCCTACTCCCCCACCGCCTCATGATCCTCTTGTTACTTATCATGTGGACCAACTTCCTTCGTCTACTCTTCCGGTCAATTTCCTTGACAAGTGTGGGGTTGTTATTTCGGGTGTCTCACCGAAGGAGGTTGGCCCGGTTGTCGATATAGAGGGATGGTTTGAGGATAAGCCCTTTGTTCTTCTCGATGAGCCCGTTGTGCCTCTATTCGACCCCATTTTGTGTGGAGATGAGTCTCGATGTGTCGTTGAGGGCAACGACGACTTTTTAGAGGGGGAGGTGGGGGTTATTGATGATGAGCTTGAAAGAATTGACGATTATCTTAAGGAGGATGAAGAGAGTAAGTCGATTATTATCCTTGCAAACTCGCACCGAGAAGAAGAGGAAGAGAGGATGGTTGAAGGGTTTAGAATTCTTAAGGATGCCATTGAGTGGAGACCCGGAGTGATTGAGGGAGTTAACTCTTTGACTTTGAGTCTTGAGGCTATGGTGAGAGCCGGGATGTGGAGGTTTTTAGTAGAGGGCTTGATGTTCGTACTCGCTGAGAGTGAGTGGGTGAATCCCATTCACATGGTGCCCAAGATGAGCGGCTCGTTGGTTCTTGAAGATGGAGAAGGGGCGCTGTTGGACATGAGGGCTTCAACGGGTTGGAGGATGTCGATCGAGTTTAAGAAGTTTCATGAGGCCATGAAGAAAGATCGTTTCCCTTCCCCGTTTATCGACTACATGATGGACGAGCTAGCCGGCCATTATTCATATTGTTTCTTGGACGAGTTTTCGGGACACTTCAAAACCACCATCCCACCCGAGAACCTAGCCGAGACGAGCTTCATTTTCCCATTTGGAACGTTTTCTTTTTGGCGGATCTTATTTGAACTATGCAATGCGCCAAAGACATTCCAAGGAATGGATCCTCCCGACAAGGAGGAGATAATATTGGTGGACCTTCCCGTGATATTCCCACCTTGATCAAAAAGGGAGTACTTCAAGCTAATGACGTAAAACAAGCGCTTCTTGGGAGGCAACCCAAGTTCTTTCCATTTCTTTCTTCTTTCTTTCTTTTATTGAAAAATCTAAAAACATTCAAAATTCAAAAATCCAAAAACATTTGAAAAATTAAAAAAAATATATATATATTTAGTTGAGTTCATGTACATATTTCCTGGTGTTTTTATTTTCGTGTGATTTTCTTTTCTAGATTTTATTTTTCGACGTCGACCATTGGACGATTGATAAAAGTGGTAGCYTTCGTGGGGTCGAGAGTTACTAGCCACGCTCGATTTTTGCTTGGATTGCWTAMATGCTTAGGTGGACCCCACCGAGCTCGACCTAAACTCGCTCGGTTGAGGAAGTTTCTATTCACCCTCCTTTTACTTGTTCTTATTAAAATGCGGGTAATGCATGGTTTAAGTGTGGGGTGGGTAGGTGGTTAGGGTCCGGGTTTTTATCAAGCATGTTTTGGTGTTCTTAACTCGAGCCTTGGCGAAGTGACGCTTACTATTTGCGCATTTATATGGTTGAGTCGATTCTTGTGTCGATTTTTTTTGTGTCTTTATTACATTGTTGAACAACTCCACATACTTGGAAGATTTGAATAGTTTACTTGTCGAGTTTTTGCATGTTTATGGTCTCTTGTGTAAGGAGTAAATTTTTGTGCTTCATCCAAACCCGCTTATATATAAATATAATCAACATTTACTCGTGAAAAGATTGCAAAGCTCTAAAAACTCTTTTGATCTTGCTCCCAAATTCGGTGCAAACTAGTGAGTAGCCTTGTGTGATTTATCGGCTTGCTTGCATTTTTTATGGAAATTGCATTGAGGAGGTTTGATTTTTTTCGTACATGATTGAATTCGAAAATGACCTCGAGGCACATATATCACCCTTGTTCCGGCCATATTCATATATGTAAGCTACTTAAAAATCCCAAACGAGCCCCCTTGAGCCTTTATCCCGTTTCTTGTTAGCCGAGCTCGATTTTAGCTCTTGTGTCTTTGCAAATTGTGAGGTGAGAGGGTAAGTCATTAGTTGACAAGAAATGTGAGGGAAATATATTGTGGGTTTCGGGTTTTGAGTTGCTTATACAAAAAAAAGATTTTGAGATTTTGCTATGCTTTATTTGAAATTTTATTTTTATGCATAGTTTTAGGTTAAATCT
>BMAC01000007.1:3336152-3395886 GCA_014905375.1 Phtheirospermum japonicum | reverse complement strand
AAAAAAAGAAAAAAAAGAATAATACTCCAACACAAATCACGAAAAGTGATAAAGCGTGCGTTCAAGTGAAAAGCCTAATTTAGATCTACTCTTTGTTGCTTGTTATTTTCCTTAAAGATTTGAACTTTCTTGTTAATTTCCATTGCTCTTTACATCTATGCTTTCAATTTTTGCTTACTTGTATTATTTAAGATTTTATGCATAGTTGTACCTTGTGCATGCATTCTTGTACTTGGTGAAACAATGCTTGTTTTTGCTTATTTTCATTATTTGCTTGCATTTACATATTGAGGCATCCAACGAGGAATTCTACCCACTTGTATTTTCAATTTCTAGGATAGTTTAGCTATTTTAATTATTTTATTTTCATTTTTCCTTTATCTTTCAAGCTTGAAACACTTTGATCCTTCAATCGAATCGATCTCCGATAACACCAAGCCATGAACCCGTTGAATATATTTCAGCACCACTAAAACTATGAAAATAATTCCTCAATCGCGTCGTGAGTTGTGGTAGCTCGAGTTACTGACAATTAACTAATCTTTTCATTTGAAACACATGTATATATCTTTTATTGTATTATATATAATAGTGTTGTATTAATTAAATTATTTTATTTTTAGAATAAATGTTATTGGGACCCGAGTCTATACACCAAGAGCATCGTTCAAACTATTTTATGCCACTATGAGTGCTAAGTAAGCAACCGCCTCAACGAGTGGAGGAAAAAGTAGGATTCTAAGGAGACGTGGCCCATGTGCGTAGACGAGAACATCTAGAGGAGGTGGCAAGTAGAGTGGGATAAGTTCAAGAATAATGCAAGGTCCCAATAGATGAGTATGAATAGGATGAGCAAGTCTGGTGACCCGAGTACTAGGATATCGAAGCACGAAGGCGAGTCTCAATCTGCGATTGGTCATGCATGTCAGCTCGTAAGTAAATTCAAATTTATGTTTGTAAATTAACCTCGTAAGTAATTAATTATTTAATAATTAATGATAAATTAAAATACTTATTAAATAGTGAATGCAGTCTTGAATTTTGTTAGTGTTTTAGTTCATTTTTGTTATTAGTTTTGGTATAAATTGGATAGATTGAACATATTTTTGTATTTTCTTATCTCAAGCTTAATTTATCGTTTATTAATCATAATTAATAAACTTTATGTTTATTTCAGGTATTTTGAATTATTTTGGTATGGAGATGGTCGAGTGTGGGCCTACGAGTGGATTTTTGGCGAAATCGGGCCTCGATTTGAAGTGTTACAGCCAACACTGGGTATGATAATCGACACTGGGTTACCCAGTGTCATCGCCGAAACCGTTACACCAACGTTAAGGAGCAATAGAGAGGTTAGCGGTAGCACCTAGCGGTAACCCATACCGCTAAGCTGACCGTTAGCGGCCCAGAAATGCATTTTTTCACCCTAACTTGTGTTCCAAGTCTTTGTAAACCTATATATACCTTCCCATACTTCTTGAAAACATTGTACACGATTTTTGACTCCTACGGCCTGACAAACCCTAGGTTTTACCTCTATTTCTCTTGATAATCTTCTCCATCTTCTCCATATTTCTTAGTTTTAAATTTCTTATTTTTAGATTAAGTAGAATAGTTCTTTAGTTTTAATTCGCGGATTTCTTCGATTGGACGACGTTACTTTCTCCATTAATTAGTAAGCTTTCAATTTTCCCTTGCTCGATTAGTTTAAGTTCTTTCTTTGATAGTTTAATTTAGAATAATCAATCTTTCAAACCCCCCACCCCACCCCCCACCTCCTAAGCATGTATGATGAATTGTGATCTTGAATATGTTGGGATTGTGATGTTGAGATTGATGATAATTGTTGGCTAGATCTTATGGGTCTATCCTAGATTTGTTTAGAACCATCAATTGGGTTTTCCCAAGAGGTCATGGAGACGATTAGAATCTCTAGAACCCTTGTTTTCCTAATTCTTTCCAAAGCTTTTGATTTTATTGTTCGACGTTTAATTCAACTTCTTGATTTTAAGTGTTTAGATTAGTTTTTCTTTGTTATTTTCTTATTCATGAAAACAAACACAAAATGAACTTCCAAATCTAGTCTTCCTTGAGAGATTGAGTCGGTTTGAACTTCACAACCTACAAGTGATCTCGTACTCTTGCGGGCAAACTTTCTAAACTTGACAATCTTAAATAAAAATTGGTGCACAAAAGTTTGCATCAGAATTTTGGCATCGTTTCCGGGGAAGGCTAAAGATTGTGATTTTGTGTTTGCTCTTCGTGACCTTTATTTGTGTTTTAATTTATTTCGTTTATCTTTAGTATTTTATTTTTGATTTTTCTTTTTGTTACTTTTCGCCGGTACTTTTAATCTTGTGCGTTAAGTGTTGTGTATGCAAGGTACATCTCTTGAAGCCTAGATTCAACGAACCCAAAAAATAAATTATAAAGGAGAATGTCTAAATACGGTATAACGTCTGATTGGCGTGGCTTTCGACCTGCCATCCCATTGAGCCCCGCGATGCAGGATTACTATCCTGATGATTACGACCAAGAGCACATCCCGGCTTTTCATGGGATCACGAGCGAAGATTCGTTGAAACTCATCCAAGAGTACGAGAACATCACCCGGACGTCCCCTCTTCTCGGCCTTACAAGAGATCAAGAGAGGATGCGACTCTTCCTTTCACACTAAAGGATTGGGCAAAGAAACAATTGTTATATATGGCGCCCGATTTTTTGAAAACGTGGGAAGACATGTACGATTGGTTCATGAGAAAGTTCTACTCACCTATACAAGCAAATGACTAGAGGCTCGAGGAATTGTCCAAAGATATGACGGCCCTAGAAACCGAGTTAGCAAGTTATAAAAGGGACAATGAAGTATGTAACCGTTGTGGAGCACATAGGCATTTGACGAATGCATGCACAGTGATATTTTACGAAGAGACACAGGAGGAAGTTATCGCCATCCAGATATATATGAGCTATGACTCTTATACCCCTCCCGACTCGATCCCTTCCTACCCGAGCTATGAAGAATACACTCCACCTATTACAGTTAATCCAAACGATCAATTTCTGGTGAGGCAGCAAGATCAAGAAGCTAAGACCATTCGTCGGTAGGAAGAACATTCACAATTCATGAAGCATATATAGACGATGTTGAGTCAAATCGAGGATTCTTTAGAAAAAATGTTAGACGAGAGAAATAAACTTCCAAGTCAACCAGAGTTGCCGATTCTTAATGTGATTGAGCCAGCCTTGGATGTTGAAAATTTAAGCTTGAAAGATCGTTTGGGAGATATGTGTGAGGAGAAAGTTATAGAGGATTTGGTTGTGCTCACTCCTCTTGTCCTTTGCGATGAAGTGTTTGATAATAATGTTGAGGTGTTGCCGTTGGAGAGCTCGGAGGATGTTGAAGATTCGAGTGTACTCGAGCTCAGTGCGAATGGAGGAGTCGAGTTGCCGGTTTTCAAGAAGTATGAGATGGACGAGCCTCTTATTATGCCACCTGAAGCGTTGATCGAAATTGAGACTGAGATGGTGGTAGAGGCGATCAAGAAGAATACCGACCCGCCTCCCCTATGCCCGGAAATGACATTAAATATTTTTCAAAATGTTGAGGGGGATATCAACAAAATGGTGGAGTTTGGGGTGTTCAAGGGGATTTTCATTTGTTCGAAAGATTTCTTAATTTTTCCCGAGGTTGATGTTCGCCATGTGCCCCAATTTATTTTTAATGTGTCCGTAATGACCGACTACTCGCTTTTTCGACCTCCAAAGCGAGTTGAAGTTCTTATTTCTCTACGATTTTCTTACCATGCCCGTCTTGATGATTTTAATCGCCCAACTATTGGAGAACACTAAGGCGTGGCACGATCATCACTTATTTTTGGATACGGGATAGCATCGTTCGTGGAGGTGGTCGAGCTTTCGACGTTAAAAAAGCGCTTCTTGGGAGGCAACCCAAGTTTTTTTTTCTTTTCCCTTAACTTTTATTTTGGTTTTTCTTTCTTTTCTTTTCTATATATTTGTAGTTGCATTTGAGTTATTGATGTGTGTGTTGATGTGCAGAAAACGAGTAGAATTTGCCAAATTCGAACACCTAATAGTACGTTAGCGGTATCTCTTACCGTTAACCTTACCGCTAGCATGCAACAGGGAACTCTAACGGTCAACTTAGCGGTGGCCAACCGTTATTACCACCGCTAACCACTAACAGAAAGCTTTAACGGTAACCTAACAGTAGCTGCTACCGCTAGAGCTAACGTTAGAAATATAAAAAAATATAAAAAGAAATATTATTATTATTAATTATTTCGTTTTGTTAGCTTGTTTATATTTGTAGGCTTTTTAGTCGAGACATTTTTTATCACGCGACTTGAGACGAATGGATGATTGCACAACGCTATTTTGAGCAGCTCGACTATTTAATTTTCAGGGAGGCTTTCTTACTCCTTTCCTCTTTTGATTTTCTTTTATATATATTTATGGCAATAAAAAGATTGCTGGATTTTTAGAGGGGGGAGGATGGTTGAGTATGATTTGTGTTTTATAAATGTGCAACTTAAATTCGTGATTTGTAGTAGCTAATATTTGAATGTGATTGATCGCTATTCTAGTGCTTGATTGTGTTTGTCTTGCCTGTCAAAGTTGATTATGTGTGATTTGAATTTTTGTCTTTGAGCGTGTATAATTGCATAAAATCTTTCATTTTTCAAAATTATTATTTATATATTGTAAAATGGTACTTGAATGCAATTGATTTCGCAAAACTTTAAAAGCAGCGTCAACTCAAAACTTTTTCATGCAAAATCCAGTGAGTAGCCTAAGTGTTTATCATCTTTGCATGTACTTGAGTGAGTTCTGTATTGAGATCTCTTTGAAATCGCTATGTGTAGTCAAATTTGAACATGACGTTAAGGCACAGATAAAACCCTTATTCTGGCCATATCCATATATATTAGCAACTATAAATTCCGAATGAGCCAATCATAGCCAAACAATCCATTTCCTTTAGCCATGAGTGTTTTTAGTCGACTCCTACGATCATTAAAAGCATGGGGTAGGAGTTATTTGTGTTTTGGAGATTTTATCAAGGATTTATGAAAAAGTTGTAATAAAGGACCACCATCCTTTAAAAAAAAAAAAAGCCCCATAAAAGAATAAAAAGGGACACAATAAAAAAAAGAAGTATAAAAAAAAGAGAATAAAAAGAATGGTGAATCATGTTGAGTCATTTCCTACGCTTATAAAGGCTTGAGTTTTATTTTTATTTTCTTATGAAGCCTAATGTTTAAGAGGCAAGAGTTGTGTTTGAAAGAAGAAGCGTATCGTAAGCTATTACGTTGTTTAAGTGGTTTTGTTTAGAAGTCGGTTATTGGTTTCGAGTTGAGAAATAGCCTAAGTGTAAAGTCTACATTATGAGTGCTTACTGAGGTTTTATTTTGAATGAGGTGAAGCACATTTCTTCGTGATTAGATTAGGTTGAGTGAGTTATTGATCACGTTAGATCGTGAGTTAGCCACACGACTTATATATTCCATACCCGTCCAAAGAGCCTACATTACAACCCGAAAAGACCTTTTCCGATTCTTTGTTAGTTACACACTTAAATGCAATGGAGAAGCTTTTGATTTTCGGTTCTTGCTTATTGTACTTGTATTTTGATGATTTGAGAGTAGACACATCCCGATAAAAAATTCTTGAGTGCTTTTGAGCGTACACTTATATATTACCATTTGAGAGGATGCATGATTTTATTTTTGGAGCGAAAATGTAATACTAGTCTAGCGTTTGAGGTTGAGTTGCATTTATCTATATTTTCAAAATTATCTATGTAGAACGAAACGACTCTGTGCTTGAGCTTATTTTCATTCTTGTTACTCTTTGAAATTATCGTTTGATCGAGGACAAACAAACCAATTAAGCGTGGATATTTGATCAACACGAATTTGTCTTGATTTTTGTTAGTGTTTTAGTTCGTTTTTGTTATTAGTTTTGGTAAAAGTTGGATTGATTGAGCATATTTTTGAATTTTCTTATCTCCAGCTTAATTTATCATATTTTAATCATAATTAATTAATTTTATATTTATTTCAGGTATTTTGAATTATTTTGGTCTGGAGATGGTCGAGTGTGGGCCTACGAGTGGAGTTTTGGCGAAATCGGGACTCGATTTGAAGTGTTACAGCCGAAAATGGGTATGATAATCGACACTGGGTTACCCAGTGTTAGTGTCAAAACCGTTACACCACTGTTAAGGAGTAACAGAGAGGTTAGCGGTAGCACCTTGCGGTAACCCATACCGCTAGGCTGACCGTTAGCAGCTTAGAAACGCATTTTTTCACCCTAACTTGTGCTCCAAGTCTTTGTAAACCTATATATACCTTCTCATACTTCTTGAAAACATTGTACACAATTTTTGGGACTCCTAGGGCCTGACAAACCCTGATTTTTTTCTCTATTTCTCTTGATAATCTTCTCCATATTCTCCATATTTCTTAGTATTAAATTTCTAGTTTTTAGATTAAGTAGAATAGTTCTTTAGTTTTAATACGCGGACTTCTTTGATTGGAAGACGTTACTTTCTCCGTTAATTAGTAAGCTTTCAATTTTCCCTTTCTCAATTAGTTTAAATTCTTGCTTTGATAGTTTAATTTAGAATAATCAATCTTTCAACCCCTCCCCCCAAGCATGTATGATGAATTGTGATCTTGAATATGTTGGGATTGTGATGTTGAGATTTATGATAATCCTTGGCTAGATCTTATGGGTCTAGGAAATAGATTTGTTTGGAACCATCAATTGGGTTTTCCCAAGAGGTCGTGGAGATAATTCGAAGCTCTTGAACCCTTGTTTTCTTAATTCTTTTCAAAGCTTTTGATTTTATTGTTTGACGTTCAATCCAACTTCTTGATTTTAAGTGTTTAGATTAGTTTTTCTTTGTTATTTCCTTATTCGTGAAAAAAAACACAAAGCGAACTTCCGAATTTAGTCTTCCTTGAGAGATCGACTCGGTTTGAACTTGCCAACCTACAAGTGATCTCGTACTCGTGCGGGCGGACTTTAAGCTTGAAAATCTTAAATAAAAATAGGTGAACAAAAGTTCTAATCAAGTGTGAGAAAAGAGGTAAGGAACCCACTACGCACGAGGCTTTTTTTACTATACACCATAGAGCCGACGACACATTTATTGACCCCGTATCCTCTATAAGTGTGTGTGTGTGTGTGTGTAAATTTGTAGGTCTATGGTTAATGGAAATAAGTATCAGTAAATGATGTTGCTTTCGGTGTTACAATCACCAAAACTCACATCAACCAGAGTTTAACAAAAATAAGCAGCGGAAATATAAAAGATAAACAAAACAATTTAAATTCAGTTCACAAGTAAAAGTACTTGTGAACTTGGGTGTAGAAACCCGAAAACTATATTACTTTTTTTTATTCAAGATCATACATAAAGATATAAAGTAATATAGGAAAACTAAATTATCAAACACAATGATACTAAAATACTCGTCGTGCTTTTCTTCGTGAAATCCTTGCTTCAAAAGTTGTCTTGTCTTGTGTCTCCTCCTTGTCTTTAATAGAAGAGTCCTATACTTGGTAAATAATTAAACCAAGTCCTAAACATAATCTAGGAAACTAAATAAAGTCCTAAACACAATCTAGGAAACAAACTCTAGAGTCCTAAATTCTTTTGTGCCCAACAAAGGCAAATAACTAAAAAAGAAAAAATTGCCATGAATAAAGTTCTCAACAATCTCCCCCTTTTGTCTTTCTGGACAAAACATCTACGACGCAATAATTTCGTAAACTCCCCCTAAACAAATATACACTGTTTAATAAAACAAACCAACATTAGCACAAACATTGTTTTCAGCCACTAATCAAAACAGAAAATAAGGCGAATGCATAGGAACTCATTGACTGCGAACCCTCTTCGACCAACGAGGAGATGTCGATCTTGCTTCCCTTATCCTTGGCTAAGCTGGCCAACACCTCGACAACTTTGCCATCAACGCCATCTTCATCTTCACCACCACTAGCGTCGTCATCTTCATCCTGAATGAAAAAGGGCCTCCAACAAAGATCCACGAAGTGCTTGCAGCTGGGCAATCTGATTATCGATCAAAGCTAACTGTGCCCGAACGACTGGGGTGGAAAATTACACCATGTTGGAACCGGTGATAGGAACACCAGAACCGTCACCAGAATTCTCGGCAGTTCTAGGAGGCGCAGCCCAAGGAAGATCAATGACGCGCACCCTAGTCAAGTTCTGACCACGCAAGGAGAACTAATCGGCCTCCCCAATGAGCACGTCGTCGACGGCAGGCCGAAAACCTTAACTCTTTAACAGGCTGTAGATAAGAGACGGAAAACATAGAGAGGACGCGGCCTTGGTCGTTGCAAACCTAGTGATGGCCTCAAAAACATGCTGGCCAAACTTGAATTTAATACCGCGACCAAGCTTGTATAAAAAGACTGCCTGAGGACGAGTGACCACCGTCGCATTCTTGGTGGGGACCCACTTGAAAACACCCACCTTATGAAAAACAGAATAAGAGAGGAAAGACGCGTGCAGAGTAATTGTTCTCGCCATTTCTTCGTCAGCTCACCAGACAAAAAGGTGATGACTTCAGCCATTTCATCCATAGTCGAGTCTCCATGATATGACTTAGTCCCAATCATCTCATTAACCAAGTCAGGAGTAAAAGAATAAACCTTCCCGCGCACAAACACTTTCCCATAATTCACAGACTTGGAATCCACAACAGACGACAGCATATTTACATAGAACTCAAACATCACGCACAAACGGCATAGCAGTAGTAACGGTCGAATACATACCTCGATGTTTAAAGAAGGCAATCAGGTTCTACTTCTCAAAGATATCAACCGGGACTCGGCGCTCAACAATCATCCCTTAAATTTGATAGCCGTCAAATAGCTCTTCGCTTCCATATTCAAGAACTTTGGTGACACAGGCACCATGTCCTCGATCTCAATGCCAAGAACTTCATCTTCATCAGAATCAGTAGTCAACTGGTCAGATGAGGATGATGTACGCTCAGGGGCAGCAAAGTCAGCATATCCAGAGCTAGAAGAAGAGGCAGGGTAAGTTGCAGGAGATGTTGGTTTCGGTGACACATCACCAGATGCAACATTGGCGGGCGGAGCAGCTGCAAAAGGTGTTTCTATGGGAGACACAACATTAGAACTAACAGAAGCTTTCCTGACAGCTTTGGTCTTTCTCTTTTCCCTTCTTATGGCAGACAAGTAACTACCAAGGGGAAACACGTCATCAGAGTCGGGCGAGTAATCGAAGATCTCAGCCTCAGGCGCTGGTTGAGCCAAATTAACTGGATTGAGAGGAGGAGCAACAGTCAACGGACTGGAGGAACTGGTAACCTCTCCAGTGAAGAAATCAACAATTTCAAATGGGGGACTTGAATACTCAGTTTCAGTAGAACCAGGTGACATCTTAATTAACATCGGGGGATTTTTCTTGTCAGCCATCTTGACTGTCTGCTTCCGGCAAGAAGTCGTCGAATCGGACAGTCGTGGAGTAGATGAGGGCGCCGGTGCGGCAACAAGTGCAGGTGGCACAAAATCTTTATCATCCGAGTCCGTCATGATCGTGACGTCCTCGGTCAAGTTCATGTGCTCAAGTGGTACATTGCGTCGTGGACCTTCTTGGCTCTTTGGAACAACCACCGGGACTACACCCGGAGGATTTTTGCGCAACCACTGTGATCTCTTTAGAGATGTATTCCTAACTTAGCCAAAAGTGGCAGTGATGAACGGCAAGTTAGGAGGATTATCAACATCGATTTCGTTGCCCTGCTGTCCTGGAAAAACCTGGACCTCCGAAACAGCGTCGGAAGGCGCCGGAGCAGGAACAATAACTTGAGAATTGAGCGGCGGCGGAGTGGCAGCAGATGTTGCAATCGGTGAAGGGTTTGGGGTTTGGAGGCAAATCACCACCAACTTCTTTGCGGATGTCCAGTCCACCGAATCTTGGGAGATTCAACGGAATTTGTTCATCGGGATGGATCACGCCCTCCGGTAGTTCAGGAACATGGGACGGAGATGGTGGGTTCGACATACTGCAAGAATAAAGGACACAAAAAAAAAGAACAACAATCTAGAGAGAGTAACGCTGTGAGAGTAAGAGAGATCAAAATTTGCAGGTGAGTTTTGGAGAAGTGGAGCAAATGGTAAAAAAATGATCTTTTATACCAAGAAAAATTACCATTGCCAGGAGAGAGAAAAAGAAAGCAAAAAAAAAAACTCCCTTATTTACCCAAAACCGATTTTATGCCCAAACAATATTCTCTTTCCTTTCAAAAACAAACACCCACTCCCCTTTAATCTAGGACACATGAACCCAATCTACTTAACCACTCTCTCATTAATTTGAAAATAAAATTACACGTCTCTACTATAAAATCAACCGAAAATAGAGCTGGATTATTTAAACCATCACTAAGGTAGAACGAGTATTTTGTAAAGCAATTTTTCACTCACCAAATTAATCCCTTTATTATCTGTCCAGCCATCCGATTAGAACACCACTGAAATACTTGGTTAGCAAGATTCAAAACAAGATTAAGAGAATTCAGGAAAGACACAAGCACAAACAACAGAACACACAGAAAAAAGGCATATTCTCAAAGTATGAATGTCCTAATTGATGCCTAAAAGTCATGACCTAAAAAGGTTTAAAATACAAATTTATGATTTTAGTGACTTGATCAGTGTTGCTTTTAATTAGTATTAACATGAATTTGTCTTGATTTTAGTTAGTATTTTAGTTCATTTTTGTTATTGTTTTCGGTGAAAGTTGGATAGATTGAGCATATTTTCAAATTTTCTTATCTCCAACTTGTTTTACCGTATTTTAATTATAATTAATTAATTTTATATTTATTTTAGGTATTTTGAGGTATTTAGGTTTGGACGTAGTCAAGAATGGGCAAACGAGTAGAGTTTCAACAAACACGGGCCGCGATTTGAAGAAATGACAGTTTTGGACCTTCTAGAAGGGCTGTCGCTGGGCCCAACCTGTATAGAAAGCTGGGCTAGCAGCACCTCCTAATTCTGGGCCTTCTAGAAGGGATGTCTCTGGGCCCAACCGGCATGGAAAGTGCTGAACGTTCTAGAAGGGGCGGAAACCCTAATTTTAACCTCTTTTCTAAACCACCTACACCTATAAACACCCCCCCACCCCTCACATTCGAAAATACACATCATTCCTAGGGGTTTCTAAGGCCTTTGGGGGTTGACAACCCCATGAGTGCCATTTTATTTTCTTAGTTTCTCTTATTAATTCTTAGTTTTAATTCTTAGATTTTAGATTAATTTAGATTCAAGATTTTCGTCGTGAAACGCTGCTATTTTCTTCGTTAATTAGTAAGTTTTTATCCCTTATGCTCTTTAATTTAATTTGCATGCTTTCATTAGTTTAATTAATCATCTCAAAATAATTATTATTTCCATGACGAATTGTGATTTTGATTGCTTTGAGATTGTGATGTTGAGATTGATGATTGTTATTAGCTAGATGTTATGGGTCTAGAGCCTAGATTCGTTGTGAACCATCAATTGGGACTTCCCAAGCGATCGTGGAGACGAATCAAAACTCTAGAACCCTATTTTTCTTAAATCGTTTTAAAAGTCTTTTAATTAATTCTTAGTTAAAATGATCTTTAGTTTAATTAGTTCTTAATTTCAATAGTTATATATTTAATTAATTAGTTCATAGTTTAATTAATTCTTAGTTTTAATTAGTTTAATTAATTTCTAGTTTTTAAAACAAATCAAACAAAACCCCGTTCATGTGTTATTTTGCTTTATTTTCTTATTCGTGAAACGCAAACACAAAACGAAATTTCGAATCTAGCTTTCATCTGAGATCGACACGAGTCAACTTACCCACCTACAAGTGATCTCGTTCTCTTGCAGGCGAGCTTTTTAAAATTGACAACTTTGAATAAAAATAGGTGCGGAAAAGTTCGAATCAAAATTTTGGCGCCGTTGCCGGGGAAAGCTAAGTAGGTTGTGAATTTTGTGTTTGCCCTTCGTGATCTCTATTTTTTATTTATTTCGTCTATCTTTAATATTTTATTTGGAATTTTTCTTTTCGTTTATTTTTATCTGGTGCGTTTAATCTTGCGTGTTGAGTGTTGTGTTTGCAAGATACGTTTACAACCGAAACCCAAGATTTATCACACCGTTTATCTTATATTTAAAAAAAACAAAAAAATTAAAAATATATATATATATTTTTTAAAATATAAAAAAAATCGAAAATTATATTTTTAATTAAAAAAATAGTTATTTTCGAAATTAAAAAAAACTTTTTTTAATTCTAAAATTAAAAAAAAATAAAAAATTTCGAGAATATTATTTTTAATTAAAAATATTTATTTTTCGAAATTCAAAAAAAAATTAAAATTAAAAATTCAAAAAAAAAATCATTTTCTTAATTTTTTTCAAAAAAAAATATAATAAAAAAATGTCAAGAAGTCGAGTATATAAATCGGCGGTCGAACAATGGTATGACAATCCATTTGATTTCCCTGTTCCTGGACCGGCCATTCCGATAAGCCCTGTGATGAGAGCGTACGAAGTAGATGATTTTTACTATAAGAAATTACCGGAATTTAGTGGGCACCCGAGCGAGGATCCAGTGAAGTTCATCCAAAAATACGAAGACATCACCCGTACTTTTCCTCTTCTCGGCCTTACAAGGGAGCAAATTAGAAGGCGACACTTTATGCGGCAACTAAATGGTAAAGCACGACAATGGTTGGTACATTTGGAGCCCGATTCCTTGCCAAATTGGGAGGATGTTTACGAAGAATTCACGTTGAAATTTTACACTCCTAGATGACAACAATACTACTCAAGCCGAGATGATGCTCCATACACCCCACACATTTTTATTGACGAGTCTTACGTTTCTCGCGACCAGTTTTCAAATCCTTCCTTTTCAAGCCATAAATGTAGCCGTTGCAGAGCACTTGGTCATTGGGCGACTGAATGCCAAGAAATATTTACTGAGGAGCCACTGGAGGATGTGATTATTGAGCCTCACGTCGTGCCGTTGGAGTTTCCAGTGGACGTTGCGGACTCAAGTTTACTCGATTTATTTGAGGATGATGCCAAGGATGAGCCGATTTTAGAAGATAAATTTACTCCTCTTTTGTCGGATGATTTAGACGTCGAGGACAACGACGAATTTTTAAACCATGCAGCAGCAATTTTGGGGATGAATTTGAACGACATTGTTGTGGACGATGTCAATTTTGATGAGGTGTTCGAGAAGGAATTTATTGAGCCTCTTGTTATCCCAACCGAGCCATTAATGGATTTTAATTTTGAAGTGGTGGATGACTTAATCAAGGAAGATGCGAAGGCCGAGTCTATTTTTGAACCACCCAAGGCTTTCAAGAATTTAGAGATGGAGGTGGATGATAAAGTAAAGGAAAATAGATTGGCGGATGATAAATTCTTATGTTCGACCGATTTCCTCATTTATCCGAAGGTAGTGGATCACCATGTGCCCAAATTGATTGTTGATATGTTTATGGTGATAGATTATTCGCTTTTTCGACCACCGAAGCGAATTGGAGTCTTAGTTCTACGAATTGCTTACCATGCGCGCCTTGGGAAATTACATTGCATATGCTTACTATTGGAGAATACTAAGGCATGGCACGATCGTCACCTTTTCTTGGATCCGGGATAGCATCATTCGTAGAAGGCGTCGAGCTTTCGACGTTAAACAAGTGCTTCTTGGGAGGCAACCCAAGTATTCGTTTTATTTTCTTTTTATTAGTTAGTTTGTTTTTGTTCGTTTGTTTTGTCTTTCTAGGTATTTATTCAAAACATTTTCGATCACGAGTTCGAGACGAAGGATTATTGCACGAACGCCTTTTTGGAGTTGCTCGCCAATTTTTTCAGGGATGTTCTCTTATTCCCTATCTCCCTTGCTTTTCTTTTCTTTTACTTATGGTAATCAAGAGTTTGCCTCGTTTTTAATGGGGGGGATAGTTGAGTGTGATTTATAGTAAAATTTGTGCAGTTTTTAAATTTCTAACGTGATTGATTGCTATTTGTGCGCTGAATTGTATTTGTATGGCTTGCCTATCGAAGTTAACTATGTTTGATTTGATTTTCTTGTCTTTGAGCGTGTATAAGTGCATAATTCTTTCAAAAAAAATTATTTATATATTGTAAAATGGTACTTGGACGCAAATGATTTCGCAAGACCTTAAAAGCAAAGTCAATTCAAAACTTCTTCATGCAAAAAGCCTGTGAGTAGCCTGAGTGATTATCATCATTGCATGTGCTTGAATAAGTTTCAGTCTTGATATATTTTTGAAAAACTTTTTCATGCAAAAATCCTGTGAGTAGCCTGAGTGATTATCATCATTGCATGTGCTTGAATAAGTTTCAGTCTTGATATCTTTTTGAAACCGCTGTGTGTAGTTGACTTTGAAAATGAGGTTAAGGCACAGAAAAAAAACCCTATTTCCGGCCATATCCATATATTTTAGCCACTAAAAATTTCGAATGAGCCAATCATAGCCAAATTATCCATGCCTATAGCCATGAGTGTTTTGAGTCGACCCCTACAACCCATTAAAAGCGTGGGGTAGGAGTTCGTTATTTTTATTGGTTATTAGAGTTTTGGAATTTTTATTAGTAATTTATGATTTTATGAATTTTTGTAATAAAAGACCACCATCCGAAAAAGAAAAAAAAAATGACCCCATAAAAAAGAATAAAAGGGGGATAAAATAAAAAAAAGAAATAAAGAAAAAAGAAGGATGGTGAGTCTTGGTGAATTTTGTTAGTCATTGCCTACGCGCTTTATAAGGCTTGAGTTTATTGTTTATTTTTATGAAGCCTAATGTTTACAAGGCAAAAGAGTTGTGTAATTGTAAGAAGCACATTATAAGCTTAAATTGTGATTAAGTGGTTTGATTTTCAAGACGGTTTTAGAGTTACGAGTTGGGAAATAGCCTAAGTTTAAAGGCTACGTTATGAGTGTTTAGTGAGGTTTTCCTTTTGAACGACTTATATATTCCATACCCGTCCAAAGAGCCTTACATTACAACCCGAAAAGACCTTTTCCGATTCTTAGTTCAATAACACACTTAATTTGCGATTGAAAAGAGATTGACTTTCGGTTCTTGTTTATTGTGCTTGTATTTGAATGATTTGAGTATATACACGTCCCATGCAGAAAATTCTTGAGTGCTTTGAGCGAACACCCATATATATTTCCCTTTTGAGAGGATGCATGAATTTTGATTTTGGAGCGATAATGTAATAAGTGTTGAGTGTTGAATTTGCGTGACTTGTATCTATATTTTCAAAATTATGTATGTAGCATGACACGACTCATTGCTTGGACTGATTTTCATACTGGTTAGTCTTTGAAACTATCGTTTGTTCAGGGACGAACAAACCAATTAAGCGTGGGGTAGTTGATTAACATGAATTTGTCTTGATTTTAGTTAGTATTTTAGTTCATTTTTGTTATTGTTTTCGATGAAAGTTGGATAGATGGAGTATATTTTCACATTTTCTTATTTCCAACTTGTTTTACCGTATTTTAATTATAATTAATTAATTTTATGTTTATATTAGGTATTTTGAGGTATTTAGGTTTGTACGTAGTCAAGAATGGGCAAACGAGTAGAGTTTCAGCAAAAACGGGCCGCGATTTGAAGAAATGACAGTTTTGGGCCTTCTAGAAGGGCTGTCGCTGGGCCCAACCGGTATAGAAAGCTGGGCTGGCAGCACCTCCTGATTCTGGGCCTTCTAGAAGGGATGTCTCTGGGCCCAACCGGCATGGAAAGTGCTGAACGTCCTAGAAGGGGCGGAAACCCTAATTTTGACCTCTTTTCTAAGACCACCTACACCTATAAACACCCCCCACCCCTCACATTCGAAAATAACACATTTAGATTCTTAGACTTTAGATTAATTTAGATTCAAGAATTTCGTCGTGGAACGCTTGCTATTTTCTTCGTTAATTAGTAAGTATTTATCCCTTATGCTCTTTAGTTTAATTTGCATGCTTTCATTAGTTTAATTAATCATCTCAAAATAATTATTATTTCCATGACGAATTGTGATTTTGATTGCTTTGAGATTGTGATGTTGAGATTGATGATTGTTATTAGCTAGATGTTATGGGTTCTAGAGCCTAGATTCGTTGTGAACCATCAATTGGGACTTCCCAAGCGATCGTGGAGACGAATCAAAGCTCTAGAACCCTAGTTTTCTTAAATCGTTTTAAAAGTCTTTTAATTAATTCTTAGTTAAAATGATCTTTAGTTTAATTAGTTCTTAAATTTAAATAGTTATATATTTAATTAATTTAGTTCATAGTTTAATTAATTCTTAGTTTTAATTAGTTTAATAATTTCTAGTTTTTAATTAATTTCTAGTTTTTAAAACAAATCAAACAAAACCCCGTTCATGTGTTATTTTGCTTTATTTTCTTATTCGTGAAACGCAAACACAAAACGAACTTTCGAATCTAGCTTTCCTCTGAGATCGACACGAGTCAACTTACCCACCTACAAGTGATCCCGTTCTCTTGCAGGCGAACTTTTTAAAATTGACAACTTTAAATAAAAATAGGTGCGGAAAAGTTCGAATCACTTTTCATGACTGGTGACATCATAACCAACATTGCCTTAGGAGAAGTCAATGAAAACAGACCCCTTAACCCAAGTTAATGACTACTTCAAAATCACTCAATGAGGTGAAATTTAAAGATTGGATCCTTTTTTAATCCAAATTTTCTTCATCTTTGTAAAGATTTGAAGAGAAACAACTTATCTTCAGCAATTGCTGTTAACACCCCTTATTTTTGGACCTGGGAGAAAATCATTTTCTGCGGGAAAGCTCCAAAATCACCTAATTGAAGAGGTTAGTCTTTTTGCCACCATTTTTATTACAACACATGACCTTATTGCACTTTCAACCAGACCCAATGCATTCAGATTATGTATAAAACATAAAATAAAAATGCATGCATAAATATACAGATGTTATAACTGATGACAGTTCTGGTGTCATAACATCAAAACTAACACGGACTTAGGCGATGCACATTCCAAGATCTCTTATCAAACGAGAAAAGGTCTCTAAATTTAACGCCTTTGTGAAGATGTCAGCAAGCTGATTGTCTGTTCATATATGCTCGAGACTAACTATCTTCCTCTCAACCGAGTCACGAATAAAGTGGTATTTTATGTCAATGTGTTTGATTCGTGAGTGTTGGACTGGATTTTTTGAGATATCAATGGCACTGGAATTATCATAGAGCACAATCAATATTCTACTATGTAGAGCGTACTCCTCTTTCATTTGGTTCATCCATAATAACTGTGTACAAGCACTTCCAGCTGCAATATACTCGGCTTCAGCTGTAAAAGAGAAATGCAGTTTTGTTTTTTGATATACCATGGGATAAGATTATTACCCAAGAAAAAATAACCCCATGTAGTACTCTTTCTATCCAAAACCTCCCCAGCCCAGTCCGAGTTAGTATAACCCACGAGTTCAGTACTAGTTTCTTTAGAGTACCAAACACCCAATTCAGTTGTACCAGCTATATATCTAATGATTCGTTTAACAGCTTTTAGGTGCGACTCTTTAGGGTTTGACTGATATCTAGCACATAGACACACATTATACATCATATCAGGCCTACTCGCTGTTAAGTACAAAATACTTCCTATCATGCTCCTATATATGGTGTTATCAACACCATTACCAACATCATCTCTTAACAGTTTCGTAGCTTTGCCTAACGGTGTTTTCTTATGCGTTTCATTCTCTAACCCAAATTTCTTAACAAGATTCTTAGCATATTTGGTCTGAGAGAGAAAAATACCATCATCCAACTATTTAATTTTCAAACCAAGAAAGTAAGAGAGATTACCTTCCATGCTCATCTCAAATGTGTCAGACATTCGAGTTATAAAATCTTTCACCATCTGCTCATTAGTAGATCCAAAAATTATATCATCTACATAAATCTGGACAATCAAGATGTGCTTATTTGATCTAAGAAAAAATAAGGTTTTATCAACTTCCCCTCGTCTATAATTTAAAAAGAGCAAGTGTTGATTTAACCTTTCATACCAAGCTCTGGGAGCTTGTTTTAAACCATATAAAGCCTTTTTCAGTTTTAAAACAAAGTCTGGTTTGTGGGGATCTACAAACCCTTTGGGTTGCTCTACAAACACTTCTTCACTTAAAAATCCATTAAGAAAAGCACTCTTTATGTCCATTTGATGTAGAGATATTTTCATATGACAAGCAACAACAAGTAAAAGTCTTACAGATTCAATGCAAGCAACAGGAGCAAACGTCTCATCAAAATTGATACCCTCAATTTGATTGTACCCTTATGCAACCAGTCGAGCCTTGTTCCTCACAATATTGCCTGCCTCATCCATTTTGTTCTTGAAGATCCACTTCGTTCCTGTTACATGAGAGTTTTTGGACGAGGAACTAAATCCCAAACATCATTTTTGGCAAATTGATCCAACACCTCTTGCATTGCCTTTACCCAGAATTCATCCTTAAGAGCATCTTCCACATGCTTGGGCTCTGTTTTTGAAAGATACAAAGACTCTCGAATTTTAGAACATTTAGTATATAAACAAACATACCTAACCATTTCTTTGAAGTTTATCTGTCGCTTTCTTGTACTTCTTTCATTGAGATCTCTAATGATTTGGCCCGTGGGATGGTTCTTCTGAATTTTTGATGGTGTATCCCTCTGATGTAAGTCAATGAGATCAGCTAGATCTTCTTCATCTAGATCAGAATCTAATTCTGGAGCGGCTTGAGTAGGTGATGGGTTTGATGTTAAGTCACCAAAACTGTCACCTGTCACCACCAGTTTTTTCGGTTTCAACACCTGCGTCTTCGATTTCAACACCTGCACTTTAATCTATACCAACCGTGATATTATCTTGAGAATTTTAATCATATTCCAGATCATTATCCTCAGCAGGTTTAACACCACTCATTAAATCATCGAACTCGACGTTAACCGACTCAAACATGATACGTGTCCTGAGATTAAAAATCCTATATGCATGACTGTTTTCGGAATATCCCATGAAGATGCATTTATCACTTTTTGGATCAAGTTTTGCAAGATGATTTTTATCATTAAGCACATACCAAATACATTCAAAGACATAAAAGTAACTCAAGATCGGTTTTTTACCCAATAGCAATTCATAGGGAGTGACAGAGGACCCTGTCTAAAATACACCCTATTTATTATGTGACATGCAGTACTCATGACTTCAGCCCAAAAATGTTTTGCAATGCCATTAGAAATGAGCATAGTCCTAGTTATCTCAGCAAGAGACCTATTTTTACGTTCAACTATGCCATTTTGTTGTTGGGGGGGAGGGGGAGATTGGTGATGAAAACTCGTGACTTATACCTACTTTTGAATAATAGTTTGAAAAATATTCATTCTCAAATTCTTTCCCATGACCTGACCTACTCCTACCAATATTCACACCAAATCGCGCACACAACCTTTTTGCAAGTTTTCTAAATGCTTCAAAGGCCTCAGATTTTTCTTTTAAAAATTTTACTCATGTAAAACGAGAAAAATCATCTACAATCACGAGAACATACCTTTTGCCACCAAGGATCTCGACTTCAAGTGGTCCATAAGATCCATATGAAGGAGTTCGAAACAGTATTAGTGAGACTTTGTACATTAGGATGTGACACCCTGACTTGCTTTCCTTCATGACATGCCTCGTAAACAGGGATGATCTTGGTGTTGAGCTTAGGAAGCTCATTTAAAGCTTCCTTTTTGGCTAACCTTTCCATCATCTTGTAGTTGACATGCCCGAGTTTTTGATGCCACACCTCAGCATCACTCAATTGAGATAGATTGCAAAATACATTACCATTGGTTTGATAACAGTTATCAGAAGTCCTCTGACCAGTGAGGATACATGCTCCATCCTCATTATAGATTTCACACTTCTCACGATTGAACTTAACACTGAAACCACCATCGCAGAATTGGCTTATGCTTATCAAGTTGCAATAAGACCTTCTACCAACAAAACATTCCCCAGATTTACAATACCAGGAACATGAAGATTTCCTTGGCCAATGATCTGGCCATTTACACCTCCACCACATTTTACCTTTCCTCCTTGAAATCTGACGATGTTGGAGAGTAGATCTTCAGAGCCGGTCATGTGCTTGGAGCAGCCACTGTCGAAGTACCAGGCTCTGGGAATGTGGGATTTCAGGGATGTATAGATCATATTGCATTTGATCTCATTCTTTTTTACTCATACCTGTTTGAACCTGGTGTTGGTTTTGGTGTTAATAACATGGGGATTGTCATGGGACTCAGCAGACACCCTTGTCCTCTGAAAAAGCCTTTTTTCGTCAACAATATTCCAGTAGAAAGGTTGAATGTGACCTGGATCACCACAGTGATGACACACATACTCTCTTCTTCTCTTCTTGTGGCGTTTGGTTGATTTCTGTTCTTGGTTTGATGCTGGTGTTGGCTGATCTGGTTTGTAGCCGATTTCGTGTCTTGAGGTTTCTGGGAAACTCATATCCAGAATTTTATCAAGCTTTGCCTTGCCCTTGTTGAGTTTTGTGATGGTTCCTTGAACCTTCTTCAATTCAGTTTTCTCTCGTTCTAGCTCAGCATCCTTTTTGGTGAGTGAAGACTCCAATCGAACAATTATATTAATTTGATCATCCTTTTCCTTGGTCAGTTTGTCCACTCGATCATAAGATCCTTAACTTGGAGTACTTATTTTCCCCAACTAGAAAACAATTGCTTATGCTCAATGCTTAGCTTCTCGTACTCGTCAAGAGATTCATCAACCTCTGCATTCAGGCAAAATGTGTTGGTTTCGGTGTTACCAACACGGATGTCATCATCCCAAACAATATTAGAGAATAAGGTTGGAACTAATTTAGGCGAGTCAGAATCATTGTCATCTTCAATGTACTCTGCAGCAATCATGCTCTTCTTTCAGAGATTGTTCGCACATTCATTTTTATAGTGTCCCAAACCTTTACATCCATGACAATGAACTTCACTGAGGGGCTTTGGGGAGCTAGATGTATTGGATAAGGAAGGCGAAGACTGGGATCTGGAAAGTGTGTGCCCAGAAGATTTTGATGTAGGTACCTGTGGCTTGATCTTTAAACTTGATCCTCCAATGTTTTTTTTCCTCTTTAAAAACTTGTTAAAGTGTTGAGTTACATTGGACACTTCTTCTTCCTCAAGTGTGGTAGTTTCGATCTTTTTAAGTAACCCTTTCAAATCAAAATCTTCATCATCGTTATCGGAGTTAATATCAGAGGAGAGAGAAACATTCTTCTCTTTTGAGTTGGAACCAAGATGTTCCATCTCAAATGTCTTGAGGGAGCCAACTAAAGTGTCAAAATCTAGATCATCAGTGTCCTTGGATTCTTCTATGGCTACCACCTTAATACTGAATTTCTTTGAGATGGATCTGAGTAGATTTCCCACAAGACGTGAGTTTGTTACTGGTTCACCAAGCTCTCCGCACTCGTTTGCAATATCTGAGAGTCTCATGGCATATTCTATGATGGACTCTTTTTCATCCATCCTCATTATAGATGTCAACATTCTTAGTCTTGATCTCTTTACGCTCTGGGTTCCTTCACACACCCTTTGCAATGCGTCCCACGCATCCTTAGCTGAACACACTTCTTGATAACTTTGTAGTAGCTAGAGTCAACATATCCATAAAGGGTGTTGATTCACTTGGAATTCCGGTTTGAAGCGGCTATTTCATCAGCGGTCTAATCTATTTCTTTCTTGATGATAGTGTCTCCATCAGCATCGGTAATTCGTGGCTTCTCCCATCCAACCATAATGGTTCTCCACGCTCGTTCATCGATATTCTTTACATACCACCGCATCTTTTTTTTCTAGAGAGAGTAGTTCCCTCCATTAAGGATCAGAGGTCGTGGATTACCTTGAGCATTATAGCACCAAACAAATAAGGATCATTACTTAGTTAGTCAAGTAACCCGCTCTAGATGCCAATTGTAAATTTGTAGGTCTATGGTTAGTGAAAATAAGTATCAGTAAATGACGTTGCTTTCGGTGTTACAATCACTGAAACTCACATCAACCAGAATTTAACAAAGATAAGCATCGGAAATATAAAAGATAAACACATCAATTTAAATTCAGTTCACAAGTAAGAGTACTTGTGAACTTGGGTGTACAAACCCGAAAACTATATTACTTTTCTTGTTCAAGATCATACATAAAGATATAAAGTAATATATGAAAACTAAAGTATCAAACACAATGATACTAAATACTTGTCGCCGTGAAGGATGATCTTCTCTGTTGGTCACGCAACTTCGAAGATCTTCTTGATCTCGGACAATGGCTTCAAGTATGTAACTTGCTTGTGTTCTTCCTTGATGATTGCGTCATGCGTTTCTTCGTGAAATCTGTGCATCAAAAGTTGTCTTGTCTTGTGTCTCTTCCTTGTCTTAAATAGAGGAGTCCTATACTTGGTAAACAATTAGACCAAGTCCTAAACATAATCTAGGAAACTAAATAAAGTCCTAGACACAATCTAGAAAACAAAATATAGAGTCCTAAATTCTTTTGTTCCCAAGAAAGGTAAACAACTAAAAAAAGAAAATTTTCCATGCATAAAATTCTCAACAGTATGTGTATTATATATATATATATGTGTGTGTGTGTCTGTGTGTGTGTGTTTATTAATACTAATTAAGGTAATATATTAATCAAAATATTACAGGCCGAGTATTAGAAACATTTAGAAGAGAGACGTGAGGCATCACAAGACCCGGACGACATTGATGAGGATGAAGTCTATATAGGTCTTGTCGGGGTGAAGAAGGGTCAATGATTTGGCACGTAATGCTTCGTGAGACTTTTGGCTTTGAAGATTTCCAGACATGGAGCTCCAAACACAGCTTTAAACTTTTAAGAGTCAGGTCGAGGCTTAGAGAGAGGTGGATGAGCGGGCCCATTAGAAGTAGATCCAAGAGCTTCGCGAGGCGCATGTGCGAGAACAACAAGACATCCAGGTTATACTCCGATAGCAAGTGATAGATGAAGTCGCCGCAACGATGAGAGCTCAACCTCCATCTGATCCTCTAGTAGAGTAGTAATGTTAGATAATAAGAAATGTTGTTTTGAATATTTATGTTTGATGTTTGATGTAAACCATACATATACATTTCAAGAACTTATGTTTCATAATTGATTAAAATTCTTAGCACCTCCAAAATATGATCAGGTACAATAAGAAATAATAAAAAATAAATAAAAATGAAGGGAATGTGAACGTCAGTAATTTTAAAAAACTGAGAATGTCAATGCCTACTACTCGTCCAAAATTCACCGACGGGCTCTCTTCTTGTTGGTGATCTATAAGCGTATGTTGACGGTAATCAATTGACAGCCAAGAGGTGTTCGCAGGCCTTACCCATCGACATTGTATCAATAAAATACCGACAGGTAAGAGAATATTGTCGCGTTGATTACCAACGATGAAAATGCCGACGGGTGATAATCGTCGGTCATCCCTACCGACGGTTTTACAGAAGGTTTAGCCTGTTGGCATTTTTCGGTCTATTTTGTAGAGGGGTCTATAGGGATAAATCACAGTCATCTAATAAATAAATATATGGTAAATGTAAATTTGTTGGACTTGGGGGATGACTGACCAATATATACATACATACCCCAATATATACATATATACCATTTATAATGGTGTATCAATGAATCTCTAACTATGTAACAACAGACTTGTACACGTGCGGTGAAGTGGTTGAAAATAGACCTGAGGAATCAAAACATGTAATGTTAATTCTTATCATTATAAGTGATCTTCAGTGGAACTTTAAATATGCATTAACAAATGTCTGATTGTCCACTCTCAACCCGTGTCGCATTGTAATGATGTCTAATAAATGTTAATTAATTATAATTATTATATAAAATTTATATTTTTATGTTTAGATTAAACTCATTACTAATTCTTAGTTACATACTTATATTATTGCAAATAAATCTTAATTTACTAATATAGAATATTTAAGATCTCAAAAATAAAATTATTTTAACTTTTATTATAAATACAACTTATTTAATTATTTTAATAATACAGTTTTTTTAATTAAAATAATTTCATATGTAATTTGTCTTTAAATTAAAATAACTAATTTAGATTTTTTTTAATTATTATATTACTTATTCATATTTTTATATTAGGAGAATAAAAAGAAAATATTTAATTAAATAAAGATAATTATGAAATTAGGCAAATAAAAGTAAAAGGTTAAATTAGGTAAGATATAATAAAATAAAAATATTAAATTAGGTATATGTTATGCTCGTATAACACATAAGCAACCGAAGCACCATAATTTTTTTATTTTCCAAACGAAGTATACGAAGCAGACACATAGGTTAGGAAGAGGTTACATTAATATGTAGGGTCGATATAATGTACGCTTGTTTAATGTAGAAAATATAACCAAAATTGTATGAGAGAAGAATAAAAATAATATAAATCATCTAATGTAATAGTTCCACTAGATATTTTTTGAATAAATAATTATGAATGTGCATTTTTTGAATTTTAAAGTCAATTCAATTGTATTATCAATCTTGAATTCTATGATTCTATAAAATTCTAGTATTATCAATTTCAAGATTCTTAAAAATTTCATTAACCGGTGTTTTTCTATGAATATGGATTTGAGAGTTACAATTACATAATTTCCTACCAGTTTCAATATAAGCTACTATGTTTTCATCGGATTTCCGAATATTTTTATATAATACTTAGGCCGTGTTCACTTTGACAGATGGGACGGGATATTTTTATCTCGTAAACGCGGACGACACTGTGCAGGATGTAACAATTAGCCGTTTAGTTGGACTGACGCTGCATTTTGTGTTAAATGGATTACCAATCCCATCCGGCGTTCACTTTGAATGATATGTGGGGATTATCGTGAAATTGATGTTTTTGCCCCCATCATAAACAGGGTTCATATCGCCAGCCCAGTATGTTCTGCTGGTGACAGTCGACCCTTCGAGTTTCAGATTTGGATACAAGTTCTAGCCGGTCCGATTTATCAATCGGCATACCCAAAAAATTGGGGATCGATCCCAGGTAGGATCAAGCTGGGAATTATCCCAATTTTGTTCACCCTATTTTCAATCGGCAGTACGGGAAGGGAGGCACTGGCTTGCTGATGTACGAATCTGCAGTCGGGTCAGAGTTTTTAGGGTTTTTCTATCCAAAATATTTGTTGCGTTTATGGGGGTTCATCCCATAACTCAGTATCCATTGTTTTCGGATTATTGTTTTTGTGTTATACGTACATATATGGATTTATACGTACTCGTCGGTCTTGGATTTTCATCCTTACGCAACTCAACATTATTAATATTTAACTATTTATGACAATGAATGTTGTTTATTTTTTGGTGTTAAGATCAGATCAATGAGCGATTCAATTGGCTCGGGATTGCAGCGACAATCATCCTTTGCTTACCAATGTCTTCTCTGCCGCCAACCTCTGCCACTTTGGTGCTACTGTCGACTTGAGATGCGGGTGCAAACTGCAAGAACCAAACGGAGTACCGGTCATCATTTCATCGCTTGTCCTGTCAGAGGGGTAATAATTCTAAAAGTCTTGCTCCCGTATTGAAATAGCAACTAACATCATAGCGTTTTATGTGCATAAATAGATATACAAATACATGTACTTCGATTGAATATTGAATACCACTTTCGCAGGATGGAAAATGTAATATGTTTATTTGGCTTGATCGTTCCGTCGAGGATCAATCTGTGCATCTGGAGATAGAACGTTTGCGCGAAGAGCTCCGTGCCACTAAACGCAAGTGTGGAAAGTAAAAGAGTGTAATAATAAGGTTGTTTGATATAGTCTGATCGCATGGGTATTGTCCTCGATATTTATGCTTCTATGGTTATTAAAGTAGAGTATTTTAAGTGCAAGCTATTGATATGAAACTGATAGTATGTGTGGCAAATGTTTTTTTAATTCACGGAATTAAATATCGATTGTTATGGATTCTTATCCCGGCGTACTCTTGATAATGGTCGTTGTAGATCTTTTGTGATGTTCTCATGTATTCTTGTTCCATACTTCTTGCCTTTGGTTGACTGTGATAATTTTGTGTCCTACTGTTGCATGATAATTACGAAACATTGTAGCTTACGAGAAGCAATTTGTCCGAACTGGTTTATGGTGGCAACAAGAAGTCATTCCAGTACCTTGTTGGACATGACTATATTGAATAGTAATAGTAGTGGGAATATATTCTCTTCCAACTCTCATGAAGCATAGTCACAATCACTATCAATGCCAGTGGTCATATTATCTCATGCATTTTCTTCATTCATATTATACGTATAGTCATGTGGGTCTTGACTCGTCAAGTTGTATTCTATTTAAGGTGTCATAAGCACTTCGTATAACCATCCAATTTTTGTATTGAACTAGCCATACACTATTCATGCATAGATTCCCGAAAAAGAATGCAGCGCAATGTTACTGAAGGTGTCAATAGTTTAGCCACATTATCGGGTGAGGCAACCCGGGTTCCGCAGGAGCCTCCAAGAGGAAATGTCGAGGGCAGGGAAATGGGAATTCCAGGGGAGTCGGATGGACTGCGGACGGCTCTTGACATCTTACTCGAGAGATTATCTGGGATGGACCAGCTACTAGCCAAGATTCGATGGGAGCTGGACCTAGCACGCCGCGAGGGCACTGGTTGAGAGGCCGGCCGGATTGCCAAGAAATTTGCGTGGGCAACATCCCGAAGACGCGCACACCAGGAAAAATGAATAGGAACTTCAGAAAATATACGTCTGTGGTAGAAGAGGGGTTGTTAATTTCAATGTGTTTATCAAACATGTGGTGGTGTTTTATCGAGGTTATGTTAGTTTGTATTAGATGAAATAGAAAGGGTAGTGTCCTTTTCAAGGTATGTGTGTGTCTTTGGTCATGATAATTATCCGTTTCATTTACTGAAGAATGGTGGGGTCATATATTGCCACCATGCGTGCTTCAATTATCAAAGTGGTACTCTATCACCTTTGTGATGGAAGTTAAATTTCCAAAAGGAAATGATACAAGTTCTCGTAGGCATGCAACTTAGGTAATATATTACCTGCATGCATTGGCATGCAGAAGAGTGCAGGTCAGGAACATCAATAAAGTGATGCCCACCTTTCCCAAAAAATCCATAAAGTGATCATTTCATCTCATATAGCCACCTATATATAATCAACTTGGCATAACATGGCTCATTCATTTTGTAATACAGTTTGAGCAAAGTCCACCACAAGGAAGCAAATAAATAAATATACAAGATAAAGAAAAAATATCTCGCTTGAGTAAGCTGGACAACAAAAATGTCCAAAGGTGAGTCTATGAAACAAGAATTGTTCTTATACGACGAGGTATGGACCGAAGACGTCGACAGGTGTTTCAATTCACTTTTAAAGGATGCTCGTTCAGTCGGACTGGTGAAAAGTGGTGATCCAGACACGACGGCTATTAAGTTTTGTAAGGACTTACTAAACGTGGAGATGCGGACGAAATTCACAGCCGCCGAGTGTACTGACAAGTTGGCTTTCCTCAAGTTGCGCTTTCGGGTATTTCGTGTGATCCTTCGCAACCCAAGTTTGCGGTACGTGGAGGAGACGGGGGAGATGAGGGGTTCCCGATATGTTTGGCAGGAGGTTGTTGAGGTGTTTTTCCCCCAAGCATGATAACACATCTTTATATTTTAGTATAGATAAATATAACACCTGTTTTGCACTTACATCGGGCTTAAATGGGTAAGTTATTCCACAGTAACTCTTATGGTTGGTTTTCCAGCACGAGCCATTCGCGATGGCGTACCGAAACTTTGGAGATCCCTATTGGAGAGAGCTAAAAATGATATTCCGTTGCCTTGGCGGTCAATCAACTGGGCCTGGGGACATAGTAATCGACTGTGAGGCGAGCAATCAACCCGTGAACATAGTTGAGGGGGCGGTTCAAGGCTCTTCGTCAAAGCAGTCCAATGCTCCTGGCGGAGGCCCTAGTTCGACAAGATCATACTGGAGGAACTTGGAATACCTTCTTGACAATCCAGACCGTGTGTCGGAAAACTCGGTTAACCAGCCGCCTTTGTCTCCCGGTGCGTCAACTATGTCACGTGATTCTGGTAGCGCCAACCCTGTAACTTTGACTAGAAGAAGCCATCTGCCATGATATTCACCGTGCAAGGGTTCAAATATACTGGATTGAGGAGTGATATTTAGTATCGTAGGAAGTGTTATTTTCTGTAGAACTTGGGTATGTGCAACACATGAGCTTGCATGTTGTATCTTCTGTACGTAGATATACTTTTGGCATAGCGTTTAGTTACGTTAAAGTAATCGAAGGTTATGCATTTTTAACATCTACATATTGGAAAAAATCGATGTTATTTATGACTTGTATTATAGCTTTTGTTGGGGTTTTAAGATGGAGTTCTCATTCGGAGCATCAGAACTATATAAAATTTGAGTACAACATTAGGGACGCAAGTGGGAAAAGCCCCCGACCCAAATCCCCTAGTTAAAAACTAGATTTTAATGCCAAGAGCAGTGTTACATATGCATAATTAAGTAGTTAAGAACAATGCTTTCATCCTACATAATAATTAAACTTAAGCGTAAAAGCGTCTATCCCTAATCGTAACTTGGCAAGCATACGGCAGAGTAGCACATACACAGGTAAATTAGATATGGGTTATAACTGATTGCTCATGATCACGATCGGCCCCGTTCGGTAACATTGGAGGTAGGTGTCCTAGTCCCCCATCCAAGAATAGAGTATGCATGACTGGCCGCGCATGTCCATCCACTGCGGGGAACTCAGCCGGATCCTCTTGGTCCTCGTCATCAGATATCGGCCCATCGACATATAACGGATTATCAGCTTCCCCACCTGGTTCACCGCTGAAGTCAATGGCAGCCGCATTCCGAGCAACAAAAACTTTATAACAGTACATGTACTTAGGGAAACCAAACCGTCTAAAGTACTGCTCTCTTCCCTCTCCTGCATTATTATGTCGCATGATTTCTAATGATATGAGAACAGGTAAAAAAAATAACTGCAAATATATTTGTGATAAGCACACGGTAAAAGTGATCTATTGCTTTAATTAACCCGTTCCCAGAATCATATAATTCAACTGTCAACTACAAATAGATATTCGTGTGTTAGGCCTTACCAATTACGATCACAAAACCTTATCATGGTTCATTTTATTTTATATTTTATTGTCAAGAAATAAGAAACATACATTTCAAATTAGTTCTGATGCACGCTGTAAGATTAATGAGAATTCGAACCACCAACTAAGAACTCATATATGTATTAAGATTAGGTTATTAGGCTTTTCAAGTGAAAAGGGTATGTATATTCTCCATCAATTGTTGCTTGTAAGTAACTTATTCTATTAAATTCATAAAGTTACTTCCCCGCAAACGTGTTCCCAGTACGCCGGAAGTACCATCACTCGGCTGTTGTGTATGTTCATTCGAACTCCTGGGTTGTCTTTGAACTCGACAAACGCATTGAATTGCATACGCAACAAATTGGTGCACGCGCGCACCTCCACTGTGCTGTAGGGCTTGTTGAGGTCTTCGGACATCTCCTCAGCGAGTTGCTAGAAAATGGAATTGAATGCGGCGGGATCATCAAGATGGTGTCTGCGACCACATATGGTGAAGAACAGATCATGGCAGTGGTCCTCATCCATCTCGCACATGCCCAGATAGCGTCAGTAGTTCCGTAGCTATGTTTCACGCTGATTACGTGTTAGCACCATGTATGCAACAGGGAAAAATATAAAACAAAGACCCACAGGAAGATATAACACATACACAAGTCAACTTATGGAATTATTTAATAAAATGAAGCATTTGAGCTTAAGCCCACAATCAAACGTCCAGACAATTGCAAGAAATATACATAATCAAAGTACGCTTGTCAAAGCAGTCAAATACAGTACACTGATTATATTTTAACTTTCCTCTAGTTCATGCATCTTAAATTGGAAAACTGACGCACAACTAAATTAGGGTTTACAACTACGCGCCATGACCCTCATTCGCCCAAGTTTAATCAGAGTTTTCCTTCCAACATCATCTTGACCATGACGGACTTGTACTCGTCCGATATACTGAAGAAGAGATCAAGGTCCTCATTGTTCATCAAGTCTTCGACACAGTTAACCTATCTTTGGTCGTAAGAAAAGGCATCTTCAGTAGCTCATCGAAGACCTCATTGTGCTGGCGCTTCGCATCCTGTTAAAAGCCGATCCGTTGAGCTATGACACCCAACTGTGAGTCAGTTTTGTTGTAGAAAGATTCCATAAGATCTAAAAAATGACCCTCCAGTGCATTGACTCCTTTTCTCTTCTTCTTTATTTTCCTCCTTGGCGCGGAGCTGCTGTCACAATGGTTGTCTGAACTGGTCTCACCAACCATTCCCTCGCTCTGTCGTTCGGCTTCCGTCTGGGTTTTTGGTCCGTCGTTTGCCTTCACAGGATCAGCATCAACATTATCAGCGTCTGCAAAGCCCTGGGCATGCTCGCCCGTAGCCCGGTCCTTTCCAGAAATCTCAACCCAGTCTTTGTAATGGGGCCAGGACTTGATCCTAAGAGGTTTTGCATTTGGGTCAAGCTGGAAATTAGAAATGAATAGTGGTCGTTGTCAGTTTATTAGCCTACTAATCCTCAAACACCTCCTCCAGCACATGTTCGACAATTGAAACGAAGAGTTTCGATGATGTACCTTAACGTATTCGTCCCAGATTGACTCGTCTGTTAGGGTTATCATGTTCGAGCTGTCATTCCAACCAAAACCCGAATAGCTCTGCATTTGCGAAAGGCAGTGGTACTGATTCTTCCACACGTGCATCTTCGATATTATATGCGGATCTACTCTTATATTAGTACCGGGCAGAGCTTGAAGCATATGCGTTTCCAGCATATTAGCATACCCAGACCTGAACCCATTATCAGCCTTCCACCCTTTCGCTATCAAGTCTTTCAGGCTGTCAATCAAAACCGCCTCCTCGTGCGTTGTCCACACTTTTCTGTTGGACGATGAGCCCCAGCCTTGACGATACTAGCTTTTGACTCCATTCTACATTAGTGAAATGAGTAAGAGTATTAAATTGCTCAGAACAATCATTAACTTATTTTCATGACAATATAGTAAAGATTGGGTACGTGGTTATTAATTTTTTTAAATTGAATGAAATAAGCCACACAATAAACTAGAGTTTAGCATAACATGGCAACAGTAATAATCAGAGATAATCGTTCAAAACATTTGGAATTTGATACAGGACTTGGTCTGTCCGAAACCGTTACAATTACAAAACGTATTGTCTATAACAACCCTAGGTGTTTAACCACTCGTGGTATATGGACAGAGCAAATTTTTCACGCCATGTTGTCCACTCAGGGGAAGGCTCAACTTGGTCAATGTACTCGTCGGGTGGGATATCTGCTCCATTGAACTGGTCATTGGCTTCAGTCAGCTGGGCTTCGATTGGGTCAGATGACATTTCAGAACGAATGAAATTGTGAATCAGACAGCACGCCATAATCATCTTATTTTGAATTTTTATTGAGTAGAATACAGGACTACGTAGGATTGCCCAACGAAGTTTCAAGATACCAAACGATCTCTCAATGGCATTACGAGCCTTCGCATGACGCATGTTAAAAAGTTCTTTGTAATTAGTTGGACCCCCACTGTCCCTAGACCACTCGCTCAAATCATACCTCACCCTTCTGTAAGGAGTTAGAAAACTGGGACCGTTAGTGTATCCGAAGTCACATAGGTAATATTTCCCTGTGGAATGATATTTAGCTTGTGAGAGTTATGGACAATGAGAAAATACGAGAAGGTCAGGAATGGGTTAATGCAAGTCTTAAGTACAACACGAGTGCTTGCATATCAAAATTTTTTGGTTGAGTTTACCGGATGGAACGCGCAACCGATTCCGCCTGGTGACACCATCGCGCAGCACACGACTATCCACGGCGGATCCCTCCCAACCAGTGAGGATGAAGTTGTATTTCATGCTACGGTCACAGACACCGAGCACGTTCACGGATACAATCCCTTTTTGGTTCTTGTACCTAGGTTTTTGGTGTAACGGGACTCGAACGCCTATGTAAGTGCCATCTAACGCCCCTAAGAATTCCTAAGAAAAGCACAAAGCTCAAATTGCCACGTGCGACAATGCAACCACAAATGGTTTATGATAACCGGATGGGTTACATAACCCTTTCAGCCTATCCTAAGAAAAATTGTGCAAAAGGTAAAGGCTAACTAATAAAGAGTTATTTACAAATACATTTGTTTACCTTAAACCATTTCCATCTATTGTCCGTTCACGTGGCCTCTACCGAAGTTGGTTGTGTCGCTAAGATGGGATGGAGTTTTAAGACAGCATCGAGTACGCACCTGAAGTGCTTACTAACTGTGCAACCAGACCTTTTTAAAATCAAATTTGACAACCATATTCCTCTTGTGGTGGGCCAGTACACTCAGAAAGAGCGCTACTTGCTCACATATTAACACGTTTCGGGACTTGGCAAGACCTCCAGAGTGTTCTAGTAAATAACACAACCGGGCAAACGCATTTCGATCCATGCGTAACTGTTCGACATATGCCCTATCACTAATACTAATTAACTCCCGCATGTGATTTATACGCTCGGGCTGTCAATCAGTCAATCTATATCATCGAGGCTTGGTTTTAGTGCCACCACGTTTGTGCCAATCGTTGGAGGTAAATGTTTTGTAAAATGCTAGAATGGTGAAGAATAATTTGAGTATATGCAACAGTTCCTCTATTACAAGAATTATTTGGACATCGACTTCAACACAATCCATTCGTGCAGCAAAGATTACGAACTCTGCTACATAAAGAGGACAGTTCAAACATACAGTTACTAGTACTAATCAAACATGATGCAATGTCCATGCGCTAACAAATGACCTGGATTCTTCGTTTCATAGTGTTCGTACAATCACAAGCAGAATTTGAAGACAAGCACCAAAAGATTCAGCATGTACAGTTAAATTATGGCACCATAAATACATAACAGAACTTTGTAAATGTTAGCTTTTTGCAAAGATATGTCTTCGTTCGTGGCATTGTTACACCTACTTAAACCCTGGACTCCATTCAGAGGTATTATAATATTACAATAGGTCATGTCAGGTTTCCAGTCGATAAACTTTGACATATCCATTTTCAAAATATTCCAGATATAAAAGTACGAATGGTATCATGAAGTTTTATTTAAACAACAGTTCAGCATCCCAATCGAACAGGTTTCACTAAACTTGTAGTATAAAATGACAGTTGGTAACTAAATAAGTCGATTAGCTGTTGGTTCGAGGACTATGCATAGAAGCCTATTCACGCGAACAATACATATGAGCATTCCTAATCCCAGTAGGTTAGCCAAGTTGTAATAATTCTACCAAAAACTTGCACAATTCACAACAATCCATCTAACAACCGCTTAACAATTTCATGACCAAATCAAATACGGAGCACACATCAAATCTAACACGCACAATCAGCAGAATATATTACGACTGTGAAATCAATAGACAACGCACGATGCACTGCGATAAACACTACAATTCACATTGTGACCAAAACATCAAAATCAGGAAAAGGGGCGCCCAAATACCAAAAACTAACTCACAGACCTCCCATACCACGAACGAGAACCATATTATTCGGGCGTACAAGGATAAAATAAATGATAGGACATAAACCTTCGTCTTGCTGAAATGCGTGGCGGTACGACGTCGAGTTCCTTTTGTTGATTCTCTGGACCCACCGGCGCTAGGGTTTCGAGTGCCCGGGTCGACTTACACCTCCAACCGGCGATTCACTGCAAAGCGAAAAAATAATATTCGTCAAATAACATCGGGCAAACAAATCGTAAAATGAAATTCGAACTTCGGCCATAAAACTCAGATCAACGGCGGATGGGACTTCGCACGTGGGGATACCAGAGAGTTACCTTGCTGTGGGGGAAGAATGGTCGCTGGCGGAGAATGGTTGCGGGCGGAGAGGTTTCGTAGCTAGGGTTTCGTTGTGACCGCATGGGGGGGATGGGGGAGGGTTATATGCCTGGTGTGGATATAATATGGTGTTGGAGCAGGGGCAATTTTGGAAGAATTTTTCACGAAATGGGGATAAGAAGGTCATTTCAATATGTGGGCTTGGGCGAGATAAAATGATCCCACCTCCTGGCAGGGGATGGTTCAATCAGCCCAACAGCGAATTGTGCGCGGGCCATGACTACGGTCCCGGGCTGCAATCCACCAAAGTGAATGTGGAATGCTTTGGGATATCCCCATAAATCCCGTCCCATCTCCCAATGTGAACGCGGCGTTATAGTACTTTTTAAAAAAAATCTAAGATTGAGGATACTTTTTGGCATTTTAAAATATATTGAATAGTTATTTAGAATTGAAAATATTTATATTTAACTGAATTCATAATTCTTATATTTATTTTACTATTTTAATAATATATCTAAACTTTATTTATCAAATAAATATTTAATAAAATGGTCATTGTTTATAATTGACTTTAGAGATAAATAAAATAGTCGATTTTACTCATCATTTATATTTCAGGTTTATTAATATTAATTTTTAAATATTATAATATTACCGCACATATCATACTTTTACATAAATATATGGTTGGATATGAATAAAAAATAAAAAGTTTCTTACTATTAATTATTTAACTTATATATTATAATAAATTTATAAATTTTATTTGATACTACTTAAGTTATGTGTCATTTATTGTCCAAGCAAATTGTTACATGTAACAACACTCATTTGTAATTGTATTTTTGTTACAACAATAGATAGAAGAAGAAGTGTCCAATCAGTTGGACATACTGGTGCCCTACGTAGTTATACAGAAGGACCGATGGTATAATTATAGGATATAGATTTTTTGAAGTACTAATCATTATCATTCTATCCGCAGCCAAAACAATACAAAATAGAAAATAATAATAATAATAATAATAATAATAATAATAATAATAATAACAACAACAACGAAAGCTACCCCACTTTGTGATTCAATTTTGGCGGGCCGGCGGCTCGGCATTGTATCAAGATTGAAATAAGTAAAATCATTATTTTACATCTTTAATTAGATCTTTGCATATTTAAGGTATACCGTATATGTAAATACTAAATAGTATATTCCAGCAATTCTATGTGCCACACAAAACCTGTTTCTATGCAGTTTGAGAAAACCAGAACGCATACATTTATATTTATATATTTTTTGTTCCCAAGTCCCAAGGTTGAATCCCTTTTAATGATGTGTCAATAGGAGAAATCGTGTAATTGAATAATGAAGGCATAAACGTTGGCGATCCAATGCTTTGAAATTTCTATATTTATTATATTATATTTCAATAAACATGATTAGGAATTGCATTTCTATACTTTAAGATACAAATTTGCGTCACCATTCATAGATAAATTATTGTTGTTGACTTGTTTATCATTGGAGTAAGACATGGAAAGATGGGCCACATAAATTTTCAAGTTTTAACTTTAGCTATGTATCATTAGATTGAGTATTGCATAATATAATTTATCTGATTAATTATTACTTCGGCTTGATGGTTTATCACTAACCCCACAAATAATCCTATAATTACTTATCAACTTTTTCATGACCTAATATATTGCAACTTGGGGAGTGGAAGCCAGTCCAAAATGACCTTTTTGGTTGAGGTTACCAAATCCAATGCACAATTAATTATATATTATTGTGTGGTTTGAGTTTAGTAGTGGACCTGTCCGTAGGTTACTAGCAAGAGCTAATTCACTTCCGATCTTTGTTTAGTCGCCAAATTTGTTGGAATTAAACTGATAGGTTATCACTCTTTTTTTATTAAATATAAATATAAGGTTGATCAGTATTTCTGTTAGTTAGGTGTTTATTGTTTCTCCAATTGAAAGGAAATAAAAAGTATTGCGGGAAGTAAAATTAAATAGAAAAAAGGCTATGAAACCTTTTTTCTTAATTTGACCTTAAATGTAAACATTTCTTACATCTAGTGCTAATGTTATGTAACTTTGCGGCGTACTATATAGTTTTACTAATTTTATTATGATTATAAAAAGTTACACGGACGTTGGTAGAGCGATGCGTTAAGTGACGCATTTAAAAGCAAAATGACAAAACGAATACGAATAAAAAGATACAACGAACGTAGATCGTTCAATAAAAAAACAAATCTCGACTTTAATATAAATTCAAACTATCAATCGAACTATTTATGGTAGTGTAGGGTTTGAATAACTTCAAAATAAGAAAACAAATCTGAGTCTTTTAAGATGCATACGCAATCAAAACTCTTATGAATAACTTACCACCTAGGATTTAAGATATTGCAAAAGCTTAAACTATCCTAGTATATATAATTGATTTCTATTTTTGGGAATGAACTTTATCCACAATGGGGTGCCAAACCCATTCACTAATGGCTGAAAATAATATTTCTTTTTAAATAATAGACCTATTAGACTTTACTAGACCAAGAATAGTTACTCAAAAAGGAAATCAAAGAGAGAAGACAATTCCGAAGTTATTCTCCAGGTTCAAATAACAAATAACACGTTTATGTATATTAAGTAAAGAAAATCAGTTTATTCATTCTATTTTTGTCCTTTACAAATGGGCCAGTCATTTTCATTCCAATTCATTTTCAGCTTTACAGATAAGGCATGGCTGGTTGTTGGGATGAGAGTGTCTTATTGCTCTCAAATTCCTTCAGTTACCACCACTTTTTTATTCCTTTTATATAATAGTTATTATTATTCCCCAGCCCCGGCTCGTTCTGTTTGTCCTATATTGTCATTTCACACAAATTATAAATAATATTTAATATTTAGTGATAATATCAAATGAAAATGCTTCCATTTATTTAGTTTAGAAGGAATATAACTTATGAATGAATTAAGAGAATGATAAAATTAATAATATTTAATTATTTTTGTATTTTTTTTATAATGTATTGTGACAGATAAAATAAAAAAAAAATTCAAAAAATATACTACACATAAATGTAGGGTAGCCTTACCTCAAATAGCGAGTTCCCAGCTAGAAGTCCTCAATGAAGATTAGAGTTTGCACTGAAGTCATTAGGGCTTTTGATGCTCAAGCCAACCCCTTGAGAAAAAGCAAAGAAATGATAACTTAAAACTAGGTGGATAAACCTCTTTACCTTATGGATGGTCTAACAAACTACGTAGATATTTGTAGGAGTGTTTATTTTGATATAATTAAAGCTGGATATGAATTATTACAAAAGTATTAGAGGGTGTTTCGATAAGTTTATTTAAAAAAGCTTATAAGCTCATACATTTTATAAGATAGTTTTAAAACTTATTAAATATTATATTTTATTTTGAAAATAAAATGGTGAAGTGTTTTGATAAAATAAGATGAATTAGCTTATGAGATATTAGTAATGATATTGTAATAATTGAATGGTCAAAATTTTCTTCTTCTTCTAAATCGCCAAATACTTATACATAGCTTATAAGCTCCCAAAACATTTTATAAATTGTTTTAAGGCATCTTATTCTAGTAGCTTATTAGCTTTTTTTTTTATGAAAAATAAATAAATAAGGCAAACACTATAGATATCTTATAAGCTCCCAGACATCTGATAAGATGCTTTAAGGCGCTTATAAGTTTAACCGAACAGACTCGGAGTCAATTAAGTATAATTTGCGGCATACATTCATAGGGGTGGGTTCAAATGGGAACCATGTTATTATATGTGAACCTGTGAACTAGTGCTTTTATTATATATATACCAGCGCGGTGCTTTTATTATACAATCACTATACTTTATTGATATTTTATTTATATACACCAGCAGTGCTTTAATATACAATCCTAACGTTTTCAATCAAATAAGAAAATGCAAAAAAAAAAATCTAATTCATCCACTTAGTTACATCTAATACCCATAATTGATTCTATGTTCAGATAAGGACATAGTCCTCATTTGAACGTAATCCTACATTCATATATACTAACTGTACGCACATGCAAAAATAATAAACAGGAGAGGGCAATGGCCACCGCCACCACTCAATTTTTTCTTTTGCTTTAGTACGTGCATATGTGTATTATATTTGGTTTTATGAATTTGGGAAAGTATCCTACTCAATCGCAATTTTTCTTATAACTAGAATATATACGAGTCAATTCCAGCCAAACATAATGAAGTTCAAAACTATTTTAATAGATTTCAAATTTTGGATCGAACATAAAAGATATCAAACTTGTTTGAATATATTTCGAGTCTTAAAAACTATATATGAGCTTTTTTGATAATTAAGAGAATAAAACTAATGAATTTTTCGTCTGTGTAAAAATTGAATCGAGTTCAAGTAGTTTTCTTATATATTTAATTATTAATTTACTAAACAAGTTGAGATCAAGAAGAGTTTCATAGTTTTTTCGAATGGAAAATCGCGTGGTCAATCTTAGTTCGTTACGTTAATGAATTCAAACAATCTTTTACCAATAGATATCAAGTTGACGACCAAATAATCAAGTTCATTTTTAACCTCTACTTCAAACATCTAGTTGATCTCATTTTCAGGTATATATTACTTAGAACTCATGTTTGATCTTAATATAAATATTTGATTTGATATGATTTATTTAGTTAATATGTCGTATAAAACAAAGTTAATACTCTGATATGGATTTTTGGCTCCACCTCAAAATATATAGTAATACAAATTAAGCTTGAGTTCAAAATCAATGAAATCTCTATAATAAAAAAAAAAAAAGAAAAGAAAAACAAGCATACTATTAAAATGTACTTAATTTTTACTAACAAATAAATGAATATTGAATTAAAAAGTTATGAACATGAACAAATGAACCTCAAATGAAATTGTGGTATTAAAAATAAACATTTAATAACAAAAAATGAATTTCATTTCTCGCAGATATAAACTTCTCCCTTTAACTAATCCACATTGTGAAAAAAAAAAAAGTTTGAACGAATTTCACCAATGACTTAGCCGGAGGGCCAACTAGTTTCGCGTCGCTAATGTTAAATTAATCCAAAATTTAAAAAAATATATTATAAAAATAGTGGATTTATATAAAAAAAAAATTTAATAAATTCCATCCGATTCAAATGAAGATAAACAAAAATAATAAATAGTGAACTTAATATTCCTTTTATAAAAAAGAATCCAGGTCCCCGACATGTCCTCATACTACGCCAATTTGTACTTTTTATACAACATTGGAAACTAATTTTGTTGGCCTCTAATAATTAAGCAATAATATAAATAATGGTCCCGACATTATGTTAATTCCCCAGCGGAGCAGTTATCATTTTCTCTATATATAATATAAGTTGACAAAATGAATCCACCCAAACTGCAGCCACGTGCATTTGCTACCTCTGGTTTACAAGTACATGTGAATGTACGGTAATATGTACAATTATGATTGATTGCAAGTTCGATCCTATTAACATTTTTGGATCAATAAATATCCCGTTTACTATTTTTGATTTATTTTTTTCATAATTTAGTCTCGCACACATTTGATCATGCAATTCAATCTCAGAAATATCGTTAATTGTTCAATTTCAATCTTTAAAGCTCTAATACTGTGTAGTTTTGGTCCAAAACTGTTATATTTCACCATTTAGAGGTTATAGGATTAGAATTCACACAAGAAATTTGACAAAACGTGGTGATAAATTCTATCACATAAAGGTGAAAGTCATTATAATTAAACATTGTTAGTGACGATCAATCATTTTTTAGAGTTCAGTGATGACCATCACCAAATTAAAATGATAAAAATATTAATGATACATCATGCATGGCATATACTGTCATAGTTACATTACAGATTTGTCGTATTTAATATGATTCGCCATTAAAAAAATCATCAATAGTTACAAAATATTTGTCGTCAGGAGTGAGTATATTTAATGAGAAAATAATATGTCATAATATGGCAATTTTATCTACGACTTATTTCCGTCTCTAAAAGGCTTTGATATTAATTTCTACCTAAATTATTGTTGACTGATCTATTTTTATTGTTACTAAATACGAACTTAGATGACAAAATATTGTAGTCACAAATAGTCATGTGATTAGTGACAAAAGTATTGTGTTATCATGAAAACAATTGCGGATCCATGATTGTTAGTTTGGGGAGGTCGCATATTAAAAAATAAAAATAATTTGATGAAATGACGAGAATCGACTCATATTATATTAAAGGGAAAAGATATATATTTTTAATTTTTTGGTATTACGATAAATTAGAGAAAATATGAGATAACAAATAAGACGACAAAGAAAATATGAGCTAGAGAGGGTGAAAGAAAATAAGAAAGATATATTTTTACTTTTAAGTTGGTACCATTAATTTGTGAAAATAGGGAAAGAAAAAAAGAAAAGTTGAGGAAAAAAGAGAGAAATTAGTGATACTTTTTTAGTTTTATATTGTTGTTTTTTAAGGTAAATAACGAGAGAAGGAGAAATAAAAAGAAAGAGAAAGTGGTGATGTTTTTAATTCTATATTTTTTATTTTAAATTTAATTAATGAGAAAGAAGAAAATAAAAGGAAAGGAAAAGAAAAGGAAGAATAAAAAATATATTAATTAGAAAGAAAAAAAGAAGAACGCTGGAAAGAAACAAACGAGAAAGAGGAAATTAAAAAAAAAGGATAAAAAATATAAGAAAATAAGAGATAAAGAAGAAGAACAAAGAAGGAACTAATGATAAAGAGAAATATAAAAAATATAGAAAAATAAGAGATAAATGAGAAAGAAGAAATGAGGAAAAATAGGCAAGAGTAAGAGTTGAACATGAACCGTTTGAAAAAAAACTAGCACACTAACCACTAGACCAAACTATAAATTTATAAATTTTGGAATGTATATATAAGTATAAAGAACAAAGAATTATAAATAGTATTAGGGTTTTAAAATTTTTTTGTGGGGGCCATAGCCCCTTCAAGCTTATATATAAATCCGCACCTGCACGAAAAGAAAGTTCCATGACACTAATATTGTCTTAATTACTATTGATTTTTCATTGAAAGGCTTTACACAACTTAGGATTTTGCGTCCAAAAGTTTACGTGACGATTAATTTTAATGTCAAGAAAAATACAAATTAGTGATGACATAGAATAAATAAAATGACTGAAATAGTGGTCGTCGCAAAACATAATGCTAGTGACGGATTTTAAATTTCGTAACATGCGTAAAACCAATATTTGTGTTGTAAGTTTTTCTTTTTTTAATAAAGTGCGCAATATTATTAAAAGGAGAAAATCGTTCGTATAGATCACATTGATAAAAACGCTAAAAGTCACAAACCGACTTAAGATAAAAATAAGCTACAACATACAAATCGTGATCTATTAAATGTTCGGTAGCGCTTTTTGATTTTTCCCGTTTCTTCTTTTCCTTCTTTCTCTTCTTCATTAGAAGAGGGGAGGGGATAGTACTGGGGTCGGACGGGAGCAAGAAGAGGGCGAAACGTGAAAATTTGGGCGAGGCGGGGCGGGCTGAACCGGCTGGAAGAGGAGGCGAAAGGGCTTGGGCGGATGAGGAGCAAGAAGAGGGGGAAGCAGAAAAACTGGGTGGGCCAGGGCTGGGCTGGGCCGGGTTGGGCTGGGGAGGCAGGCTGGGTTAGTGCGGGTTGGGCTGGGTTGGGGTTGGGGTCGGGGCTGGGTTTGTTTGGTCCGGGGCGGGCTGGGCTGGTTTGGATCGGATGGGTTGGATACGGGTGGGCTGGTTAGGGGGTGGGCTGTGTAGATTTGGGATGGGAGGTGGGCTGGGCTGGTGTGGTTGGGGGATAACGGCCCTGAAATAGGTTTAAGGGTTACGTAAATATATTTATAAGACCAAATAATCACCCATTTATGTTTGTGGGATCAAAACTGCTACCAAATAACAGCTTCATGACTAAATAATATACGTCACTTCCGGAGTTAAAGCCATATCAGTTAACCCTTCCATCTTAAAATAAAAAAACTTATTTGACATGTTACTGAATTTTAGATCAAAGGTTAAAGATAAATTTTATGTTCATTATTGATACTGAAGCACATTTATATCCATTTCTTTAAAATTTCATGTATTAAGCTGGGAATTTGTTTTAAGATTGTCCGAAGATGTAGAATCTGTCCATTAATTTTATGGACTTTGTAAAATTGGTTAATTAATTATAAGAGTGTCAAATTTAGTTGTCCAATTAGATTTTTATTACATATTTAGTTCAATTTTTGAATAAAAAATCCTCTGGTCCCCAATGAATAGCAAATTTAGGGATAAACTAAATTTGACATCCCCAATATATTTAAAGGACCATTATTGATAAGTTCAAGAAATTAATGAACAAAAATAAAGTCCATAGAATTATTTGTTATTGTTATTTCAGAAATCGATATGTATCGCAAAAAAAAAAAAAAAAAAACGCAAATAGAGACCTTATTTTGAATAAATAGGAGTGGTTAAACGATAAGATAAAAAGAATACGTGAATAGAGTGACATAATTCAATAAAATAGAATAGGAACCAAAATAGAAATATTGATCTAACAGGGTGTCTTCGTTCATATTGGCCAATTGCCAAATTATATATAGAAAAAAAATATTTTTTTCAAATATTCTAACTAATTATACAAAATGTTAAATAGTTTAACGATAAATATATAATTAAGTTATCTTCATTAAAAATAATATAATAATAATATCAATAAACAACACACCACCACCACTACCCCATTCCACCTCCCGACGACCACCCCGCCGCCGCCACTGCTACTGTCCGGCCGCTGGCACCGGAGATTTTCAGACGACCACCGCCAAGAGATTTTCCGGCGAGTTTTATTTATGTGTGTGTGTGTCTCTTTTGCCCACCCAAACATAAAATAAGAAATTCTTAGTAAGAAATTTTTTACTTCTCCATACATAAAGTATGAAATTATCACTATAAAATAGGATTTTTTTTCTTCTCTTTTTTTTTTGAACATAAATTAAGAATGTCTTTATTTTTGAAAATAAATTAAGAAATTTAACTATAAAATAAATTTTTTTTTTTACTTTTCCGAAAATAAAATAACAAACTTTCTTAATTTATAGGATATAAAGTAAGAAACTTTATTACTTTTTCGAACTTAAAGTTTGAAATTTCACTATAAAATAATATATAGTTGTATTAAATAAGAAATACATAATAATAATTTTCTATTAAGCAAGTTTTTTTTTTCTTTGCGAAAAAAAAGTGTGTAATAAGTAAGAAACACATAACAACATTTGCACATCAAAGCAATAAACTTTTGCAATCAAATAAAATATTTTTTGTCATCAAGTATGAATTTTTGGATATTAAATAAAAAACTTGTGTATATATAATAAGAAATTCGGACATATAGTAAGAAATATTTCCAGTGACCGGAATTATTTTTGTACATATAGTAAATAATATTTCCGATGACCGAAAGTATTTTTGGACATTAAGTAAGAAATGTTTGCACATATAGTAAGAAATTCGGACATATAGTAAGAAATTATTTGGGCTGAAAAAAGAAACTGACCACACTGACATGTAGTAAGAAATTCAAATATATAGTAAGAAATCTTCTGGGCGAAAAAACAACCTCGCCGAAAATAAGTTACGGCATCCGGAAAATATTTTTCGATGATCGGCAAAAGATTTCAGCGGACGAAAATTTTTTCGGCCGGCGGCAGCCACCTGCTGCCCCAGTTAATATTAATATAAATATTAATATTATTATTATTATTAGTAGTAGTAGTAGTAGTAGTAGTATTTGACTTAAAATTGGATGTAGGTTTAATTGACAAATGGACCTACAATTGGAGGATTATTTGAAAATTTCCCCTATAATTTGATATATTTTAAAATTTCATAACGATATAGGTATTCTTAAGTTGTATTTTTTTTTTAATGGAATTCATAAAATTTAAGGGTTTTTAATTTGGATTTTTATAAAATCCATCAAATCATGAAATTCTCATCATTCCATAAATTCCATTGATTTCTTATATCAATGAATTTATATGGAATCACTACATATATTTGTGAATAAAATTTTTACTTAAAAAACTCAATTACCCCCTTGATATCAAAATCCATTTTCCAAAAGAAAGAAGAAAAAAAAAAAAGAATAAATGAGAGGTCGTTTGTTTCAAAAAGGAAAAATAAATCACGTATTTTTCTCTATCATCATCATCATCATCATCATCTTTTCACGCTCCTTTGAACACAAGTTCTACTCCTCCATTGTCGCCTTTCTATAACAACTTGACAAGTTATATTCCTATTTATTAATTCAATATCTAATGATTTGTTATTATTATTATTATTATTATTATTATTATTATTATTATTATTATGTGTTTGTTGATTTAAAGTTTATTTTAGATTTTTTATGTGTTTGGTGCTTCTTGATTTATAAATAGAGAATCAATGGATAAATTATTGTTAATGGAACCGATTTAAAAAAAATCGTTATCAAAGTTGGATCACTACGTTCAACTTATCGCCTTTGATGCTTATAGTTTTTAGGGTTAAACAAGTTATACAGTTAGCACTGAAGAGTAAATTCTTATTGGCATTTTTCTTATTAACGTGATCTATGATATAGCCCCACTTAAATTATACACTTAGGCCCCGTTTGGTGCTGCTGATGGGATTGGATTAGGACGCATAATTTCATTTATCCTATGAAATCCACCGTTTGGTTTGCGAGACTGAAGCCCGTGATGAAATATCCCGGCCCGGCATAATCCCACGAAATCAGTATTTCTCTCTCCCATTTCCAACCCTGGGATGAATAATCAGCCATTTAATCCTAGATGTGGAATTACCGAATTACCCCCTAGTTGCCATGTGGAATGACCGAGATGTCCTCGCAGCGAAAGATATAAACGATGCCATCACTATACATACCTGGACCCTGTCTGGAACCCTAGTTCCATTGGGACGTCACAAAGCCGCAGGCCTTTGAACTCGCCGACTCTTCTGCACTCGTAATTGACCATCTACGCTACAACAATTGGATTCCAGTGGTTTAGGGTTTCAACACGGCAACCTACGAAGGTAATTCCGTAAAAGCGTTCTGCATCTCTTGTTTTTCACCGTTGATTGGTGAAGTATACATTATCTAATCTAAAACCGTTCGTATTTCCTCTCCCTTGAAATAGGAAGTTCAGTCAGTTGGAGGTCAGAGCCGCGGAAATCCTCCCATCAAGACCACTCGCCTTTTCAAGTAAGATTGTTTAAATCTGTTTATTGAGTAGTTCGGTAGTAGCATTCTTCTCATTATATAGTGGTGCTTGTTGACGGTGGTGAGACTGAGTGTTGGAACATGTTTTTAGCCGTGTTAGTGTGAACTATTCGTTAATGCTATGTTGCTTTACATGGACCTGCAATGTTGGTATGTGGTAATTGGCAAAATAAGAAAAACACACAGAAAATTAATTTTGAAGCATAAATGCAGAGCTGATCAGGCATTTTTATCTCTTTATGGTCTGCGATTTTTTTATCTTCCTGCGTTGAGCCCATATTTGTTCACCCTCTTTGACGAGGGCGAACATCACCCTCCGTGAAGATGAGTGGGGTGTGAGTCCAGCTCTCCATTTTCTTCCCCTGTTTTTTGCTTTGTTTCATTTCTTTTCCTCACATTACAGTTTTGTTAATTTTCCAGTTCCTCTCTACGATTATGATTTTCCGCTTATACGTTCCATTTTGTTGTAAAATCATTTTAGAAAGGTCAAAATTTGCGCTCAGTATATTAACACACCATCTTGTTACATTATTCGACGATATTGTACTATAATTATTTTTAGTTAATCACTATATTGTTCATCTCCCAGGCATGCACCATAGATTGGAATGTTAATTGAGAATATTTAGAATTGTCTTGGGTTAGAGAAAATCACATCACTCTGAAATAGTTTAGCTATGTGTCACCTTCTACTTTAGCCCATAAAATGGCATGCAAGAACTGCAAATCATTGTCTGTCCATTATGTACGTGTAAGTGCCATGGTAAATGGTATTGTGTTGTTCGAAGTAGGGCATTATATGCAAATAGTTTCTGGTTAGACATGCTCGACATATTTTTATTGTGATCGTGGTTATTGCAATTTTAGACGGTGTCCAGATGGATTGCGCTAAATCAGGTATTGCAATGGTTTTGATTGTCGAAGAGGTCATTGAGTTGATTAACTTTTTTTATGGTACAATTTTACTAAAAACATGTTATGGAACGTTGTCGCAAGCGTCGTTGCTCTGACCCTGCACATCAACTCTATCGGTGGGTAGATAGACTGCCAACTCAAATTAAGCACATGTCCAATCTCGTTGACATTAGTGATACAGCGTGTGTTGAACAATTAAGAATGGATATAAACTGTTTTGGGCGGCTGTGTTATTTATTGGAGCATAAGGGTGGCCTTGTCCAATCATAGAATCTCACGGTTAGTGAGCAAGTAGCCATGTTTTTAAGTGTTCTGAGTCATCATAAAAAAATGTGACTGTGAAATTTAATTTCATAAGATCGGGACACACGGTTAACATTTACTTTAAATGTGTTCTAGAAGCGGTCCTTAGAATGTACCCGGTTTTAGCCGTTGAACCCACTGCAATCGATGACTCGTGTACGGATAGTAGCTGGAAATGGTTTAAGGTAAGAATAGAAATCCAACTCGCAAGAACGCTCAAAATTATTTGGTAAACAGGGACATTTTTGTAACTGTTGTAAAACTTAACTTCATTCCTTCTCCTTTCCGTATTCGTAGGGTTGTATAGGAGCATTATATGGAACATATATTCAAGTCCGTGTTCCATTATGCAAAAAGGCACGCTACCGAAACCGTAAGGGTGACACCTTTATAAATGAGATGGGCATCTGTGATAGAACTCTAAGGTATAGTTTTGTATTGACGGGCAGGGAGGGTTCCACTGCAGATAGTCATGTATTACGTGATGCGGTCAATTGACCCAACGAAATATGCGCACCTACTGGTAAATCGCAAAATGTCCTTTCGCATTTCCAAATTATTTCAACTGGATTGGCTCAGTAGTATAAAATAAATGATACAGTAGGTGGCATATATATTAAACCAAAATACTGAGAAATGAACTGATAATCAAATTTTCAGGCAACTATTTCCTTTGCGATTGTGGGTATACCAACGGGCCAGGATTCCTCACTTCTTATAGAGGTGTTAGGTACCATCTCGACGAGTGGTCCATGGGTGCGAGGGGCCCTCAAAATTATAAAGAGTTGTTCAACCTCCGTCATTCTAAGGCACGGAGTGCAGTGGAAAGATCCTTTGGGATCCTAAAGATGAGGTCGGTTGTACTTAGGCGTCCGCCATTCTATCCCATTAGAACACAGAATAGAATGAACTTGGCTTGTTGTTTACTCCACAATTTTATTCGAAGTGCAATGGCGGTGGACCCGATGGAGCGGAAGTTAGGCGATATCGCCATGATAGACCCCCATTCGAGTGATGTGCCAACGATTACATCGACCAGGTGGATCCCTCACAAGAATGGAGTAATTGGAGGGATTCGTTCGCGTTTTTTATGTACAACGAGTACATGGGTGTGTAGCACTGCGACCTTTTTTCTAGTGAAAGGTCAGTGTATTGTTATTACATAATCTTATTTCGTGTATTAAAAAACCTCTAGATGTGGTCCCCAAGGACATTTCCTAATTTGTGTCTTTTTTATCATCGATTTCGATTATGTGCTAAATATTACCGCATTTCTTGACTATGTCTTCTACTGTTCCCTCTTGCTAACGTGTGTTTGTATATTTACTACTATGTATCTCCAAGTGCATGCATGTTCATTTACACGTGCATGTATGTCGTCTACATTATTAGCTATGTTTCAACTAGGTACATAGATGGAATCAACGGTTAACATTGCGAGACCAGCAGCTACTAGGGGCACTTGACGTGTTTGGTCTTTTGAAGAGGAGACAGGTCTTGTTAACGGTCTGAAGGACCTTGTGCTGAAAGGTTACAAATCAAACAATGGCTTCAGATCGAGGTACACGATCCTTCTAGAGCAGCATATGAAGCAAAAATTTCCAGGCACCGATATACGAGCGGAGCCACATATAATGTCGAAGATACATGTGTGGAAGAAAGCTTATGGGTTACTGAGCTTGATGCAAACTCGTTCTAGGTTTGGATGGAACGACACATCAAACATGATCATCGTGGACAATGACGAAGCTTGGACGGCCCACGTTAAGGTATGTTACGACTGAATTTAATAGTCACTATTGCATCATTTAATCACTGGAAGCACAAGTTGTGGGTCATGTATGCTTCATTTAACTGAATACTGTCTCTTTTTCGTACCGCGTACAATTAGGTTGACCCTAATGCCAAGTCGATGCGGCACAAATCCTGTCCATTCTCCAAGGATTGGATCGACATTTTTGGCAAGGACAGGGCCACTGGAGAACATGCTATCCGCTTTTCGAAAGCTACCACTGATCAGGATCTGCTTGACGAAAGCACACCGAGAAATGAGACCCCTCCAACAATGAGCGCCCACCAGGGGAGTGAAGTTCATGGTGTGGATAACGGATTAGGTGTGAATGGGGATACCAGCTTAGCGCCCACGAGGAAGAAGATGAGGAAGCGGAGGCCCATAGAACCAATGAAGTAGCGGTTCCTCGAAATGATGGAAAATTTATGCGCCCGAACTGAGAAGCGGCTTGGTGATTTAGCACAAAGGATCGGCTTCCAGCAAGATGCTAAGACGCAGCGGGAAAAAATATTCGACTCCATGTTCGAGATGCATTTTCTTACAATTGAGGACAAGCTGGCAATTTGTAAGCAATTGTGCAAGAAGAACGATGAACTTGATCTGTTTTTCAACATTCCTGACAAGTAGAAGGCGGTGATGGTGAAGATGATGCAAGAAGACCGGCTGTGAGGATACCTTCGTCTAGTTGTTTTTGTAAAATGGGATAACTATTTATGTTAGGTTAACTATGGAGAGTGCAATGATCATCTTCCTGGCACTACATGTCAGTTCATGTAGTGCCCATCAGTTTATTGCATTCCGTGTTTAGGGTAACATTGTGTTGTGTGTCGCATATTTTGGGGAAACAGTTTGAGTCCCAGGAACTAGTGCTTGAATGTGATCTATGGGACAAAAGTAATTAATGAAGTATGTTTGTAAGACACAATTTAAAATGGTAGATTTCTTCATTTGTATGCACATCTGCCGTACATAAACTCTCAATATTATTCTTCATATTTGTTTTTTCTATGGTTGTTGAAACCAAAATTGGTTTCATGAATAGGCACCTAAACTTGGACGAGTCGGGTATGTAACCTAAGTAATTGGTCATTAATGAGATAGGCAGCCCTGATTGGATAAACCGGGGCCTGTGCTTAATCCCAGCTGTATTTTGGGGCTAGTAGTTGACTTCTCAGGCATTAATGTTTTTCATAAATTTTCTCTATTTCTGCGCCCAACCTCAGTAATAGGCCATAATTAAATCTAATTGGCTAATATGTGCTAACATTAAATGTCCATATCGAGAGACAAGGGAGGCCGTTCACACATCTTTAATGCGACCATCCGGGGTTCTATTTGTACCCTCAAATACTATATATATATATATATATACTCATACGCACATAAATCAGGTCTTAGTAAATTTCATCATTTTCTCTCCAAGGCATTCACGTACTAGTCTTCTTACCGAGTATTCATAAGAGTCAAGGTAGTAGAGGGGGGAAACTTTCAATTCCCTATCAGTGTTTATACTTTAATCTTTTACGCATTTAGATGTTAGTTAAATATATACACAACTTTATATTCCTCTAATCTGTTGGATCTGCTATTGTATGTGCAGGGGTTTGACGATGGTGTTCACTAGGAATCAACGCATCCGTAACATGTGGTGAGGTGTGAACTGGACCGACGAAGAAGAGGAGTGCTGATATATGTGTTTTTTTTACCTTTTCCAGGAAAAATAGCAGTTGGACGACCCTGCGGTATTCAACAACATATGCCCCGAATTGGCCCGTGAAGTTTCGGACAAACTTCGTAAGGAGTTCACACTCGAGAAGGTTCATGATAAGATTCACATGCTCTGCGTGCACTACAACATGTTTCTGAGTTTTTGTCAGCGTCCCGGAGTCCGCCTTTGCCGGAGATGGGGCAGAGTCAATGTCATGGTGGAGTACTATGATCATATCGGAGAGGTAATTTTTTCATTCTTATGAAAAGCAAAGGAAACAAAGTATTTTGTTCTGCTCCGTTCATGGCACTGTTGCTATTTTCAGCTTTATAAAATATTGTCGGTTACATTCTGATATATGTGAAATCTATTAATCGATGTAGGAGAGCGATTTTCAACGAAACTTCTGAAAAGATGGTTTTTTGCTGTTCCTAGCATGCAATAACGTCTTCGTCGGGGGAACGCTGCGAACATCAACTTTGGCAAGGATGTGGTCCTACATCTTCCAGGTGGCGACCCGGAGCACCCAATGGTCGTCAATGATGACGACGCCAGCTCAGAGACGGATAACGAGGGTATGGCGTTTGCTAGTGCCGGGGACCCTGTTGGTGGGCCGTTTTTAAAAGGGGGTCTCAGACCGACCTATTCCCCTACGTCTTCTGGAGGCGACGATGAGGAGTCTGATACGATGTCCATCATTACGGACTTGTGGCCATATTAAGTTAGTCGCTAGGTAGTTTATGTCCCGGACTGTGTAATGCTAATTATGGAGTAACCGTATTTTGATCATTCGATAAATCTTTATTTTGTTCGCTGAACGTGTTGAATCGCTGTGTTTCGGTGAAGTTTTCGATGTCAGTATGGGATTTCTGTTTACTATGTTTATGTTGGGACTTGGTCTTATGTACAACGTTGCTGCGCGCTTCTGTGTTGAAGGCACTTATTCTTTGTATATTGCTTGTATGAATGAACCAATGAGAGGTACAAAACTCATTCACATGACATTCAGGCACGCTTGGCCCAGTACGTGCATGATCCCAATCTTGTGCCACCAAATAAGTCAAGCCGAATAAATTATCAAACCGGAAATGTGAACTTGGGCATTGCCCGATTGGATTGAACATTTTTGTCCGTCTTATATTACAAAAACTAACAGAGACGAAAGTACACTCCTAACAAATACAACATCTAGAAATACAATCTTTAGGTACGGTAAGTAGGCGACCATTAACGTTCATCTGGATGTGGTTACACGTCGTTGGAACCCCTGCATTGTGATGATTCGCATGGATATAGCCCGCATTTAAGTCTCTCCAGCTCTCGAGTCCTTGAGATATGGGAAGTATTCTCACTTTCCGAAGCGGCTGGTGCTTGATTCACCGAATTCTCTGAAACACGATCCGTATTAGCGCTCCACGCTAGCCAGAGACTATTGGACTCTATCGGGTCCTCATCATCTTTAAAGAAATCAATTACAATAACAGTTGCTTTCCCAGTAGGTGTGTCACCCCTTATGCCCTTATTCTCACTTCCTCTTCCCCCACTACTTCTAATTGCACCTACTGAACCATGGGTAAGTGAGTCGTATATCCCACTGAATAGTGTTTGGATTTGATACCAGTTCAGATCACCGTACTTCTGGTATGCAGTAGCAAAAGGTTCGTGCTGTGTCTAACAATAGCAAAATTACCGCTCATACAACTGATAGATCACGGATTTGGTCAAACAAGAAAAATAAATATAATACAAAAGGTGCGTAATGTTAATTGGACATATAATTTTTCGTTGCTCTTACCTTAGAAATATCGCCCCAAACGCCTGGCGGTGCTGCCATTGTGTTCAGAGCCCAACAGTGTTGAACATCGTGCTTTCTAAGAACGTATCGGAAGACGTGAAACCATGTGCGTAGCAAGTTCAGCTTGTTATTGCAGTCGGCGTAGTTGAAGAAAGTACCCAAATCATGATTTAAGTCATCGATGGCAAACACGATGGCGTCACGCTGGTTTTCTGCTGGCTTAAACAAACCCCGGTTACGTGACTCGATCAGCAAGTCAATGAACCAGTTGTCCACCTCCTCCGTCTATTGATTCGTATAAAAAAAAGGCCTTTTGGGCAACCAGGTGTGGGTAGTTGTGTTTTGGAGTTTTATCATGCGGGTGCATTTCTCCTTCTAGACTGGCAACATGAAGAACAATGGAGCTATATTTATATAAATACATAGAGCAAGTGCGTGGGTATGCTGGTCAACACGTGCTTGTACTAAAGGTGATTGGTGCATTGAAAACTTTACAAAGGAGCATGGTCATGAGAATATATTCTATGCCATATGTCAATTTTCAAATGTCCTCAGGCATAACTTCAATTACATGGGCCCATGTGTACAGGCTTTCAATAAGCTTGAACAAATAGTAGGGGTTTGAGCGATAGTTACATAGATTACACACAAAAACCCGAAGTAACTAATCCATATTAATAAATAAGCATCGACAATCACCCCATACTCAGGTTACAACTGCAGTAGTAAATGAAACACACACTGACTATTAAGTAGGTCGGGTTAGGATTACAGAATAAAGGAATACGAACAACAACGAATGGTATCGCAGTCCATGTCCACTGCCACGATTGCAGTTTTCATTTTATTTATAACAGCATAATTATGAACATCAGTGTTATGACCAAGGCAAGACGGGAACATCGCATCATTTTATACACCTGATTCTTATATCGTTGGGACTCCGCCTTTGGCGAGATTAACTGCTCTCGTAATTTTGACACCGTATTACGCATTATGTCTTCGGAGGGGCCATCGATGAAAATGAACAGCTTGCACTTGTTCGCTTTCACATTAGGAACGCTATGTATGTGTTACGTTTATATTTTATTAGGTGTGCTAGCTCTAGGACGTGCTCGTTATAGAGTTTATTCATCATGTAGGGAAAACTGATGAGACAAACTTACCCCTCAGTTAGGACACGACAAAAATCATTTGTCGGGATTCCGCCGGGTCTTCGACACTTGAACTTGCAATGGCAAATTACAGTAGCACTCAGTGGGAAGCTGTCGCCTGCAGGTATGACAGCGGAACCACTGCAGCGGTGTGGTTTCATACGACGTGCTCCGTGACATGCACATTTTATAAATATTCCTAACACAACAAGGGTGGAAGTATGAGAAGATCAAAATTAGCTAGTACTCAATTTCTGAAAATAAACGTACAAAATTTAAAAACCTCAACAAACAACACATTAGTAAGTGAGGCACGAACAGATAAAAATACAAAAAGAAACTAAACAGAAAACGGTATGACAAGCAGGGGTAGATTGGATACCATATGATTCACACTCAAAAATTAAACGTCTATTTTGTAACGATTCCAATATTTTGTAAATATTAATACGCTCAACGCAAACAAACGTACAAACAATTGTAATAAAATGCGCCGAAATCATGCCAGAACCGGGTAAAGACCTCGTATTCATTTCACGGGATGTAAGAAGTTAAAATAATGTATACATATGCTTACCTTCACAATCAACACATAAAGTGAAAACACAAACGTGAAACCCCAAATTGGGTCCAATCTGGTAAAGCAGAAAATCGACCTTCTCGATCCCCACGGTTGTTCTACAATTTGATTTTCAAACACAATCTACTCAATTTAGCTTAGTGGATCCACACAATTAAATCAAGACCCAACTATTATATGATTCACACAAGGCCGCGTAGCATAACTTCATTGGATTGCCCTCAATATATATATATATATATATATATATATATATATATATATATATATATGTAGGTTGGGTTCAAATAAGAACCATGTCATTATATGCGAACCTGTGAACTAATGCTTTTATTATGGAATCACAGTGATTTATTAATATTTTTCAGTTATATACACTAGTAGTACTTTTATTATACAATCCTAATACTTTTAATTAAATAAGAAAATACACAAGAAACCTGATCCATCCATTTAATTAGATTTAAGGTCCATAATTGACTCTAGGTTCACATATAGGGACATGGTTTTCATTTGAACCTAATCATATATATATATATATATATATATATATATATATATATATATATATATATATATATATAGGGTTGGTTCAAATGAGAACCATGTCATTATTTGCGAACCTGCGAACTAAAGTTTTTATTATATACTAGCAGTGTTTTATTATACAATCACAGTGCTTTATTGATATTTCAATTATATACACCAGCAGTACTTTTATTATACAATTCTAATGCTTTTAATCAAATAAAGAAATATACAAAAATCTGATCCATCCATTTTAGGGAAAAATTCATTTTTGGTACATTATGTTGGCCACTTTACAGAAAAAGGTACGTGATGATGGCCAGCATCAAACTACATACATTAAGTTGGCAAATTTATCAAATTTGGTACAAAAAATGCCCAAACGGGCTTTGATGCTTACATGACATGATTTAATCATTTCTTATCATTTTTAATTTAAAAATTAATTTAAAAACTGATTTCTTATCATTTTAAAATTAATTTAAAAATTAATATAAAATTAATTTCTTATCATTTTAATTTAAAAATCAATATAAAAACTAATTTCTTATCATTTTTAATTTAAAAATTAATTAAAGAATTAATTTAATTTAAAATTATTTCTTATCATTTTAAAATTAATTTAAAAATTAATATAAAAATTATTTTCTTATCATTTTTAATTTAAAAATTAATTAAAAAATTAATTTCTTATCATTTTAAAATTAATTTTTAAATTAATTTTAAATTAAAAATGATAAGAAATTAGTTTTTAAATTAAATTAACTTTTTAATTAACTTTAAAATGAGAAGAAATTAATTTTAAATTAAAAATGATAAGAAATTAATTTTAAATTAAATTAACTTTTTAATTAATTTTAAAATGATAAGAAATTAACTTTTAAATTAAAATTATAAGAAATTAATTTTTAAATTAAATTAAATTTTGAATTAATTTTAAAATGATAAGAAATTAATTTTCAAATTAATATTTAAATTAAAAATGATAAGAAATTAATTTTTAAATTAGAAATGATAAGAAATTAGTTTTTTAATTAATTTCTAAATTAAAAATGATAAGAAATTAATTTTTATAATAATTTTTAAATTAAATTATTTTAAAATTAATTTAAAAATTATAAGAAATTAATTTTTAAATTAAATTAATTTTGAATTAATTTAAAATGATAAGAAATTAATTTTCAAATTAATATTTAAATTAAAAATGATAAGAAATTAGTTTTTTAATTAATTTCTAAATTAAAAATGATAAGAAATTAATTTTTATAATAATTCTTAAATTAAATTAATTTTAAAATGATAAGAAATTAATTTTTAAATTGAAAATGATAAGAAATCAGTTTTCAAATTAATTTATAAATTAAATTTTAAATTAAAAATGATAAGAAATGATTAAATAATGCCATGTAAGCATCAAAGCCCGATTGGGCTTTTTTTGTACCAAATTTGATAAATTTGCCAACTTAATGTATGTAATTTGATGCTGGCCAACATCACATACCTTTTCGTGAAAGTGGCCAATATAATGTACCAAAAATGAAATTATCCCTCCATTTTATTAGATCTAAGGCCCATAATTGACCATAATTTCACATATAAGGACATGATTCTCATTTGAAAATCTAATTCTATATATATATATATATACACACACACACGGCATAAGAAGGTGGAGAGTTGAGAATACCTCGAAGGGGATCTCGCATTTGACGGTGATTCGATCTGTTCACGCTTGGAGAAATCCTGGATTTTCAGTCGATCGTACACGTTTCAGTCCAGATTGGGTTTGATGTATGAACAAAGGGTTCGTACAAATGTGGGGAAGAAAACCAACCCTCACGCCATTCTGTGAGCAATAGGTGCAAGGCACATTTCGATCAATTCTCATGGTATCCCACAATATCACAAGAACCAAACGCAAGACACGGTAACTCAGTCCTGCTTGGGTTGAGGTCCTTTCACAAGCACCAACAAGCTACACATGCTATCGTAACAGTGTTATCCTAACCTGTGTGACTATTTAGTGCTATCCCGTCAACAGCATCAAATGGGGCCTTATAGTTTTTAGGATAAAATAAGTTATACACTACCACTAAAGGCTTTTTTTTTTCTTTTATTGTTAACATGTGAATCTCACGAATTAGTACCACTAAAGGCTTTCTTTTTTTCTTTTGTTGTTAACATGTGAATCTCACGAATTAGTGAACATGCAAATTGAAATCAAAACCAGATCGAGAAAATGCAAAAGTTTTTGGGATCTATACTATACAAGAAGATAAATTAAATTGAAAAAAAGAATACAACAGCCCACTAGTCAAAAAAGATCCATAATTCATAATTTAAACATTTTCCAAGTGTTTGAACAGGTTATTTTTATAGCCTTTGCACTTTCTTACCTCGTTAAATCATTTTTTTAACTGGTTATTCTCATAATTATGCAAGTTTGGTTATACGTCTCATTATAGATTTTGTGATTCCGCTTATCCTGATAGATTCATTTTTATTGGTAGTAATAAACAATGAGTGATTCTCAAGAAAAAAGTATAAATGGATATAATACTTAGACCGTAGAAGAGAGCTCTTTATTATTATGGCTTTGGTTAATGTTGTTAATAGAGGTGTAAATGAGTCAAACATTTCGTGAGCTATTCGTTACCAGATTCGATAAAAGCTCGCTCGAGCTCGTTTAAAAAGGTTCATTTAATAAACGAGCAAACTCTATATTCATGGTATTCGGCTCTTAGCTCGTGAGCGGGTTCGTTAGTGAGTTCTAAAGTGAGCTCGTTATTAAACTCATATAAATTAAACTAATAATTTGGTTTTAATTATAACTTTTATACTTGTTCATATGAAAAATATAGAGATATATATATAAACTTATTTGTTTACGTATCTTAGTAGGTGTATTATATACTTTAAAAAATATTTTATTTTATTTTTGTAATAAAGTAAATAATAATTTAATTAATAACTAATATCTTTTGAACTCGTTTAGCCTCGATTAAACTCGAAAAAACTCGCGAGCCATCGATATGTTCGTTAAAAAAAGTTCGAGCTCGAGCTTGATAATAAACGAGCAAGTTTAAATTCTCTAAACTCGACTCGACTCGTTTACAGCCCTAGTTGTTAATCGATGGCATGATATTTGTGACTTGATATATGTAAATAAACTGTTAAAAGTAAAATAATTCATGCATTGAGTGCAAAGTTAGGATGTCAGAAGACACGCGGGGGGAAATTATTTTATTCATTAAATTGTCCACTTTCAAAAAATGACCATGATATTGTCCAATATCAAAATATCTACAAAAAAATTGGTAAAATTATTAAAAAAGGTACAAAATTATCCCGATCGGGCTTTCTTGCTGACGTGGCGTGATTCAATAATTTCTTATCATTTTTTTTTATTTTTAAACATTAATTGAACAAAAAACTCTGAGAAAGAAATCAATTTTGGTCCATTATATTGGCCACATTTCAAAAAAAGTATGTGACATTGACCATCATCAAATCACATCCTAAGTTGGGCAATTCATCAAAATGGTCCAAAAAAAGGTTTGGTCGAGATTTTTGCTAACGTGGCGCAGTGCTATATTTTCTTATCATTTTTTCTATAATTATAAAAATTACAAATATGTTTTGCCCTCCTTTTCTTTTCCGCTTTTCTTTTATTTTTCCTTTAATCTAATCAATAAAAAATTGATTAATAATCTGAATAAATATAAAAATATAAAATAAATATTAAGATTATAAAATAATTATAGAAATTTATACTAGGAAATGATTATTAATAAAAAGAAGTAGCTAATACAATTAGATATAAATATAATAAAATATATTATAAGAAATTATAAAATATATATATAATATTATATGAATAAAATTAGATTTATTTTATAAATATCTATATTTTAAATAACTTTTTAAATTTCAATTTATATTTTTATATATGTTTATAATTTTATTAAATTCTTTATTAATTAAAATCTTACTAATAATAAAAAATTATAAAATTTTTTATATATATTTTATAATTTTGTAAAATCTACTTTATATTTTTTTATTTATCACTGATTTTTTTAATTCTTTATTTAATATAATATATTAATTTGATTCAAGGTAAAAGAATGAAGGACAAATATGATTTTGTCGTCAATTTAATGCTTAAAATTAAATAAAAATGATAAGAAAATTTAGAATAACGCCACGTCAGAAAAATGCCTCGATCAAGTTTTTTTGGACCATTTTTGATGAATTGGTCAATTTAGCAGATATGGTTTGATGATGGTCAATGTCACGTACCTTTTTTGAAATTTGGCCAATATAATGAACCAAAATTGATTTTTTTATCAGTTTTTTTTTTTCAAATAATGTTTAAAAATAAAGAAAAATGATAAGAAATTATTGAATCACGTCACGTCAGCAAAAAAGCCCGATCGAGATAACTTTGTACATTTTTTGATAATTGTACCAACTTAGTGCAGGTATTTTGATACTGGACAATATCATAGTCCTTTTTTGAAAAGTGGACAATATAATAAAATACTAATTATTGTGTACTCCTTATTTCAGTCTCACCCGACTCATAGTAACCTTCGAACAGATATCTTTCTTGAAAATGAAGATTTACATATAGTAGTCAAAAATACAATTGCTATAGGAAAAAAACTCAATTGGGTTAGGGAGGAATCAAGCTCAAGAACATATGGGATTGAAGATAACACTCATGTTTCAATAGAAGATTATTCATTTGATGAGGTTCACGAGGCATACATCCCAACCCAACAAGCACGGTCAAATAATACTCCACATTCCGAAAACATATTTTCTTCCCCAACTGTAATGTAGACTAGTAAAGAAGCTCCTTCGGGAAACAATGGTAATAAAAAGAATTGGAAATGAATATGAAGGGGTTCTGATAAATCAACTAATAGTGTATCCCGAGCTGATTGTCAAGTGAAAATTATTCTATTGCTGAAATTGCAATGGATATTCGAGGAATGATGATGTTGATGGAAAAGAGAGAAACGAGGAAAAAGAAGCAGAAGATAACAATAATATATGGAATGCAATCAAATAGACTCCAGACTCAGATGTTACACTTTTTATAAAGCTCCTGTGTTCATTCCGAAAGTATGAATGTCCTACAGACAATCAGATTTAAAGACATTATACTTGATCACAATTATTATATATATCGTAATATATATGGCATTGCATTTATTGAATTACTATTTTGATTGTTTGTGATTATTCATATAAATGTTCCCGTAGAGTTAATGTTGTCATTGATATAGTGAGATGTCATTGATAAAACATTACTCTTAAAATTGCCACGACTAACGATTATCAAGATTGGGATATTGATAATATAATATATGTCGTCATGTGGTC